>SSNS01000071.1:1315282-1565826 GCA_006937985.1 Aphyosemion australe | reverse complement strand
TGCGGCACAAACATAAACTAGCTGACAAGTGGGAGTCCACTGTGTACTGTGTTTTGAAACAAGTGGGGAACTTGCCTGTGTACACTGTTAGTCCAGAGGGTAGAGATGGCCCCTCACGCACTCTCCATCGTGATCTCTTGCTTCCATGTGGTCATTTGTCTGAAACTGACAGTGACAGTACGCCAGAAAGTGCAAAACCTCCCCAACAACCAAGAACTAGACAGAGCTCACCACAGTTAGAGCACCCTGAGTGTTCTGACTCTGATGATGAGTGTGTTGACCTTCATGTAGACCCACCGGTTCATGCAGAGACTTTCATTAGAATATATGACAAAAATGGGCCCTTTAAAACCCTCAAGGTACCTAGTGAGCAAGTCAAGCCAGACACCTCCAACCCCCTGTTACCTATGACTGCAGATGACCCTCAGGTGATTCCAGATGAGGTTATGGAGGCTGAAAGTGACTCTGATAATGTAGTAGATCCACCTAATGAGGTTACAGGCAATATTAATGCAGATGTTATGCCCATGTTAGGTGTACGTGACGTAAATGACCATTCCAGCTTTGACTCACCTGACCAACAGACTGTGGAAGAAATCGAGGCAGTTAGGATGGGTGCTGAGGGAATAGACATCAGGAGATCAGACAGGACAAGACGTGCACCAGGTCGGTTTCATTACCCACAGTTGGGAAAACCTCTGATTTCCTTTGCTCAGGGATTTCTGGACAGTTTTAATCAGGCACTTGAGTTGTTTGGTGACTGTCCTGATCAGCCCATTCACCATGTTTAGATCTGAATATTAGCTGCATGATGGGACTCATGCTGATTAAAAGGGGGAGGGTGTAACCCACACACTGTTTGGTTGCTAATAGATTAACAGTGTAAGAGCTGTAGCTTTTTGACCCTCTTCAGTGCCGGTAGAGGGCGGGCTCAAACCTCCGGTGCGCTTGTTGAAGGAGCACGAGAGGGAGAGAAAAAAAGGAAAAAAACGAGAGCTGAGCTATATGAGCGGTGAGAGATGGAGAACGGTTATAATTACCAAAAAACCTGGAAGAAGAGAGGATAAACTATGTGAGAAGTGTTGTTTGGTGTGATAACACAGATTGAACCACGGACATTGACGCATGGAATAAGTGTTTACTTACTGTGGAAACTCCGACTGTTTTTTTTCCTTCCCGTGAGAACCTTCTGAGAACTTCGATCCAGTGAATGAAGTTAAATGACATGATGGCGAGCCAGACCCATGAACAAGACTTCGAGGATTCCTGCTAGTAGACTGGCCAGCTGCTACAGAAATCTACTTGGAACTCACCTTGGAACTCTCAGGATTTCCAGCTAAGGAGATACACACACTCATACCTACCCGGGTAGTGTACATTAACAGCGTGAACTGTAGAACCATACTCAGAAAAGGAGAAATCTGAACAAGGACTAAAAAAGGGAAACAAGGGTTGAAAGCATTTTAATCCCTTGATATTTCTAATTTGTTTTATTTTCTATTTTATTTTTTATATTGTTTCTTTTCTTTTTTTTGAAAAGAGCTCTATTTTATTTGGGGATTTATTATTTTTGGTTGTCACTGGAAAAGTGATCTCCAATGTAAATATGTTGTGCATTACTGCAATAAACCTGTCAGTTTATAACTAAAGGTTTTCTTTATTACTCCTCAGAACCTAAATTTTTAGCATTTATCATCTATCATATTTAGTACAAGTGCTACACTAACAGTTAGCTTCTACTAGTCGAGATGTTCTCTGCTGTTTCCTGTTTCCAACTACAGCCTTCCCGTCGTGAGTCAAGATGGGTGAGTCCATGAATGTTAAATGACAGTGTGACATAGATCTGTCAGGATTTTCACCGTCTATTTTCTATCAGAAGCTAATGCAGGAGATAGGTGTAGGAGACTATTTTCATGTTCAGCCTGCATAAAAAAACTCAGAGTAACTGATTATAATCAGATGTAATAATTAAAAAATGCTTTTTCAGTGAATTTGACCTTTAATCACATTGCAGTTCTTTGTTCTAAGAATTTTCTAAAAGAGGTTTCATTTTTGAAGGTTGACATTTGTGATTTACCAAAAGGATTTAATAAATACATTTTTCATTCTTCTCCCTTTGAAGCAAACCAATAAAACAATGGTGATTTTTTTTCCCAAGAACAAACTTATCTGTTTAAAGGTTGAATTACAGAAACCTTTCAAAAAGCAGGAACGTATTAATTGATTTCTAATCAGTGTAACTGAGCCGTGTGGGTAAAGTGAATGTTACACGCTTGAATTTCCACCAGTTTTAGGGCTCTGACAAATGAAGAGAGGAGGAGAGAGGAGACTTAAAAAAACTGGAGTCAGTCTGATTGCTCCCCAGGGAGAAATTTCCACCCCAGTGTCCCACAAATGACATGTTTGCATGTAACATAATATAACATGCTTTCTTTAGGACGTGACGCTTTGGAGAGATACACATTCTTTCCTGCAGTTGCATGTTCTTCTGCATCTTTTCTCTGAGATGCATAAAAGAAAAAGGCTCATGCTGGCTCAGTTGTGAGTTAGATTTACAAAAAATGCAGATTGTAAATTCTTAGTCTGACAGGAAGTCAATTTTCACATCTATCTGCACACACATCATTAACAACGTGAGCAAATTAGCCATAATTTCAGGATTTGCTGAAGGGGCTCTTGTGAGCAGATTTATTGGACTGTCAAATCAAACATTTGCATTGCACACAAGCAACTTTACAGTCAATTTGTAACAATTAGATCTGTTTTAGTTTAAATTAAACCATCACATAAACACAGAAAAGAGAGATTTTCCACTGCTGCTGGCTGAGAGCTGTTTGTTTTCTGCAGCATTTTTCTCATGCAGAGCACAAAGTAAAGGCTTTTGTACAAACATACATATAAAGTTTCAACAGCGTCAGAAATCCGTGAAAATAAAACTTGAGACTGAACGCCAGGCTTTGGAACAGAAGACATTATGGCTCCACGAGAAGCTGTCATATGTGCTAAAGAAGCATGAAAAAGTCATCAAAAGGTTTGTTTATCCGGGCTCCAAAGAAATGAAGCAAAATCCTCAGTTTCATTAAACATAAGGTTGTTGTGACTTATTTCTCATCTAATCTTTAGTTGCTATAGAAATACAGTCCCGGGTTTTGGCACCAAAATGTTGTGCAATAAAAAGGTCTTTGTGCTCACATGACTTCATCACCGAACAGCAAAGAAGCACAAATCTAACAAACGAATAATACACCTATGGTGTCCATTCATTCAGTCATGCACAAACATCAAAAACACTCAGCTTTAGTGTCATTGTTATTTGCAAAATGAGTGATTTTTCAACCAGTATCATATCCATAGACATTATAGAACATAACGGTTAGGCCATCAGCAGCATTAATCACATAAATACTGATACAATCACATTCTTTTCTTTTTGTTTTGTTTTTAACACACTACCATAATAACTTGGTTGGTTGTGGAAGATGCTCTAACAGGCCAAATCCGTCAAAATATGTTTTTTCTTTAAATTTAGGTTTTTGGTTCCTGAATCTCATCACATTTTTATTTTTGCTTCATAAAATGTGAAACTTCCATGCAGGTGTTTAAAATGTTGTGTACTTGTGAATCTTTGGGTATTTGATGCAAAAATACACTCCTAACAGTCCAAATACCCATTCTTGGATATGCCCTGATCAGGTTTTTTGGTCCACAATACCTATCGGCCATTTAAGACTAAATGTCTTCAGACATGTATTTGTGTTAATTAGCTGTTTTTGTTGTGGGTTTTTTTCCCAGCACAAACCTGTGGAATACGGGCAAAATATTAATATACTTATTAAAATCAATGTGTCAAGGTTTTTCTAGGCTAAATAATAAATGACCTGCACTTGTAGAGCACATTTCTGAGTCCGAGGATTCCAAAGTGCTTTACACTACAGTCAATCATTCACACTCTGATGATGATGAACTACAATGTAGCCACAGCTGCCCTGGGGATCACTGACAGAGGGGAGGCTGCCAACCACTGGCACCACCATTTCCTCCGACCACCACCAGCAGGCAAGGAGGGTGAAGTGACTTGCCCAAGGACACAACAGCTGAGATGGATGGAGCCTGGAATTGAACTGGCAACCCACTGATTCCAGGAGAAACTCCTAAACCCTGAGCCTCGAAGGATAGCAAAGTAAGAAAGACAGTTTACACATATGACAGGATATGTCTCCTTATTCCTGCTAACAGACATCCCAACACTCACAAAACCTATTTTGTAAACATCGTTTTTAACAATACTCATTTATGATTGATCATTAATGAAGTGTTTAAGCAATGCTGAGAAGACTAACAACCAGGATCCATAACCTCCATTTGGTTATATATTAAGATAACAATGTTTATAAAACCATGTTTATTAAGTTAGTGACCATGAAGGCAGGTCTATGCAGTGTTCTGACCTACTTTAACATTTGGTAGTAAAAAAATACACAAACAGCAGTAAAATGAACTCATGAGCTCATTGAGCTCAGGTTAAACTGTTAGTCTGACTTCTTCATGTTGGAGAGAAGAATTTCGTCTTAAGCCTGATTTATACTTCTCCAACAGCTCGGCGACAAATGCATATACAAAATACAAAATACACAACAGTGGACCAGAGATGTGACTGCATTGTGGATTAACACCCCAGAAAAGCGCTACGCCCTCTGTTGTCCTGGCCGGGAATTGATTTGAAACTCTCCAGGCAATGGAGAAGTCTGAAAGGAAAACGTCTCCGTCAATGCGTGTGCGTGACTCCACACCCGGAATGATGGAAAAGCATGAACCAGGCTTTAAATTGATCAAAGTGAAAGTGAAACTATCTCAGAGATTTTTAACACTTTTTCATTGGCTGTTGGTCTCCTTGAGCCCACCTCCTGATGTAAGCAGTTCTTTCCTCCACTCAGAAAAGACGTGGTGCTGATGTAAAGTCATTGATAGTAGGTCAGCATTAGAAACAGGAGTGTCACCAGAACAGTCTGTAATGAGCCTGGATCTGCACATCCACTGTGGTTGGAGCTTTCATTCTTCTTGTGTCCACTTTTTCTTTTCTAATGTTGAATATTTGTTTGCCGTTTTTACTCAGAGAACACAACATGATTACATAACCCCTAAAACTGTTGAGTATTTGTCCAACATGACTTGTAAACTCAAAATTAAACCAGAGACATTTACTCACAGACACACGTTCATTCTTAAATTTGTTCTGCCAATTTGCCGCATTTCAAATCTGCAGCGGGGAGATCCAGATTGATAGCTGGTCTGCTGTGTTGTGACACAGCAATTTAACATGGAAGGGTGCACTGTCACCAAGGTCTGGTGATCAAAGGAGTCACGGGGGGTCACCGGGACAGTTTACTTTTTCACACTCGCCCCAGCCCTCCTTCTTATCCCCTGTTGTGTGACGCTCTGAAATCTGGCTCCTTTTTAAATTTGTAAAACTTGTTGTTTTTTTTTTGTTTTCAGCCTTGCATTAAAGCATCATTAACTGTGAAATCCAAACCACGAGACAATCACCAAGAACAAGACAGAACCAGAGGCTGGATTTGCTGTTGAAAGTAAAAAATATGTTTAAATAGGACAGTTTGCTGAGCAGAAACTCTCGTCTGGGACTGCAATGGTTGATCTTTACAGATACGGTGACTCACGCTGTTGCTATATTAAAGAAAAACAGAAGTCTACATGAAAGAAAAGGACTTCCTATCTGCTTTAAAAATCAGCTCAGTTATGTCAGTGTTATACTGAAGAATGTTAGGACAGGAATTTACAACTTGTAACTGTAGCCTTTGTTATTATGAGAACCTGTGACTCAAAATGACTTGAATTTGTGGAAGCACATTCCTCACTTATTAGGTAAAGGTTAAATGATGTAACTTAAAAAATAAAATGTTTGAAAACACAAATAGCAACATGCACATAAAGTCAACACTAAAACTTTGTTTTATTGGGGGAAAAAATGTAACAATGCATTTATTTATGACTGATTTTGCTGCAGGGTGGCTGGGCTCTCCCTTAGAGATAGGGTGAGAAGCTCGGTCATCCGGGAGGGGCTTGGAGTAGATCAGCTGCTCCTCCACATCAAGAGGAGCCAGTTGAGGTGGCTTGGGTATCTGATTAGGATGCCTCCTGGACGCCTCCCTGGTGAGGTTTTTCTGAGCACGTCCAACCAGGAGGAGACCCAAAGGAAGACCCAGGACACGCTGGAGGGACTATGTTTCTCATCTGGCCAGGGAACATCTTGGGATTCCCCCGGAGGAGCTGGCCCAAGTGGCTGGGGAGAGGGAAGTCTGGGCCTCTCTCTTAATGCTGCTGCCCCCGCGACCCGACCCCAGATCAAACGGATGAAAATGGATGGATGGATGATTTTATTTTATTTTTTCTAATTCTATAGAAACATTTGAAATATTAATGTCACAGGCTTTATTGTAATTTTTCCCTTAGACAGAACATCCTTTAGGACTTTTATTTTCATCTCTTTTATCTTAATGAAGTCTTTTTTATGGTACGCCATGAAAAAATAATCTTTTTGTGAAGAATTCTATCTGATAAAACTAACTTAAAGGTCAACTTCACTCATATTTTTAGTAGATTAGCAATGGTCTCTAAGAATAAATGCCTTTTAAGTCGTACTCTGGGGGAAAAAGCTTTGGAGAATCTGAGGACGTAGAAATCAGCTGGAGGAGAGAGGGACTGAACACAGAGTCTTATTTCCTGATATTTGGACGTCTCGCCTCTGATTGGCTAACATCAACGCGACTCTACCACTGACTCCGTTTGCTCTGCAACGTTGATGTTTTATCTCCACAAATAACACAAACCTGACGGAGTTCTGCTGTGTGGTGGAGTTGCTAATGCTAACTATTAGCTTCTACTAGCCAAGACGTTCTCTGCTGTTTCCTGGACGCTAAACCAACAACAGCCTTCCCCGTCGTGAGTCAAGATGGGTGAGTCCATGAATGTTAAGTGACAGTGTGACGTAGATCTGTCAGGATTTTCTAATTCTAATCCTTCAGTGAAGTTGACCTTTTAAGTCCTAACTCTCCACAAGTTCATGTCATAAAGAGTGGATTGAAGCTTAACTGATTGGTCGATAAAGAGATGGAAAAGCAGGAGGGTTTTTAACTTGACATGAACATTGATGTATCATTGTAGTAAATATGACATTCATACCCTTCCCTCAGCTCCATCTGGTTTTACACTCAACCCATCCTGTGTCCGACCGATGTCCGCCGTGCCGTGAAAATCTTACCAGCTATGAGAAATCATTGCTCCAAATCAGCTTCCCAGACACTGAATTATGAAAACAGTGGCTCAGACAGAAGCCCAGAACTGACCCTGAGAATGACTCACATCTACAGGTTTTTTTTTATTTCCTCCCTCGTCTTTAAATTTCAGTTTGACGCCATTCAAGGTCTGTGAGTATAGTCAGGAGGACTGCTATTTGTCACGCTGTTACAAAATAATTAGGGGACCGAGATGCTCTGGAAAAAAGAAAAGAATACGCGACCACCCATATTTCTGTTTTAAAAACATAAAGAAACAAAATAATCAAGTTGACAGAAGTAAAAGAAAAAGCTTTTACAACTTTAAAGCGGACCAATCCCAGCTGACTATGAAGGTAAATCTACGAGTTTTCAGATTATTTAAAGATCTTGAGCAGATTCACAGCCCCGACGGGAGGAAAAGATAACCGATATAGCTGCTGGATTCATGATTTTCCCTGCAGAGTTTTTAAAAACAACATTTCTGAGCAGCTTGACGGACAGCGGCTCGTCTTCCTGTAGCTCCACACTGACAATTTGTTTAATATCATAATGGTTTTCATGGAATCCAGCAGAAACAAGCAAACGGAGCTGGCCGGGACAGACGGGAGCGTGTTGACTGTGAAAGCTAAGGAATCTGTGGTCAGCTCGGTTTTATTGTTTCTCCCATTCAGCTCGGTGGGGAGCCGGCTTACAGAACGTCCGCTGTGTGTTCGTCTGGTTTGGTCTACAGTTACTGCTGAACTGTGACACTGATGACAGATCTCATAGCTAAACGCTGAAGCTCAGAGACTTTCACCTCCAGCACATTAAAAGGTCATTTCTAACTTTACACAAGGTTTTCAGCTCTGCAGATGTAACCACAATGTTCAACTGAGTGATGGAAGAAATAAGAGGTCCTTATGTAGATGAACCTAAAGCCACTGGGATGAACTTTTTAAATTTAGTTTTTAACTTATTAACATTCAACTTAAAGTAACCAGGCATTACTTTTGCTGTAGATGCTGCTAAATAAAAAAGTAAAATTAAACAATGTGTTGTAAAACTTAATATCGCGGGGAAAAGACCCCAAAAAGCAGGAATGTCCAAAGTGCAGCCCTTTGGGGCCACCGGAGTAAATCTGTATGGCCCTCGACTTTCAGAATGGTGACATTTTTAATCTTCCAGCAGGATGTTGATGCAGATTATTACATTTTTATCTTCAGATTTTTATTTTACAAAAATTACAGATTCATTATAAACCTCTTGAAATAGAAAAAGTTCAGAGGAATCAAAATAATTTGTATTTTATTAGTAGTTTTTTTTTGGCTTTAATTTAATTTTCCAGTAAATCGAACTACAAACCTTCATTGACTTTTTCTAAACCAAGAGTGAACACTCTCCATTAGTTGTTTCTTGTTTAATACACAGCGTAGCAATGTTTTTTTTTTACCTTAAATTGTTGACAGCATCACACAGTCGCCATGGCGATGCTGTGTATTAAACAAGAAAAAACTAAGGAACAGTGAATACTATTCATAAAACTTGACTAAATCGAATGAACCTGGTCTTGTAGCTAATGAACCCCTTTTTTAAATCATCAGTAACCAGTGAATACTTTAGACTTCATGATTTTGTCCCACATCTTTAAAAGTTTGTACATCCCTGATCTGACTGCTTCCAGACACTAAAATATTCACAAGCAAACTGATTCAAACTTAATTTCAATTTAATCCCAACAAAAGCTGCAGTGGCAGACTGAAGGAGAGTACTTGGTAAAAGTCAGAGGAACTGACAGTGACTGATGAGCTGTCGCACATTCACACACTCAGATTGGCATCTCCAAAGGTTTAGGGAGCATAAGAAGATCACCGAGGTCAGACTAAACAAAACCTCATCCACCCTGAAGTCTCTGAGGCTACAAAGGCCAAAGCTGCTCCTTTCAGTCCACTCTGGATCCAGATCAAGGCTCAAAGCAGGTAAAAAAATCCTCAAACATCCTTTCAGTTTAACAGTTTCATCTGTCAGAATAACAATAATTTTCAACAAAAAAAGCTACAGGTTATTTATGTCTGTCCATAAAAACTTAACACGGGGTTCTGCTCAGTCAAATAAATTTTAAGGACTGAACCTTTTTAGTATTGAGTCACTTTACTGCAAAATGAAATGGAAAAGTCTAAAACAAGTCTGGCTCATAATGTAGCCTGTTATGTCCAAAGCTTAATCAAGTTTGACAGAAACTAACTTTATAGGACCTGGTTCTAAGACAAATAGCAGAAAACCTGAAGAATCTCCAGAGAACTGTATGCACAAGTCACTAAATCACCCGGGGAAATAAAACTGGCACGCACAAGATGAAGCTCATTGTGCAAAGAAATGTTTACAGCTGATAATTCAGGTTACCTGTCTGTAATAATGAGAATCTTTGCACTAAAAAGATCTATTGCAAATATATGATGACATTTTCTGCAGCTCTGAGCAACTAGAACACAATATACAGGTGAGCAGATGTTTAAGTTTGCAGCATTGAGCACCTCAAGATGTTCAGAATCATCTGGTTAACTTCAGCTCTGAGCAGGAAGGTCATGATTTAAATGTATTTTTTGCCAATTTTAGATCAAATTAGATTCCAGAGGAGGAAATAGATGCTCGTTCCAGCAGTTCAGAACATGAGCAGGTTTGCTGGGATTCGTAGAAAACAAGTTAAAAATGTTCAGAGTAAATCACTTCCAAATGACCACTGACTTGGAAACAGCATGGAAAAATATGAGTCTTCTGTGCAAAAGAGCAAACTTCAAGAGAATAACACCACGGTGGTTATTGTTCAGTCAGAGCCAGGGAGGGATCAGTCAGCCTAAATCTAGGAAGTTCTGATTTAAAGCTTGAAACTGAACATGGACTGAGTGGATTTCATAATATTTCCCATGAAAAGACCTAAACCAGGGTGTCCAAAGCAGTATGGGAGCATCAGAGTGTATAGTGATAATGTATTAAGGTCTATCTCAAAACAAAGAAACATCAAATCCTGAGAATCTTATGCTTTTCTTTTATTAAGGCAAACAACCCTTTTGATGCCTCACAAAGACTCAGATTACCCCCCACCCAAAAAACAAACACCCAAAACTCTTTGTTCTTTCCAATAAAATTTTGTTTAATGTATTTTTGAGCAGGTAAAAATAAATCAATATAAAATACTTTTCTGCATTTTTTAATTTAAAAATAAATCTTTGTAGACTGCGAGAAATTTTTGTTCACAATTTTGGCCCAAAGGTCTGAAGCTAAGCTAAAATTTCTGCATCCATTATCCTTAACACAATTTTATTGCCAATACCCTCCTGTGTGTGTGTTTGCGTGCGTTGGTGTGCTTGCGTGCATGCATGCGTGTATATGGCGAGTGATTTCTGCCACGACTAAGCCTAACCAGACTCTGGAGAAGGCGCAGCTGAAGGTGACGTTGCTGTGTGAACGTCTGCACTGTCAATGGTATTTTCCATAGAGCTGACTTAAAACCTACGGCGACGTACCGGCGACGTACCGGCGACGCATGAAAACCAACGCTTGGTAGCGGCGATGTAGCGGCGGTGTACCTTAGGAATTGTTTTCATTTTGTACGCGTCATTACCAAACGTCGCCTCCCCTGACCTCTTCTCTTTAAATTTATCTTTGCATATAATTTAAGATAAAATCCTTTAAAAATGACTAAATAAAAATAAAAATCCTAAGAAAAATTAAAATTACTTTACGGCACACCAATGGTGCACAACACCTGATTCTGATCACTGTTTTGATCGCCTCAATTAAGTCATTCTTGTGGGTTTATTCCTTCAGTTTGGCCAATATGTAACATTAAAACCATAATTCTTAATTTTTAAACAACACTTTATGAATGGCGATGTACTTCTCCATACGCTACAGAGACAACATGCTTCTCCAAGGGCTTCTTCTTGTGACAGGGTGAGCATCCTGTCACTGTATCCTGATTGATCATGTACCCTGGCTGCTTGTCCACAGGGATATCCCTTTGGCCGACTGGTTAACGCGCATGACTCTCACCCGGGAGTCTGAGGCTCGAGTCCCACCCGCGCCCTAGGTTTGTCCACCTTGCCACATTCTCAAATGTTAATGTTAGACAAGGGTCTCCTTTGGCTTGTAATCCGTGTCAAAAATCCCTCGCCATACGTGTGTGCGCGTACGCTTGTGTGTGTGTGTGACAGTTCAGTTTAAAACAAACGACAACATGTGGAATCATCCCACTTAAGTTCTGCGGCACCAAACTCATCCAGACAGGTCTGAGTGGCAATCTGTGTGAGAATTGCATCTGCAGCTTGAATTCCTTCCAACATTTTTGGAACTGCTTAATAACTGTAGAATTAAACTAATTACAAACACAACAGAGGCAGAGCTGATCCGTGCCAAGCTCAGAAAACCCTCCGAGTTTGGATTTCAGCCCATCTCCCTCTTCCAAGGACATGCTAAGAACATAACCAAATTAAACTGAGGCTGATTGAATAATTTGTGTACACAGTCTCATTGTGTGAACTCTCCTCAGTAGGTTCCGGTACTTCTCTGAGCCAGCAACAAATCACTGAGTGAAAGGAAAGGGGGAGTCATTTTAATTTGAGGTCACGTGAAAGAAAAGGAAATAAAGCAGACTTTCATGAAACACTTGAGAGTGGATTTATGGAGAGGGTGATAACATCAGCGAGGCATACTTCTGCAACAGCCTGGATTTCTGCTACAAAATCAGTTTGTAGTGGAGGATAGTGGCTGATAATGTTTTTGCAAGCAGCTGCGCTTGTCCTTTAGCAATAAAAATCTCATGAACCGCTGGATGGAGTTTATTGAAACTTTAAATAGTCACTAAATGTACATCTAGAACTGATAAGCTTCTGGAGTCACCCCTATTCAAGATGGCCACCACAAATGATCTATGGGTGCTCAAGGTATATAACCTTTAGACTGGTCCAAAATTGTTAAGTTAAAGGTGTGGGACACTTTTTTTATTATTATTATTTTTATTATAACCAGTCACTGAGTTTTTCATGCAGGCTGAACATGAAAATAGTCTCCTCCACCTATCTCCTGCATTAGCTTCTGATAGAAAATAGACGGTGAAACTCTAGGATTAGAAAATCCTGACAGATCTACGTCACACTGTCACTTAACATTCATGGACTCACCCATCTTGACTCACGATGGGGAAGGCTGTTGTTGGTTTAGTGTCCAGGAAACAGCAGAGAACGTCTCAGCTACTAGAAGCTAATCGTTAGCATTAGCAACTCCCCCACACAGCAGAACTCCTTCAGGCTTGTGTTATTTGTGGAGATAAAACATCAACAATGCAGAACAAACAGAGTCAGTGGTAGAGTCGCGTTGCTGTTATCCAATCAGAGGTGAGATGTTCAAATATCAGGAAATAAGACTCCAAATCCTGCCGTCTGAAGCTCAACTCTGATGTTGCTTACTTCTACTTACTGAAAATGGTGCACTAGAGCTTTGTTTCCCGAGAGTACGACTTACAAGGCATTCATTCCCACTAGAGGCCACTGCAAATGTATTGATTAAATGTGTGATCTACTCCTTTATTATGAAGTTACCTTAGTTTTAAAACGGAATTAAAGGCAGTGGGAAATTGCTTCAACGAACAGTGTAATAAAAATAAATTAAGATAAATCAAAGTGAAGGTAGTCCTCATGTTCTCATTTCCTTAGATTTCTCTGGTTTATGTCATTCTCTTCACTTAACACATTGTTCTGCACATAATGAGACATCTTAAAAAGGGATGTGAGTAGCGTCTTTGCAGCAGCGCACAAATTACATCCATTACCAGTGATTTGATGGTGTGAACAGCAGCACAATGATAATAACAGTAATATTGCCAGAGCTATTGTACGTCCTCCCACGACGGGACGCTGGGAGGGTGTCTGATTGTGAAAATGGCTAAATAAGTCCACAGGCTACAATCAGACATCTCATTTGAGGTGTTGGTGGGGATTTTTGGATTTATTGCTCCCACAATGCCCAGCTACCCATCTCTGACCAATGCAGCACTTTTGTTTTATTACTGAAAAGTTTATAGAGGGGCACAGAGGGGTTTACTGCTGGCTCGACATGTTAAAAAATCTAATGCTGACATTAAATCTGTCCCATAGTGGAGCAGATACATCCATATCTTGAGAGGACAAAGCAGCATAACTGAGTTTAACAATTAGAAGCAGCAGATAATCAACTGTTAACAACATATAATAATTATTACTTAGTGATTGTAATAATCAACACTTCTGGAAAATTATACACATCTTTAATCTCACATATGCACATTAAACCTAGCAAAATCCCAAATATTGACTCGTGTGAAATGTTTTTTCGACTGTTTTTGTTTGTTTTGTAATTTCTTTTCTTCACATTTTGCAATTTTACACACTAAATCCACTGGCAATATAATATGACTATAAAATCATTTCAAATTCACAGTCATGGCCAAGAGTTTACCAAATGACCCAAATAATAACCATTACAAGGTTTGCTGCATCAGTTTTTAGGATGGCAGTCTGTATAACCTCTGAATGTTCTGAAAAGAGATTGGATGAAAAACAGTTAATCATAGAGTCCAAGAACCAGAAACACTGCATTTGTGAAAAAGGTTTCAGGCCACTGAGAAACTCCATCAACACAAAGACAGGATCCTTAGGCTGATCCAGCTGTGGGATCAGGGCTCCATGCATTCAGCAATGGCAGCAGGTAGGTGTGAGTGCATCTGCAGCACAGTGAGGCTTTTCGAAAAAGCTACTTCTCTCCAAAGAAAAAACCATCAGAGACAGGCTGACATTGTGCTAAATGTACAGGGATTGGACTGTTGAGAACTGAGGAAAGTCATTACCTCTGATCAGTCCCATTTCAGATTGTTTGAGTCATCTGGAACAACATCTGGAGAAGAAACGGATTACAGCTCCCATCAGTCCTGTGTCCTGCCAACAATTAAGCATTGCAAGACCCTTCATGTGTGGGGTTGTCACAGTTTAGCCTCTGAACACAGCCATGAATAAAGAATGGTACCTAAACATCCTCCCAGAGGAACTCCTCAAACCATCCAGACACAGTTTGGTCATGAGCAATGTCTTTTATAACATGGTGGAGCACAGGGGATCGGCATTAAATAAAAAAGGAGGTTAATTTTTGGATCAACTGTCAATGAAGGCCTTTTAAACCAACAAGATGCTTATAATTATACTTCAGCAACCATAAAAACAACACTGATGATGCAGAGTTTGTGAAAACTTAACCATGTGCCTTTCGTAGGACTTTGACGACAGCTGTTTGAGTGTTTTTATTTTAGGGCTGATTTCTAAACCTAAGACATAACAAAACATAGCTAGAGAGACGCAGATATTAAATACTTTTGATTGCTTAAAGTTAAAAACAAATTTGTCAAGTTCAATTTGATAACACACGTTGTCTTTCATGCAATTTAAATAAAACCAAAGAATGTAAATATTTTAAAACGTATAAAACCAGATTGTTGCAAAAATCATGGGATCAGAAAAAGTCTTCTAGTAGAATTTTCTGTTATTGCAAAAGCTGGACGTTCATCAAAAGCTGAGCTGTAAAAAACAAAACAAGTCATGCCAAACAAAACTACTATAAAAGTATTTAAAAGTGTGACAGCAGAGATAAAACCAGGAGAAACACGCTGATGTTTCTCTGCAGGTCGAGTGTTTTTCAACAGTTTCTCGTATGAATTACTCTAATCCAAATAATCACTGCAGGTAAAGCGCTGCTCCAAGAAAAGCACTTGGATGGTGCCAACACAAATCACGCTACTTATCATTCCACAGTAAACATGTCTCTGCATTACAAGCATTTTAACCAACACCCTTATTTTCTGGATGCTTTATCTCTTCTGCCATTTAAAGAACACGTTCTGAAAGTCAGCACGCACATAGTTTGGGTTGATGGTATAATTTGTGGAAGTTGGAGTCTGTATCTAAACAGACAATTAGTTCATAAAGAAATCCTCCGCACTTTTTAAAAATAGAGTTGAAACAGAGTGATGCCTTAAGTTTCCGTTCTAAAGAAGGGTGGCAGTTCAGAGAAACCCTCCTCTCTGGATCTAGGAAGGAAAAGCTTCACCTATACGTTCGATTGTTTCTGCTGCTCAGTTTGAAGCTGCTGGCTGACGGTGGGTCTGGTCTGTTGATTGCACTGATAGACACGGAGGAATCTGGTGCCGGATGCCAGAAACCACAGCAGAAGAAGGAGAGGACCCTCAGTCTGGCGCTGGTCTGGGTCGGTAGGGAGAGGTAAACACCATCAGCACCGCTCTTTGGTATGCAAGGCTTATGTTGGCCCAGAGAGGAGCTGCAACTGGAATGAGGTGCCAGTCTGTGGTCTACTTGGTATAAAAACTATTATTTTTAATGAACACTTAGGATAACAAACAGCTGGCAGTAACAGGGCAGCGTGTGAGTATCACTGTTATGCAATCGCATCTTTACCAGCCCGCAGAGTTTAGCTCTTTGAATTTTATAAGCACATAATAAGTAAACATACTTGAGGTGAAACCATGGCTGTTTTTGTTTTCTCAAAGTTGAAACATTAGATGGAAAAGAAGAATCCCTACAAACAAACTTTTAATGCAAATTATCTAAAGTTTTAGTGTTCAACCCAAACGCACTCACAAAAAACACCTCTCCATTTAGTTTCATTGTTTATTCAAAATCCCGACAATCTGTCCGTTTTTTTCTGCTTATCCAAGGCTGGGTTGTTGAAGTAGCAGGGCCAGGAGGAAAACCCAAACCTCCAGCAACACTCACCAGCTCCTCCTGGGGGATACCAAGGTCCTCCTAGACCAGAGAGGATATATAATCCCACCAATGAGTTTTGGGTGTGCCTTGAGGTCTTTTACCAGAAATCCTCCATAGGAGGTGATTAGCAGTCAAACCATCTCAGATGATTTCTTTTATAGAGGAGAAGCAGCAGATTTCCTCCGAGCTGCAGATCTCCTCACCTTTTATCAAATGGATCCAGGATCTTTTTTCTGATCTGATCCAGATATTTCATGATGTGTGACATTAGAGTAACAGGCCTATAATCATTATGGATAGTTGTTTGAGATTTTACTGGAAAACAAACTATCTAGCAGCTCTTCTAATTTGAGTAATTGTATTACGCCCTAGGTGACGGTGTAATGTATTTATAGGAGAGTAGAGCGAATGCTGGGACACACTTGCATATTCAGCAACAGAACACCACTGGTGTGAGAGGTTCTCTGCTCAGTAATATCAGAGAAGGAGAAACAGCCAGCTGCTTCCACTTCAACTTTAGGACAAACTACCAGAGTCCCAAAAAGAAAAACACCATTTGAAGTCACGGACAACAAAAGATGTTTGGACCTAGAAAACGGCGACTGGTGTTTAGCGCTGTCTCGTTTACTCTGGCACTGTGGGTTCCAGTATCCGGCGGACGTGGCCTAGGGATGATACCTGACGGGAGGGGTGAGAGTTCCATGACCGTGTTTGCATTTAAAAGCTAGCTTGTTTTACAGATTTGCTAATGCAGCTTTAATGATGGTGAACATTTTGTGCATGGGGACTCTTGATCACTGACCCTGACTGAAGCCTAAATCACTGAACTCCATCACTACTAGACTGGACAAGCAGCTAGAGTTACATGGATCATGTCTGAAAAGGTCAAAGGTTTGCATTTTTTACACCAGAAAAGTGAACTTTTGGAATCCTTCTCCACTCAGGCTGAAATCCAAAGCCTCCAGACACACAACTCACATTCTGGATGGGAAACTGAACCACCAGTGATCCCTGGTTATGTTTCCACGTTTGTGATGAAAATGTTCACATTGTTTAAAGCTGTTTGTATTCTTGGGAAAAATCCAAATTTGACCAACATGCTGCAGTAACAAAATTAAACCACAGTTTAAAATTCCTGGAATGATCTGAAGCATTTTCCTTCGACCCCGCGCTGGACTTGAGATCAGTTGTTTCATGTGAATGAACACATAGACTCTAAATAATGACATCATCCTGAGAGGGGACTTCATCTTCTAAAAGAAAAAAACAATCATGCAAGTAAGAACTTCAGCTTGATGAAATACACTCTGCTGTTAGCTTTAAAAAACATAACTTTGTAGTTTTCTGAAAACCGGCAGCAGGGTTAAAGTTAGTAACAGAAATGATGGAACTCAGAGGAGAACAGTATCAGCTGATCCATCTGATCAGTGGTTTTCTGCTTTTAGAAATAACTCTATTCTAATCACTACTTCTGCAAATATTATTTTACACTTTAAAGACAGGAATGGAGCTGGAGAGGTTAGGACTCTAAAACACAGAACTGAGCCAGAGCTAGGGCTGCTTGGCTTTGGAAAACTAAAATCATGATCACTGTGCATAAAGAGCAATTACTAACTGAGTTGGGGAAACACTGTGTTTATTTCTCCTCTTCAGGTGAGAACACGCTGAGGGTGTAGTTCACCAAAATAAGAGCATTTTTGATGCTCCAAACACAAAAAGTGTCACTGCAGGAAACACTAGACTGGTAATTATGATCTGTGTTCAGTTCACTAGTTTCACATGGAGGTACTTTTTGAATGAATACATCAAACATACATTATGTGACAACAGATTGTGTCTTGAAAGCACAACGTTTGACAGTTTCCTGTAAGTAAAGCCTAAAATATCCACATTTCACAGATTAGGAAGACTGCTATTACCAGTTTTCATCAGAAGGTGGCACAGTTGAGCGATGAATTAAACTTCCATCCATCAATTTTTCTAACTGATGTATCCTCACCAGGGTTGTAGGGAGCTGGTGCCAAACTCAAGCGGTCACCAGGTGAGATGAATAAAACTAATGAGATCAGGAAGAATAGCTAGTGTACTGGTCTCATAATTAATTAATTAATAAATAGCTTCTTTATAGCACTCTTAATGGTTTGGCCCCTCCTACATATCTGACCTGTTGAGCTTTAGCATCAATGGTAGATCCTTGTGTTTTTCATCCCAGTTGCTTTTAAATGTTCCAAGAACCAGATATAAACACAATAATTACACTATTCACTACTGTACACTATAACATAAACCATTTTACCTCAAACTAATAAAAATGCAAAAAAATTCATAGATTTTTTTTCTTGGTGTGGAAATTAAAAAAAATAAATATATGAATAAATGAAATAATTTTGTAACATTCAGACACAAATAAACATCAGATAATTAAACGTATGTTTCTTTTTCATGGATCAGTCACATTCAATTCAATTCAATCTTTATTTATATAGCGCCTTACAGGTACAAAGTAACACCAAAGCGCTGTACAAAAATAAAAGAGATAAAACAGAAGTAAAAATTTAGTACACAATTAAAAATGATATAAAACAGAATAAGAAAGGTTAGTACATGTTAAAAACAATGAACAGACTAGGAAATAAAAATTAATGGTGGGAAGGAAAGGCCAGGTCATAAAACCGTCTTCAACCTAACCTTAAAAACCTCCACCGAAGTGGAAGCCCTCATAGAAAGAGGCAGCTCGTTCCATAGCCTTGGGCCTGCCACAGAGAATGCCCTGTCACCTCGTGTCTTTAAAGAAGTTCTGGGGACAGAGAGTAGGAGACGATTCTCTGAACGAAGTGCCCGCATCGGGACATACGGTTGTAATAGAGTCTGCAAATAGGGTGGAGCTAACCCATTCAATGATTTAAAAACCAATAAAAGGATCTTAAAACGAACTCTAAAATCAACAGGCAGCCAATGCAGTCCAGCTAAGATCGGAGTAACATGATCAAACTTCCATTTACCAAGTAGGAATTTGGCGGCCGCATTTTGCACAAGTTGTAGCCTCGCTAAGGTGCTCTTACTTACCCCATATAGGATGGAGTTACAATAGTCAATGCGAGTTGTAATAAATGCATGAACTACTTTCTCCAGATCATGCCGGGTCAAAAATGGTTTCACTTTAGCCAAACGCCTTAAGTGATAAAAAAGAGGAGGAAACAACTCCATTCACATGTGCATCAAAACTCATTGAGGCGTCAAACTTTACTCCAAGATTAACAACTGATTCCTTTATTAAAGGTCACATGAAAAAATATGTAAAAAAGCAGAGAAGAGCTGCTATTTTTTCAAACACAAAACACTTCACACAATCAAACACTAAATAACAGAAAAGGGGAAGTTTATAATTGTGATCCTAATATTTAAAACCTGATTTTGGCCACATTTGTTGTTGTTTTAAAATAAAAGACTGAATTTCCTTAAGCAGATGGAAGAAAAAAAAGAAAATATCTCCAGTTTCAGCCCCACAAATGCTCAGCTTTCATTTGACTCTGCATGCATATAAGAACTAAGGCAGTCCAAAAAACCATCTGCCCTTTTTCCAGACTGTAAAGACAAAAACTGTTTAAAGGCCTATTAAAGATCAATTATTCCCTTGAGTCGAGCAATATCTCTAATAGTAATCTATTAAAAATCACAAACAGAGACAGTGAAAAATTGGCTTCCAACTGCAGCCAATATTTTGTTAGTTCTGGCAGACACAGAGGCACCTGGGAAATCTGAGCCGATGTTAACAGACAGAAAAACTGTATCACTGTCTGAAGCTAATTAGCCCTGTGTATTACCAATCACAAGAACCCCACTCTGACACACATCAGCCAGCCAAGAAATATATTTGTCTTCCATTTGTGAGAACCTGGCAGCAGAAAGACTCCAGGACTGAATATTATTTAAGAAAGACATTCCAGAGGATAAAATGTTGCATTAAAGCGAGATCTAAGAGTCTGACCTTGGTCTCTGGCACTAATGTTGCTCAAAAACAAACAGATGAGATGGAACTCACCACATCAGGTCAAATAAGGACCAAACACTGAGATCAGGTCAGAAGGATGTTGGAGGGTCACGTTTTCTGACATGAATTTGTAGCTTCAAAACAATTGCATCATAAATGTAAAAATCCTAAATAAAAATAAAGTTTCCATATGAAAATATATAGAACCCAAACAGGACTTTCTAAACCACGTATTTGTCTTATTTAGACAATCCAAAGGCATTAAGGAACTACTGTGATTAAATTAAGTCCAGCACAGTCCAGAACAGACTTCTTCAACTTGGAATAAAAAAATAAAAATATATATATATGCAGGAGCCAAAACCTTCTTTTGCATCTAGGTGGCAGAAACCATCAAGAGTTTTGTCTAAATGCTGGTGATGTTTAGTCATTCAGGCATGATTCCTACAATGAATCCAAAACACAATGATTCAAATAAACAAACTTAGCCTGAGTTCATTTAGAAGGGACTGAGGTCAAGTGGAAAACTGTTCTGTGGTCTAGAAAAGTTCACACTGTGAGATAAGGGACAGTGTGTCCCTCTGAGCTTAATAAGAATAAGATATTTATTTTCAATGCAGTGCTCAGGATGTGCATTGCATTATTAAAGGCATTGTTAATGCTGACTGATATACAGTTTTATGGGGAACAAAAACAACATCTGTTATGGAAATCTCACTATAAATAGACTGAACTCCTACAGCACGCTGATCACTGAGTGTTTATTCAAGCGAGACCTTATAAGGACACATTTTGACAGGAGCAAAAGCCACAGAGGGAAAAATAACAGATTGTTAGACAGTCAATGAGTGCAGATATGGTTTGTTATGAAGATTATTAAACTGTATGAGAGTAAAGATCAGGGACATTTTTCATTCTATAGACTTTCCATCCATTCACACAATATGTGAACCCTACATAAAAAATATTTAAAAATAAGTGAAGATACACTGAAAGGTGCCACAGCAAGAATCTGAAACATTAACTCTGCAATAAATAAGACAAAACATCTGTTTGATGTATAAACTGTATAAAAGTGTAAAGAAAACCAAGATCTTTATGATGATGTGTGATTTGTTTGGAGGAGAGGAGCAATCTAAGAGGTCAGAGGAAATGATAACGTGCTGAAAAGCGATCAGCATTTAAGCTTGCCCATAATCTTTTATCACAGGAATTATTTTAACAAAATTTGCTTTCCAAAGTACAAGAGAAGGGCTCCAAAGTAACATTTTCCAGCTGATAAGTTGAACTGAAAACTGAAAACGGAATGAGGGGAATAATGTTTTGAATCAACAAACAGGAAACATGTTTAAAAAAAAAAGAAGGAACATTTAATTTTCAGATTGAATGTTTTAGCTGTTTTCAGCTCTGAGTGTCATGAGATATAAATGTTTCTACTCTCAGCAGATGTTGTTTTCAGTCAGTGTGTGCCTTTCACCAGCAGAGGGAGTAAAATCATTAAAGATGGATTTGAGCTGTGACCAAAACAGAGGTGGCTCAAGCTGAAGAGAAAAGTGCAGTTCTAGGAACAGCTAAGATATTATATATATATATATATATATATATATATATATATATATATATATATATATATATATATATATATATAATATCTTAGCTGTTCCTAGAACTGCACTTTTCTGGACTGAGAGGCCTGTAATTTTCACCATAGGTAAACCTCAACTATGAAAGACAAAATGAGAAAAAAAATCCAGAAAATCACTTTGTTTGATTTTTAAAGAATGTGAAGCAAGAACGTAACATGGGGAAACATGGATGGGTTAGATAATGCTGATGTTAAGAGACGTTTTGGGGTGACAGAGAGGGCACAGAGCATATTCTGCTGGGAACGTTTATGAATATTTATAACATGATGCTCAAAAGTATGTTTATTTTCCAGTGTGCGTCCAAAATATGTGAAGTTATCAGTACATTCAGCAGTTTTATTGTGTCTGATCATGGGCGCCAGGTCCGAGGAATATGGCTGAATGAGTAGCTGCTTATTCTTGTCCACATTCAGCTCCAGGACGGAGCACCTCTTAGTACATGGGTGACATACTGGTGGTAGGTAGTTATGGAGTTATTGTCCTTAAGAAGTGCAAGGATGGTCTTCATCATGATGGTGGTATAGGGGAATCAATCTGTAGTGATGGGACTCAGATGGAAAGGACACGATGGGAAAACTGACATGTCATGTCGTCACAGCTGAGCATGTGCCGAGTTGGCCTGAGAGAGGTTGGGAAAATAAATCAGGTTGTTGATTTATGACTTAAATGTCTTCAAATGCTAACTTTTATCATTTACAACTACTGGTGGTGT
This sequence comes from Aphyosemion australe, assembly GCA_006937985.1. Classification (NCBI taxonomy): domain Eukaryota; kingdom Metazoa; phylum Chordata; class Actinopteri; order Cyprinodontiformes; family Nothobranchiidae; genus Aphyosemion; species Aphyosemion australe. Next base: position 1,543,405 of record SSNS01000071.1, on the reverse strand, counting down.
CAAGATTTATTTTACCTTTCTAAGAACAACCTTTTGTTTATTACTACATCTTATTTGGATGTCTTGTAGTAACTTCTTAAAAGTTCTCCCTCTATTTTCTGAGCGGTTTGTGGTAAATGCAGATGCACTGGTCCTGAATAATAAGACTCACAAACTTTTTAATTCAGCAAACGCTCCATTTCCTTAGAGTTGTAGTTTTTCTGTTAAAACAGGGACAGCAGCAGCTCATGTAGTAGAGAGGGTTGTCCAGTAACTGGAGGGTTGTAGGATCGATCCCGGATCCCTGGCTCTGGCTGTGTCCTCCTTGGGCAAGACACTTTACCCACCTTGCCTGCTGGTGGTGGTCAGAGGGACTGGTGGCACCAGTGCTTGGCACCCTCGCCTCTGTCGGTGTGCCCCATGGCAGCTGTGGCTACAATGTAGCTAATCACCAACAGGGGGTGAATGGCTCTACATTTTAACGTGTAAAAAACTCACACAAATACCTTGATTTTAGGTTTATTTCTGTCAATAACATTTCTTTATTACACAGTAATATTCCACTTATTACTGAACAAACCATTCACCTCAGAAAGAGGTCAGATGTTCAGTCTAAAATCAAACATCTGAAATAATAAATCAACCTATTAGCAATAAACCTGTAAAACCGCTGGAAGTTTAGTAATCTAACTTCCAGGGAACAGAAATCAACACTAAAACACCCCAGTGTAATCAAAGCAACAATAATTTAAAATATGTCTCATATTTCTTTAAGTAAACAAGAACAATAAAGTAAAACAGAATGACATCATGTGCAGGTAGCAGCAGATTGTTTCACTACTTAATGGAGTGTTTAACATGAATATTTCATGTAGCGTCTGAAAAGAAATGCATTAAAATCATCTGATTCCCAGAGGAACTGGAGCGCGTGAGTGCACACTGAGACAGCTTGGTTCTGTTTCATACATTCAATTCACACCAGCCTTTTTAATGAGGTCATGCACATCACGCCTGAGTAAACAGGAAGTTACAAAAAAAAGAGTCCACACACAACCCTGAAATTCCATCCACAACAAAAGAAAACAGCAATAAAGCCAATCCCAGCCCAGTGGGAGACACTTTCCCATCAGATGCCTTTACTTGTTCTGGCAGTAGTGCTGGTAGCCGTTGCAGGCCTTCTGCATGTCCTTTAGGAAACCTGGGACGCCGCTCTGTTCAAAAACAAAAATGAGTGATGAGCCAAAAAGACCCACCTTAGGAGGGCCGGCGTGGAGGGGAGTCACTGACGTCAGTCTGCAACACATCAGCAAACAAAAACTATGGAGAAGAATCAAGCAGGCAGAGGGAGGGAGCACCCGGGGGCTCGATAAATCCAGATCGGACACATCTCCGAGGTCTGGGATGGGCACATGGAATGATTTCACAATAATTTCAACACGGAAAAGATAAGATAGATAATAGAATAGAATAGACTTCATTGATCCCATAATGGGGAAATTCACTTGTTAATAAGTTTATTCTTTAAAAGAATGAGATCAGAATAAAACCAAACTTAAAAGTGTTTTGAATTTGAGAGTTCTTGATGTTTGATGAATAAGTTTGCATAATTCTAAAAATGCTGTTTTCTAGGTGAAACATGAACACACTCACCTTTGCTGCCCAGTTTACCAGCCAAGTAGGAATGGTCCCACCGGGATTGTCAAAGTAGTTCATGAAAACTGAAACACACATCACACAAAGACACATTCATAAAATGCAGGCGCACCTATAAAAAAATAGAACATAGTAAAAAAGTGTTTTTTTATTTTCTTCACTCGTTTCAGAAAGGGATATTCATATTATACAGATTCATGACACACAGAGTGAAACATTTCAAGTTTTTCTTCTTGTATTTTTTATAATAATGACTTACAGATCATGAGAACCCAAAATTAAGTGTCTCAGAAATTTATAAAATTTATAATTTTAAATTATATCAATTATTACAAAAGGATATTTTAAACAGAAATGTCAGGTTTTTGAAAAGTATGTTTATTGCTGTGCACTCCATACTTGGTTGGGTTCTTTTAGCATGAATTACTGCATGTGTGGATCAACTGTGCAAAAGGGGCGGGGCTAAGGTCCACACTTGAGAATTGGGACACCCTGCAAACTCGCACCACTGGACGCGACGCACAATTGAAGGGCACAAGAGTGGAAGTGCACGTTTTTTTGACAGGGCCTTAGAGGCTCAGGAAAAATGACTTAATTAGCTGATTAGAGTCTGAGACGCTGGATTTGGGTTTGATTTATGTGTGAGCCATAATCATCAAAGTTACATGTAAATATCTCATTCTAACTGTCATGAATCTCTACGATATAAGAGCTTAACTTTCTGAAATGAAATATTGATGTTTTCATGATATTCAGTTTTTTGATGTCCCTGTAAATAAAGAGGCAGTGAGTTTTGACGTGTAAATAAAATCTAACCTTTAGTTCCAGCAGCCCCGTCGCTCTCCAGGGCAAAGCTCTGCTTGTAGTCTCTGACCCGCAGAACGCCGCTCTTCTCCGCACAAGGCAACTCTGGGGAGCTTCTGGCCAGGATCACCCAGATCTTCCTCCCATCCACATCCAGGTCTCTCCTCTCCCTCACATACACATACTGGGGTTTCAGCTGTAAGGAAAAATAACTCTGAGAATAAAACAAAACGAGAAAAAAATAATAACCCTAAAGGGTAAATGTGAGCGCTAAAGGATACGTCTCTGTTGGACAGAGGAAACGGGTATTTCACTTCCCAGTAGATGGCTGTCTGTCCACCAAAGTCCTTCTCATAGAGCTCTGAGGAAACCAAAACGACAAACAGCTGGAGAAAATGGACTGATAAGATTCTAAAAGGTGTGTAAATGTCTGATCTGTGGTGGAACCAGTTCCTCTGGTACAGAAAGAAAATAAACACTTCTACGCTTTAACATGGAGGTCAGATTTAAACAGCAGCTGGTTCAAAAACGTTTTGATAAAAACTTTATTAAACTTTTCTTGTTTCAGCATCCAGATATTCTAAATACTTCCTGAAAAATTCCCTCTTCTAATTTTTACCTCCCTGAGTGGGATTAAATTTAGTTTTAAAGGGATATTCCACCCAAAATTGAAATTTTGTCTGTTGACATGTTTCCCAGGGTTAGATAAGTGGGGAAAAGCATTTTGTAACCAGCGCAGTAATGCTCCTGATCTGGCAGCAGTTTGTCTGTTTGTGAATGGCAGGTACTAGCATGCTAGTACCTGCCATTCACTTCCATTGTTTATGCTAAGCTAAAGCTAAACTAAAGCAGACAAACTGCTGCCAGATCAGGAGAATTACTACGCTGGTTACAAAATGCTTTTCCCTACTTATCTAACTCTGGGAAATATGTCAACAGACAAACTTTCAATTTTGTGTGGAATATCCCTTTAAAGACGTGGTTCTGGATTATGTCCAACCTGATTCCATCTGACTAAGTGGTCCACTGGGCTCAATTTCCATGGAGGTCTCCCTAGCTGTCTTCATTTGTGTCCTAATGACTGATTGAGCAACGTCTCCGGCTGCAGAACACAACCACACCTGGAGGATGTGGGTCCTGCATCCATAACAAAGGATGAGCGGCACCACAAGTCCAGACTCTGATCCAAATGGACAAAATAATGAGATGTTCAGAAACTATTTAGAACATCTGGATGCTGCAGCTGGGAATTTTTCATCATATTTTATCAAAGGGTTTTGAACTGGTTTGCTTTTGTTGTGGAGGGGGGTATAATCCCAAACACACAACATCTGTCACAACCTCTTTAAATGATGACTTTGAACCGATGGATTAAAAACATCTTTTAAAACAAATAAAGGTAATAGTTAATGAAACACTTACTACTCTAAAACAGCTGTATATGTTATTACTCTATACTTTACAGACTACAACATGTTACCTGCTTCTTACTGAAGATGTGCATGAAAAAAGAAAAATATCTCATTAAGTGAAGTTAGAAATGTCGGGTAAACGGTCCACATTTAGACCAGCTGTGAGTTTGGGTCTGGTCCATTTTACCTTTCACATATCCATCCCAGTGTTTCCGGTACATTAAGTCCATGTAGACATCTGCACACAGTTCTGGGGTGCAGCTGGAGAGTCCGCCAAACACTTTGTACTCATAAAGTCCAGTTTCCTGCAAACAGCAGGACACAGTTACGCCTAAACCACAATACTAATCCCAAATCTGATGGGTGAGATTAGAGCCTGCCTGTGTCAGACCACAATGGGACCAGTCCAGAAGGTCCGGTTCAACAGGTCCACATACAGAACAGAGATTTGGTTCTTAAAGGTGTATAGAGAACACTGTCCATGGGTGAGTTTGTTTTCTTAACAAAACAATTTTATAGGGCTGAGAGAGAGAGAGAGAGAGAGAGAGAGAGAGAGAGAGAGAGAGAGAGAGAGAGAGAGAGAGAGAGAGAGAGAGAGACCTCAAGTGCCACTATCCAGCATGTTTTAGTCATTTCCCTTCTCCAACACACTTGATTTCAATCAGTAGATGATTAACAGGGTTCTGCAGAGCTTGATAACCTAGTGAACAGGTGATTCAGCCATTGAATTAGGTGTCCTATTGGGATGTAAGAAAATTTGGATACACTGAAATATTGTGATATTTCATGTCGTGATACTGAATCAATATTTGACAGCCATGTACTAATTTTTTGACATTTTAAAGGGAAGCTATGCAGTTTTGCTTGCATTTAGCACCCCCTAGAGGCCTTATTAATTGCCTGTTGTAAAACCAAAAGTGAACCTTATCTCCTCGTTGTGCGTTCATCTTTTTAACACCTTAATCTAACTGCTGAAACGTCTCCTCAGCCTTCATTAGTGTCTACAGGAGCGGTTCATCACTAAATCAAGCAAATCAGCTGTGTTCACGATCTAAAACATGCAGGAAACATGCTGGAAGTAGACTGCAGTGCCAGGTATGTCAGCTCCACTTTACTAAGTCCAACAGGGACCGACACTCTAAAGTTGCATGTGCGGTATTCTGGCCACAGAGGGCGGTGGGGGTCTGAGTGACAATTCATTAACCCTGTAAAGGGTCATTTTAGCACATACTGGCTCAAGAACATGATTTAAAAATATTAAAAGTGTGCATAGTATGCATTTAAATGCAAACATTTATTGTATTTCTTTTTTGTGGTGCAATTCAAACTCTGATTGCTAGGTGGCAGCAGTTTTTACCATCTTTATTCTGACGGAATGAGATCTTGCGATAACACTGGATGTGTCTTAGAAGAGTCTGGCCTGAATTTTCCTATTAAATTCAGTCCTAAAAATTGCAAAAATCGTCTGGCTTTTAGCATCACAATATATCGTATCGGCTCCCCTATAATGTGAAATATATTGTACTGCCAGATTCTTGCCAAAACACACCCCTATTGCCTTCCAAATACTGATCCTGCAAGTGTGACTTCTGGACAGATAAAATCAATTATTTACCTAACCTAGCCAGATATTTTAGAATGTTTTTATTTACTCATACTTCTTTGTGATTTATTAACTGTGATTTAATAATCCGGTGACAATGACACAATGACATCACAAACAAGCCTGTTTTCATAGGTTTTATAGATATTTTATCTCCAAGCAGAGTTTGTCAGGGACACTGTGCCACTAAATATCCAGAACACTGATAAACATGATACTTTAGAAGGCTGACAAGCATTAGTTTTCACGCAGCAGTTTTCATATTTCTCTTTCATTACAGTTTATTCTGTAGATTTTTATTTCTTGGAGGGGGAGCACAACTGTTCTACAGTTTGGTGCTTTTCCAGCAGAGTTTTGTGGAGATTTGGGGTCCATTAGGAATGAATAACATTGACAGCCCAGCTTCAGCTCACGTCTTCTTCAAACTTTAGTCTCAGTGCTCGACTGTCAAGCAGGGCTTCTGCTAAGATATGCAGTTCATCTAGTCTGATCTGTAAAGCTCAGCTGAACAGAACATGAGTGGGATAATGACAATGGTTACAGAGGGATCCAAACTGGCCGCTGGAACTGGTCCTGCTGATAACTGGACAATTCTGATCATCAGCTGATCTCTAGACTAAAATGCCACCAGGAGCTTTTACTGCAAGTTGTTCCTTTCAGCAGCCTTAAATCAGCAAAACTATATTTATCAATAAATGTGCCGTAATACAGTCAATATCTGTAATGAGCCACTATGTTTCACAATGTGCAAAACAGTAAATCCACTACACCTGTCTGTTTAAACACTGTTGTGTCAGAAGTTGCTGTATTTTTCAATCTTGTATTTTGTGTTTTTTTTCCTCATTTTTTATTTGAAAACTACAAATATTTATTTTCAAAATATCTTTATTTGCTGCTGAGACACTGTTACTCTGCTAAGAGGTAAAAACATTCCTTTTTCTAAATAGACCGTCTCTGTAGTCTCAGTACTTTATATGCATTTTCGTTAGTTTTAATACGCTTTTTGTCCCGATGATTTGTGGGAATGTCACCCTGGACTGTAGAAACTTCTCAGAAACGTCACTGAGCAGGTTTTTAATGAATTAAACCAGCTCCCTGCGGCTCCGTTTCCGGGTATTCCCTCCAGAGGCCGCTAGGACATCCCTGCTGCTGTCATCCCGGACTGGATTCTAGTAAATGTTTTATTGTTTTAGAGATGAAATGAGTGACTATGTGGTGGTTTATCATGCGCTGTATGCTCTGCACACATCCCATCGTGTTTCCTACAGCAAGTCTGATTTCCCGGTCCGGTTCCGCTGACCCACCTTGTCATAGAGCCGGTAGATCTGGACCCCCATGGTCTCGGTGAAGAGCTCCCATCCCCCGTCCAGCTGCGGCTCGTCCAGCTCCTTCCAGGCGCTCTGGAACTCCTCATCTGTGAACTGCAGCGACATGACGGCTCTGCTCTCCTCCAGCTGACTGTCAGTGACTCTCCACTTCCGGTTTGATGAGAGTCAAAATAAAAGCCTCGGAGAGGTTGGGTTTGTGTCCCAGATCGACCGGAAGTTTTAAAAAAATCAGCAGGGAGACATTTGTTTACTTGCTGAAATTTTCTTTTAATTGCTTTTAAATATGATTATAAATATATATTTCGTTTAAAACACTTATGTGTGCATGTATATGAATATGTGTGTGCATGCATGCATGCGTGTGTATATGCATGTATATACAGTGTGTATAGATGTATATCATGCATTTGTGCGTGTGTACATATCCTATATTCACACATATACATACCACTTGGATGGTAAATAGTAGTTGTAATAGCAGAATAGCTGATATCTATTACTCATTCAATCAATCAAGACTTTATTTATATAGCGCCTTCCACACCCATTACAGGAGGCCAAGGCGCTGAGAACAACATAAAATCATGATAAAAGAAATTAAAACATTGAACAATAGAAGAAATACATAAAAGCATAAAAAGCTGCACACTGAGATCCCAAAACAAGGCAAAATATTCCCTTAATGACTGAAGTGTAAAATAAAACCTTGAGTGTTTCGTCACCATTAAAAGTTTAAAATTTCAACAAACCCTGGAAGATTGCAGCCATGTTCGTGTTGAAGTTAAGCTTAAGGTATTTTTAACAGCAGTTTCCATAAATCATTGGTTGTGTTGTCATTTAAATTTAGATAGTGATTATTACACTACTCCACACCCTAATCCACTGCTTTAACCTGTCATTCCCATTGCAAATTAGTTCAGACCATTTCTCCATCAATATTCCTGCAGACTTTTGGCTAAAATGTAGACTAGGAGACAAAGGATGAAAAAACAGATATTTGAGCTGTAGCCTACCTTTCAATATTTTGCATTTACTAAACAGGCTAAGTCTTCATAACTGAGTGGATTTTTTTGTAGATTTTTATGTTGGATTGTTCTGCCCACCTTTCCACTGTCCAGTATGTGGAGTGTGATTTCTTTATTTTACATAAATGCCAGAAATCATTTCAAACATTTCTTCCCCTAGTTGAAAAGCTTCCTGATTGAACTTCTGTTTCTAAAGCGGAACATGCCCTGGAGAGGAGAACAAAGGGACTACAACAAGATTTTGTCTGCATTTATTTTCCAAATTGCTGCATGTGAATGAAGATCAATCAATGAGTAAAAATTTCAAACTGCAGGAATCTCTCCATGTGGAACTCCTGAGGGGCCATTAGTAATGATATCTTTCAACACGAGAGGTATGTAGAAGTCAAACCCCACACACATTCCTCCATTTTTCAATGTCTTTAATGTGCAGCTTTAAACAGCTTAAATACTGTAGGACTGCTACAGTTTATTTTATTTTTATTAGAGGACCCCTCCTCTAATCAATGTGTGTGCACACAGCAAAGTTTAAATACAAGAAAAGATGCAAAAAATATACATGGTAATACAGATGGTAATAAATACTCCCAACAATCATAAAAAAACCTGATCTGGACTAGACAGCCCACTTCCACCGTGCCTTCAAGTACCCCCAGGGTTACTAGTACCCCCTTTTGAGAAACAATGGACTAAATGATTAACTGATTGAAATAAAATATAAATGTAATTTACGTCAAAAGTCTCGCTTAACATTAAACCAGTTAACAGTATGGTTGCTTTATTTTGAAATCCTTGACCGGAACCTGAACTTTTCCTTGATGGTTTCGAGTTTCACACATGTTCCTTATATGGTGTGGATGAGGATGGCAGTAGGGCTCAGAGCTCCAGCCGCGGTTCCGAGTCCAGTCCGGACCCAGAACCAGTTCAGTGTCAGCTTCAGCTCAAAGAACAACAAACTTTACTTGAATTAACAAAGTCTGACTGGAAACTTCAAACAGCAGCTTGTTTCTCTGGAGCGTTATGTGACTTGATGCGGCATGGGGAGCGACAGTCAGGTAAAAACAGGATTTATGATTTCTATTTGTCAGCTAGATATGTTATCAAACTAATGCAAACCATCAGGCCAGCTGTAACCAAACCAGATTCATCTCATTAAGATATTTAATTTAAAAAAACATTCAATTAATTAAAACCTGAAGGACATTCTAAATCAGTAAACCGTTTTCAGCATGACTAAAACTTTTCTAAATTGCAATTTGACACAAGGAGATGATCAAATTTAGCTAAATTGTCTTGCTGTTGTGATTTTTTCCTCTTACAAAAGGTTGATTTTTATTTCATTTTTTAAAATCTGAGTGATTATTCATCTAATAAATCTAATTATATAATTGACAACATAACTTTAAATAGTTTAAGAAAAATAAAATGTTTGGTTTTAGCTAAGAATTCTTATAAACATTGTTAAATAGAGTTTCAAGTGTTGATCAAGCGAAACAAATAAACAAATCTTTAGTAAAATGATCAGTTCAGTGAGAAGAAAGCTTTCAGAGTAAAAATGTTTGTTAAATCTGAACACGCGGAATAACGTGATGGATCATCTTAGACTAAAAGATTTAAACAATCATTGATAACCTAGTGTTTTTCTTGCTTTCATTGTACTCAATAGTTATATCTCTATGTGTTTCTCCATGTTTATAATGATTGTTAAGATTAGGAAACCCCCAGACAGATTAATGGGTTTATTTTATTTCTTTAAATATTTTTGCATATTGCTGTAAACCAAGCACAAAAGGTAAAACTTTTCCAACAAAAACCACAAAACAGTTCTGATAAATAAAATCTAGAAGTTTTAAAGTAAAAGTTGCAGCAAAAAGCTTCAGTAAAGTTAAAAACATTTTATAATAACTGCTTTTTTATCGCATTATTTGTGTGGTTCGGGTTTAGTGCCATCTAGTGGTACCACCACAAGTTGCAACTAACTAGTTAGTAACAGCCATGTCGGACAAATGCAATATTTTCTCAGTAAAGGTTTACTCTACATAACATGAAGGATGAATCTCGGGCTGCAGGATAGGAATTCTGCTGATGTGGTATTAAAACATTATAAAACACAGGATGGGAGGCATTAATCTGGATTTAACCACCTGGCCTCTTTCTTTTATATCACATTTTTATATCTCAGAGTTCGTCGGGTGGTTTGGGTTCAGATTCATGTTTATGGTTGGGAATTACACATTTCACTACTACGTTTTTATTTTACAAGAATTCTGCCCTCCAGTGAACTTGAAGCTATTTATAGCTTGTCTAATAATGAACTGATGACTCTGCATTGAGGACTTGCAGACAGACACGTTTTCTGATGAAACAGTCACCCCCCTTGGTTCCTCTTCTGACTGAGTCAAAAGAATTAAAAGTTTTAAAAAACTTCACAAACATGGAGTTTATTTACTCTGACCTACTCTGTCTGTACAGATCAACACTTCCTGTCTTTTTTCCTTATTCCAAAAACTGAACATCCTCCAATAAGCCAGTTTCTGCTTGAGCCGTGGCTTTTCATTGGAGACATTGTCAAATTTTTATGTGGAATCAAACGTGATCAGTATGTATATGACACTTCTGTTACATGCTTTCTACCTGGCCGTTTCACTTTAGGCGGACAAAGGAGTTACAACAGCCGTGAAAATTCATCATCAGGTGTCTTAATCATGTATCATTTATCACAGTTTACCCTTGTTTGGTATCAAAGTCAGACAAAAACACACTTCTGCACACATATGTGCTTTAAGTCTCTTGTTTTTAGTTAAAAAAAACGTTTGAAAATGAAAAAAAAATGTTATGAAGATGGTTTGATTGCTTTCTTTGCACTAAAAATCACTTCATACATGTTTGTTGTTGTTTGTATGACGAAAATAAACATTCTGATTTTGATTCTGTGTACTAAATTTCCTCCAGCATCTCTCAAAGTTGTCTCACAGAAACTAACTAACCTCCAACACTTGCTGCACACTGCGCAGTGACACTGGCTTTAGATTAGCCTGAAGGCTACATGCTAGATGATCTGAATCCAAATGAAGATTTAGTTTTCACCTTCTGGCAGGAGCTGAGTTCGGATAATCAGATTCCACACCATCAAACCTCTGAGGAACATTTCTACAAGCGACAGCTCTGTTCTTGTAATACAAACATCAGCTGCAATGCGTGTCTGTCACAAAGCATTCGTTAGTGCGCTTCTCGCTCATCGTCACTCAGCATTTGAATCACAACTTTCCGCTCAGCAGATGTGAGGAAAGAAGAATAAGTGGTTGTGAAATTGCTTGTGATTTCAAAGCTTCTTCCATTTCACAGAGCGGTTTGTGAAGCCGTATCCCACGCTCTCCAGGGAATGGCTCAGCTCGTGCTGGGTTGAGTGGACCTGCGTCATCCTCCTCTGACTGGGTTAAGAGGCGGCCCCGATTGTGCAAAGAGGTTACGCAGGTTTATTAAAGCAGCATGTGGTGGTCAGAGGGAGATGGGGAATTGTGAAATGTGGTGTTGAATTCTAACTAAAAGCAGCTGTGTGGTCTCTTTATCTTTCAGCGTTGAGCAATAAAAGTTTATCTCTTTGCATTTTCACTGCTTGCTTTAATGTTGTTGTGTTTCTCCACAGACTGGGAGGGCCTGACGGGGGAATAGAGGGCAAAGGGCAACAACGGGGGGTCATCTGTGGTTGGTTAACACAAAGCAATGCCAGAAGAAGCCAATAAGGATGCCATGAGAACCCCAGCTACCTCAGAGAAGACCAACAACCTCGAGCAGCCTGCAGCTGCCATGACGGTTGTGAACATCCCCCGGGTCAACGAAGTCCAGCTGACCGCAGCCACGGGGGGCACCGAGCTGTCCTGCTATCGCTGCACCGTCCCATTTGGTGTGGTGGTCCTCATCGCGGGCATTGTGGTCACTGCCGTGGCTTACAGCTTCAACTCCCATGGGTCCACCATCTCTTACTTTGGCCTGGTTCTCCTCTCGGCCGGTCTGGTGCTTTTAGCATCCAGCATCGTCTGCTGGAGGGTGAGGCTGGAGAGGAAGAAGGAGAGGCGGCGGGAGAGCCAAACCGTCCTGGTCGCCAATCAGAGGAGCATTTTTAGCTGAACTTTTAGCTCGAACAAAAATGCCGGTTTCCTGAGTTTGTAAACGATCTGACGAGGATGTTTTTACTGGTGACCCAACTGTAATCAGACCTGTAAAAGCTCCGACCACAAACTCTCAAAGCCTAGAACTCACAGCTTTGAAGACTCGGTCAGGGATTTATTTGTCAAACAGACACGCAGCATCTGGCGAGCGAGGAATGCAGCCAGCAGGAATGTTTCACAATTAAGCTGAATTAGCTCTGAGAGCGGTGGCGTGGAGGAAGTCTCTGATTAATCTGCTCTGATTGTAGATTATGAAAGAAGAAAGGTCCAGGAAGGAGACCGGCCGGAGCGTTATCCACGTCTCATTTATTAGACCTGAACCTGCATGTTGCTGTTAATGAGCTCTCATTTTTAATCTCTGAGGTTCTGAGTCACAGGCGAGCGGTACGTGAGATCTCACTTCAGAGATGGAACATTTAACCTTAAACACAAATCCTCTACAAGCACTTTGTTTCTTAATCATATTTAATATTAAACTTCAGTTATTAACAAATAAAACTATAAGAGACTGTCTAAAGTCAATGATGTCAAACATATTGAATGTATTATGTGTTTTATTTTAATGTTGCATGTAATAACTGATAAAAGGACATTATGAGTTTTAATAAAGTCGTTATTACCCCAAAGAAGGCTTCACATTTCAGAACAGAGGTAGATTTGTGTAAAACGTTTAAACAGAGGGGAAAATCTTCCTAGTCGTTTGTATGTCCCATATTACCTTTTACATTTTTTATTAGAAAAACAAAGAATGACTAAGGAGAGCACATTGAGATAAACTTGAAATGTTGAGAAAAATAAGTAAGAAAAAAAACATTGAACATCAGCTCAAGATTAGCCTGGAAAAGCAAATCTGGCTGTGTATTATTACTTTTATTTAATTTTCATAAAATCTGGTTAATGAGGCATTTTATTCACACAAATCTGTAGTTTGGCTTCCTCAGTGGATCTCAGAACTTCCTTTAATCCTTCACAATAAGAGTCTTGTGAATACACAAGTACCTCAAAACCAGTGGCGCCCCCAAGGGGTGGCCAGGGGTGGCCATGGCCACCCCTAAAAAAAATGCTGGCCACCCCACTGGCCACTCCAGGGAAAACCAGTGTAAGTCATATTAATGTTCACACAAACCATAAATTTATCTTGTTTAATGAAGACATGTAAAACTATAAAAGAAATTATACATTTAATGAATAAATAATCAGAATAAAAATAATTTTATGTTGCTGCTGCTCACCGTTTTCAAAACAAAAGAAACGAAAGGCGACTTGAGCTGTTCTAAAATTCTAAAACAAATGCTAAAACATATCAAATAACTGTTTCAAATGTTTTTTGCAAAAATTTTGTTTCTCAAATTTGATGTAAGTGTATTGGACACATTTTTTTAATTTATTTATTTTTTAAAGGGGACCTTGTTGTTGTTGAACGTCAACAGTAGCATGCCAAAAAGTCAAAGCCGTGTTTGACCTACTTTTTATGTAAATTAGAAAGTTGAAAAAGGCGAGAGAAAACCTCCTGTTCTGAGAAAGCCTTCTTTAACACGTCATAAGGGGGAGCCACGCCTCCTCAAACCTGCATGTGTCTGAGGCCTTCTGGGGAAACCAACCAATCAGCATGTCCTGGCTGAGTGGGAGGGGCTAACAGCTCTTTTCACTGAAGGCCTGAGTAAGGGGGTTTAGAATGGCCTGTATCAGGGCTCCTGGGACAGATGAAAGCCAAAAAAAAAAATTCTTATGCTTTTTGGAGGCTCAAAGCTCTGTTTTAGATTGTTGATTAATTGCATTCTAGGACACCTTTAATGAAAATGAATGGAGCATTTCTTACATCACTGCAGGCTAAATTTTCCCAGAGTTTCCATGAGGATCACTTTGGTGTGCCACCCCAAAATTTTCCCTGAACCCATGGCCACCCCTGTGAAACTTTTCTGGGGACGCCACGGCTCAAAACACCTGAAGCCTATTAAATAGTTTTTTTTTTCTTTATGGGATTTGTCAGAGAAAAATATTAATTAACCACATTTTGAGGATTGGGTCTTCTTTTGACACACGCGTATGTTTTAGACCTTTATTGTGAAGGGGCAAATAGATTTTGATTTTGGCTTTGAACACTGCTGCTAAAGTAACCAACAGATATTTTTACGACTTTTTTCTCAACATTTTAAGTTCAAAATCAACACTACATCCTTGTTGTAGTGACCGTTTCTCCTATTTGACACTAATACTCCTTAAATATCTGCTTGACAAAAATGGTGGAAACAACTTAATGTCTCAGTCATGTGTTTGATGTTTAAGGGAAATGAGTGATTTCTCTGACGCGGGCATTTGTTTTTCTATAAGACGATTCATGAGATAGAGAAGCGATGAGTTATTTTATAAAAATAAAGCTCTGATTAAAAGGAAACGTTTAATTCTGATGACGTAGATGGGTGAGTCAGACATATTTATGTCTGTGACAAATCCTATTTGAGTCATTTTCTAAACTTTTAGCCTCAGCTTTACATTTTGAAGCTTCATGAAATAATTATAATAATTTTCTGCCTCTGTCTCCACTTAGTGACTGTAACATTTAAATCTGATTACTAATATTTTCTTTTTAAAGCATTTTTAGCTCAAAATAATCACATACTGTTGTAAAAATCCATGTTGAACTAATTTACAGAAAAAAAACATTTAGGACACTTTATTTCAGAGTAACTTAAAATTCAACTTGGGTTATAAAATGTCACGTACAAGGAGTATGACTCAAAGGTTTCTGATATGTCACAACATAATTAATTTATTAACACTTTATAAGAAAGTACTAAAATGTATTAAGCAATTTTTGCTGCTAAAATATCAAGAAACGTTAAAATGACAGTTGCTTTTTTACGTTAAACTTTGCATCTTAAACTTTCAGATGGAATTTTTAAATTTTCATTCACGTAAAAGTTCTCCCCACCAACTGGACACGGTAAAACCTTTCAGATCCAGAACTTTCACCAGTAAAAAGACGCTGAAGTCTCCCGTTTGACCTGATTGGTTTAAAATAGCCTGGACATGGAGGTATATTTATAGGCTACATTTGCGTTGCTATGCATCCTCGTGACACCAGACACTACAACTGAAAGGTTTCCTTGCGTCAGGGGAGAACCTACAACACACGCTGTCACTTTCGGGAGATCACCACCCTTCAGGCCGTCGGATCGGTGACACATTTATGGGACACATGACACAGTGAGGCGTCTCCTCCTGGCTCCTCGGGTTAGAGGAGGCCGGGCTGAAGCTGGAAAAACCAGAGACTTGATCTGAAGTTTGACAGCTGCTCACCATCAGCATCTTTAGCCTCATTACGCACTGCTGGCTCCTCCTGTGGGGTCTGTGTGCGTCACTTTTTAAGCTTGACGTGGTTGTCATTCCACCCAGCGCCATGCCAGTGGGTTAGTTTATCAATAAACAGGAGGGACTCCAGGGGGATGAAGTTACCACAACAGAAACTTACTCTGTCAGGAGCTGGAGAAACCAGTTCTCAACACAAGTAGAAGTAAAGTGAACTACTAGATCTTCATCTTCAGTCACTGTTTTTATTTATTCATCATTAACTTCTAATTCTGGTTCAGTCCAGGCATCAGAAGTTGTTGATCAGGTGTAGGAAAACGTTGTGTACCAGCTCAAAGATGATGCAACAGTTTTCAGATGCAGAGTCAGCTGTGGCCTGTCAGAGCAGAAAATCAGAGCATTCAAACACATTACTCATTTCTTTACATTACGTAAACATGTTTCCATAGAAACTCCAAAGTCCTGGTAGTAGATTCAATCTGAAAGTCTGCTTCGGTGAAAGTGTTTGATTAATAAAAATAGTCTTCTAATAGAAAACATGAACAAGGACTTGATTTAAGATGATTCCTGCCTCATTGACTGCAAAAATGTCAAGTAATGAAGTACAAATACTTAGTTACTTTACTCAAGTAGAAATTTCGGTTGGCTATCTATACTTCACTGGAGTATTTAGTCAACGTTTTACTTCTACTCTTAACATTTTCACGCAATTATCTGTATTATCTACTTTTTACATTCTAAAAATGTCCTCATTGCTCCTCTTTTATTTTTGCTTGTCATTGTTTAAAACACCACAAAGACCAAAACCAAGCCAGACAATTTGCAGCATTGATTGCAGTTGGATAATAATTTTAAACATTTACGATCCACATTGAGTTCTTTAATTTGCATTGAACTGAAATGTATTCATTTTCAAATGGCATGCAGCTGAAACAGGTAGCAAAGTATATCCCAAATTAGTCAACATTAACATTTTATGACAATTTAGTCATCATGGCGTCTAATGAATATTTTTGGGGGAGGCGTGGAGACGCTGAGGGGCAGCTTGAGCTTTTGTCCTTAATAGAATAATTTTTTTCTTACACTACTTTTATTCTTATACAAGTAGTAGTTTATTTAAGCTTAAATTGCACTGAATGCTGTCTGAAAGTGAAAATGGTCTTCTACCTCTATTTCCTGCATTAGCTGATAAAAAGCCGGTCAGATCTACATCACACTGAGAATTAGCATTCATGGACTCACCCATCTTGGCTCATGACGAGGAAGGCTGTTGTTATTTTTTGTGTCCAGGAAACAGCAGAGAAAGGCTAGTAGAAGCTAACCATTAGCATTAGCAACTCCACAACATGCAGAACTCCGTACAGGTTTGTGTTATATGTGGAGATAAATCATCAACGTTGCAGAGCGAATGGAGGCAGTGGAAGAGTCGCGTTGCTGTTATCCAGTCAAAGGTGAAATGTCTGAAAATTATGAATAATAACGAGTAAGACTCTTTCCGCCCCTTTCTCCTCCGACTAACTTCTACTTCCTGAAACAGGAGCGCCAGAGCTTTTTTTCCAGAGAGAACGACTCACGGGACACTCATCTATACTAGAGACTATGGAAAATGATTGAAAAACAAGTGAATGAGAGCTTTAAATTAAGCTTAAATTGATAATGCAACTTCAAAGTATTTTTAAACCCTGGTTCTTCCTGAGTAATGAATGTGAATACTTTTGACACCTCTGCTTGACTGTGTTCACCTCAAACTTGTTTAAAACATAACTGGCTCTGAGCCTAGACCCAACACATTAATTACAGCTGATGACTTGTTTAGCAGAACTGTGTCTTCATTGCTCAGGGAGATGAGTCTGCTTCGTGATCTCATGGTTTGTTTGAACTTGAATAAAGATTTATGAGCTGAACAGTTGGTCCTACATAGAGAAACCCTCTGCTGCATACCAAGTTATCAGATTTAAGTTTGTTTAGAAAGATCAGTGCGAGTCTCCAGTGTCCAGTGCCAATGACATTTTAAATAGACAAGAAACTAAGAAATGACCTTAAGCTGGATGCTGAAAGCAGAAGATTTGTTACTTTCTTCATTGACTGAGTTACACAGCCAAGTTTTTTTATTTGTTTGTTTTGGGGGCCCACATCTCTGAGACAGCTTTACTCTTTCTTAATGTTGCAGGTTTACATGTCACACACTTTTTTTTACTTTTCTTTTAATGTTTTTACTTTAGATAAGCTCAACTGTTATCTTTATACTAAATAACAATATATTATTTTCCATTTAAAATATTTCTTAAAGTGGGTCTACACTCGTTATTTCAATAAATGTGCTGTGGTCTTTATGAATGCCTTGTGAGTCGTTCTCAGTGGAAACAAGGCGCTGGTGCTATTTCAGGAAATAGACGTTAGCCGGAGGAGAGGGGGGCAGAAAATGGCGGCATTTGGTCTCTTACCCCTCCTTTCCATCAGACGTAAAAGCAGCGTGTAATGTATTAGCTGCGTTTTACCCGCAAGCTCCCTTCCAACCGGGAACGATTCTGACACAAAACGGGAGCGAAAGCGTTCCACACAGCTGATCCTGTGAGGTCACAAAATCACGGGAGAATTGCAATACCATGCGTGATTTCAGAAGTCCACACAATAACAAGCAAGGAGAAAGACCGTTGCAAATATCCAAAAAGGTCTGTGGCTTATTTTCTGTTCTGTTTACATCGGCTATGTGGGTTTCACAGAAAATGATATATTGCATGTGACTTTTATTTTGAAAGTTTCCGGATGTTTTACACTGATTTTGTGTTTGACTTCCTGTCTGGCCGGATCTGAACAGCGGAGTTTGATATGTTTTGGAAGCGTAGCGTGTAAAAAATATACTCGAAACGTAATGATAGCCTCTCTTTGCTTCTGGGACGTGTCCAAAACATTACACTTTAGCTGCTGGTGGAAAGGACACACTATAACGGCAGCTAATTGCAACATTGTATGTTTAACGACCGTTTTGCGCCGCTTTCACATCCAGTGGAAAGAAGGGGTTACTTAGCCTGGCAAGCCATCCTATATATGTGTATATATAGTCTGGCCACGACTCATTGACGGCCCTCAGTCGTGAGGCGGGATCTACGGTTGTCTTTCAAAATGTTAGCACGCAATTGGATAGCGCTAGGACCAATCAGAGTAACGAACAACGTGACGTAATCACAGCGACGGAAAAGCGGGAGGCAGCAATGGCGTCTAACATTTGCTAACATCAATGATTTCTGTCGTTTTTGTATAAAAACATGTGAATATCAGGTGTACTGGGACATTCCACTACTTTGTTTGATAAAAATAAGAAGCCGCTAAGTATAGCCGACAGACTTACGCACGTTGGAGTCTAAATAATCCAATGTTGATGACAAAGCCGTTTCAAAAGAACGTGGCTCCGGCGTTGCCGCCATCTTGCTTGGGTTCGCGGCCGCAGCGCTGACGTCATCGGCTACTCCCGCTCTGTGATTGGCCCAAAATATAGAGCGCTGTGATTGGCCCAACCAAAACTATAGCGAGCTATGATTGGACAGCCACAGGCTGCGAGGATTCCAACGAAGCGTGCCTAGACCAAACTCTGCAAAGCAAGAATTGGTCTGGTTCACTAGGCTAGGGGTTACTCATTATCATTCATGATATTCAGACATCTCAACTCTGATTGGCTAACAGCAACACAACTCTTCCACTTCCTCTGTTGATCTTTTACCTCCACTAATAACACAAGCCTGGAGGAGTTCTGGATGTTGTGGAGTTGCTAATGCTAACGGTTAACTTCTATTAGCTGAGACACTGTTCTGTCTTAGACGCTAAACCAACAACAGCTCACAAGCCAAGGTGGGTGAATGCAAATTTTTCAGTATGACATAGATCTGTGTGACCCAAGCGTTTCCTCATCCATTGTCTTTCAACGGCTAATCAGAATCAGAATCAGAAGGGTTTTATTGCCAGATGTGTGAGAAATCACAACATTAGGAAATTGCTGCGGTACTTTGTGCAAAAAGAAAGATAAAAAATGAGAGATAAGCAAATATAAGAAGTAATAATATACTCATGATAAAATAATTATTATAAAAAGTGGCAATAATTAAAGAAGCAGCTACTATATACACAGTGCAGGTACTAATCAGAGTGGATCAGCTTCAGGTACAAACACAACACTGGGTCATGTGACTGGGACCAACGAATAAGGTTAATAGTGCATTTTCATGTTTAGCCTTTATGTGAAACTCATAGTGACTGATCATATTTCAAATAGAATAAGTATCATACATTTCTCAGTGAACCTCATATTTAAAGCTACAGTGGCAAATCTGCAAAACAAGCTAGCTTAAAACTTTGTTTCATGCCTCTAAACAACGTTCTAACATGGTATAGCAATAAATATTTTGTGGAGATAAAAAAAATAAAGTGGTTCTTTCGCATTTGTCTAAAAACCTCCGCCTATAACATGTTTCAGACTGAAAACAACTATTGGACCATCTGGTTGTCAGTCTCGCCGAACTGCTGCACTTCTGCACTTCCCTGGGTCCTCCACTCATTACGCACTTGCATATTTAGCAACAGAACACCACTGGTGTGAGAGGTTCTCTGCTCAATAATATCAGAGGAGAAACAGCCGGCTGCTACCACTTCAACTTTAGGACAAACTACCAGAGTCCCAAAAAGAAAAACACCATTTGAAGTCACAGACAACAAGAGATGTTTGGATCTAGAAAACGGTGACCGGTGTTTAGCGCTAACTTTATTCCTCAGCGGGTTCCGACGGACGTGGCCCAGAGATGGTAGCAGACGGGAGGGGTGAGATTTCCGTGACGTGTTTTAAAAGCTAGCTTGCTCTGTAGAGTTGCTATTGCAGCTTTAAACAAACAGAATTGTGTCAGAGCATCAAATTCTATAAAATGTATGTGTTCATGAGCAACTTGCTGAAGTCTATAAACATTAAAATAATCTGCTTTTAAAGTAAGAGGTGTTTGAAGCTTATTAAAACAACTTTTAAACTTAGTAGTTACAGAACTCAGCAGTTTGAAACGTTTCTATACCAGTACCATCTAACGTACTAACAAAGTGCACAAACACGATTAAAATCTAAACTCTCAGATCTCTGAGAGATCCAGCTGTGGCGCGCTGTCCTTTTTATGTTGTGGTTGTGTTTTTATGATCCTTTCATGTGCTGCCAGAGGCTCTTGGAGTAGGTGACATGTTGGATATCCTGGACGAAGCTCCCAGCCAGCGTTTTACTACGTAATAAAGAGAAAAGCTTTTCCTGACTGTTTCCTCCCACTTTCACAGTTAATCCCACTTCAGCAGGACTGCAGAGTCATTATCTCCATTACAGATGATAAAAATGTTTATTTTACAGCTTTAATCTCTCAAAGACTTTGCTGCTACAGCATTTTGGTCTATAGCTGTGTTTCTGCTCAGAGCTTAGTTTTACATTTTTTCTTCAACACTCAAATGACACAGCTTTCCGTATGCAACTGATTCATCTCTCATGAAGTTGGTCACAGATCATCCTCTCAAGGAAAGATTCAACTCTACTTTTAGATCCAACCATCACCTTGACACCAATTAATCTGCTGATAGTTAACTTTTCTCTTTAATCATCTTCGGTACGTTCATTCTGTGTATGCCTAATTTAATCTTTTAACTTTTTGTTCTTTTTAAAACACAGTTAGGATCTCCTAACTGTGTTTTAAAAAGAACGAAAAGTTAAAAGATTAAACTTTTCTCTTTCTTGTTCGTCTCTTCCAGACTCATTTATTGAAATTTTCAAAATAAAATGAAATCATTCTGAGATGAAGTTGAAAGTTTGTCCTTGTTTTTACCCTTTAAACTGCTGCTCATCCTCTTGGTAAAGCACATTTAGCTCATATTTTATTGAAGCGCACTGAAAATAACTGTGAAAATAAAAACACTTCTAAAAAAAAAAAAACACTGTCAATATGTGAAATTTTCTTTGCTTTATGTGTGGAGGTTAAAAGGCTAATAAAGGGTTGAATAAAAAGAAAATACAACATTAAATAAAGTTGTATTTAGTGAAGGCCATTACAGATTTAACCTAGATTTAACATGTAGTGTCTGAACTCTGCAAAAAGTCCAGCATTTATAAAATTTCAGCTGCTTCCCTGTTAATTTGCTGATGTATTTTTCCTCATAGATGAATGTTTCAATGTTTAGTTTTGAGCCGCATCTGAATCTCTTCTCTAGTTTGTGGTCAGCAGCACTGTGGAGCATCTCCGGGAGAGAAAATAAAAGCAGAACAAAAGAAAAGTTGACGCCCTGCTTTCAGTCTCTTCATGTGATGAGATTATTACATCCATATGTACCTAAAACAATATAAACACAGTGTTTGACTTGAAATCGGCTTTTCCCTCTTTGCGCCCTCATTTTCTTCTCTTTCTGGAATAGAAGGATTTTGCTGAGTTTGTGCATTCACGGCTTTCATCGTTCAGACTCGTGGTTCTCCAGCTTGATCTGATTAGCTCTTTAAGTCCTTTTAAATTTTAAAGCTTTTTGCCTTTTTAACAGGTTGATGTTTGCTCTGGTTGATGAAAGTCTGTTAGAACAAGTTTGTTTGAGCTCATAAGCAGCCACACCTCAGGGCAGCACACTGAGTGAAAAGGACCTTTGAACTATGGGTAAAAGTAGAATCATCCAGGTTTCTTGTGAAGTAAACACAAAAGCAAAACACAACTGATGTATAACAAAGCAGAGCAAAAAATCCAGGAAACTGTTTCAAAAGCAGAAAGTCTAAAGATAGGCTATAATGTCAATTTTATTTATTTCACTTCTCACAAAGAACAAAAGCTGAACCAAAGAGCTCAACCCTGAAACAATTTACTGAAAAAATAGATTTATAGAATAAGCTAAACAAAAACATTTCATTAAAAACAACAAGAGCACAAAAATCACACTTAATAGAATAAAAGTATCAGGCTTTACTTGAATAAAACACTGGATATCATCTGCAAAGAGTGGAGCTATATATTGTTGTTGCTAATAATAGATCCAAAAAGCTGCATGTTTGATGAGAACAGGACTGGGCCCAGAAACGAACCTTGAGAAGCACCACATGTGGTATGATGATGTATGAAATCCCAGGGATAAAATGGACCAAAATACAAAACAAACAAAAAAGAAAACATAACTACAAACTCTTTTGCCCCAGACTGGATGACTTCAGTTCTGTTTTCGTTAAAATTAAGAAAGTCTAAATGTTTACGTATTTATGTATTGGCAGATGCTTTTGTCTGCACTCAGACAACAACTCTGATTGCTTTACTGCTGGACAGGACACTGTGGGAAAAAAAGAAATTAATTTGGTTAACGAGATGCACTTATTAGATCTGTGGTAAAATAAACCAAATGAAAATGACTTTTACTGCACATCAGCAAAAAAGTCAAACAGGAACTACTAAAATTTTTATTAAAGTTCTATTAAAATAGCCAGACTCGCTTAATAAGTGAATCAGACTGCAGGAAATTAAAAACAAAGGTCAGACTGGCTGTTTCTTCACCTCAGGTCTCTCCTTCTGCTTCCTAAGAGGATTTAATTATTCATATTCTGAACAAAACACCAATTCAGATCATTTTATTCATGTATAATGTTAGATTACTGAAGATGAAGCAAACTTTAGTGCAAACAAAAAGTAAAGTTTAAATGGGAAATAAAACATGATTTCTGTTAAAAAACAACTTTCCTTTGAACATGTTTCATTGACAATCATTTTTGTTCATTAGTGATTTAATTTAGTTTGTTCATAGAGAAAATGAAAAGGTGCGTCTGATGCACCCGGAGGCCATTTAACACCATGATGTCACGGGAAGGAACTTCTTCACAGCGCTCGGTTTCCTTTTCATCTTTGCAGCAGAGACGATTTGTGGAGCTGAAACTTTCCCAACCAAGCCTCATAAAGTCCCAGCTCAATCATGTTTCCATGCTCTAGAAAGAAAAAACTAAAATGTTTTACAACACTGTGACTGAAGCTACACCCAGATGATGCCACTGTGGGCTTCAAAATATGGTTAACATTTAGGCGATATCATCTGGGAAACAATTATAAACCACATGATGATCATAAATCTAGACTCTCTTCTGCAGAACATGTTCTTGTCAGAACATAGAATCCAGATCAGTAGATGGAACTGGACCCACATCTCTGCTTCAGTGAAACAATCAGCTGGAAGTCCAGCATCTCTCTGGGTTTTCTTTAGCTATAGACATTCCTGTCAGCGCTGCGTGGACAGGAGAAATGTTGTGGAACTAATCAGGGAGATGTTTTCTTCTTAAACACTCCAAAAGAATCAGGTCAGTTCCTGTTGTCTATGTTGTTGTTTTTTAGTTTAATTATTACATTTAGTTCCACATTTCACCTTTATTTTAGTAGTTGTATTGATGTTTGAGCTGCTATGTTTCCACAATGTTTAACTCACAAAGCTTTGGCACAAAAGTATGAATCTAGACAAAGTTCAGTTTTGGTGTTGAGCTGATAGGACTCTTAGAGCAGTAACTGGTATTCTTGTTTTGATGTTTTATGTTAGAGAATAGTTCATCAAACTCAACCATTGCATGCAAGCATTGTTCTAATATTAAAGTAACAATATATGTTCCTTAAGCTAGAGCTTTAACATTGATCTCAGAGATTTTTGAGTTACAAACTACTGACACCGCTCTGCAGCCATCTGATAACCAAAAACTACTTGATAGTTTTGTGGAGCGGGTAGGTGCCCGGCTCTTCTGCTCTAAGCCTGTTAGCTGTAATGCTAACGTTAGCATTTTCAGTTTGCCTTTTGTCAATAAAAAGCACAAGAAGAAAAATAAGTTTGCTTTTTCTATTGGCATCATGGTGGAGCTTGGAAGTAAACCTAAGAGTAATGTCTTTGGAGGCAAAGCAAAGAGCTAAAGCCGAAGTGAACATCGGCGCGGCCTACGCTAGTTTGAGGGAGCTAAAGGAGACTACAGAATCATGGACTGATGGTGATCTGACTTTGTTGCTACTGGACTTGTATATAATAATATTTTTGTCCAACAGTGTGATCTTTTTACTTCGTGGTTTATTTTAGTATTAGTTGTCTCATGTTAGTGTTAGCTCGTTAGCGCTAGCCACAGCAGGCTGCAGCAGGGTTGTTTATGACAGTTATAATTCCTCTTTCAACCAGTAGGGCGGAGGAGCAGGAAACTGCTCCGTGTTACTTGAAGGTGCGATTCCATCATTTACTGAAAGATAAAATAACAAGGACATGATTATGCATTTATTCAACAGTGGGAAAATGAAGGACATGCATTTTCATTTTTAGATTCTCTAATGTATTCAAATCTATCATAAAGCTGATGTGAATATTTTACAATCAGTTTTTTCTACATTGTTATTAATTTATTGATATTTAATAAACATTTTTTGTAGCAAAGCAAAAGTTTTTCATTTTACCCTAAACTTCATAGTTTTCTTTTTGTGATCAATAATAAAGTCACTCGGCTACATGATGGCTGCAGAAAAAGAGCAAAAATGGTCCCATTATATAAACCATGGATACCATCTGAATCACATTAAAGCATCACATGAGCGGATTTGAATGAGTCTAAATGTTTCAGGCAGTCTGGTTGGTGGTGGGTCTGTGGTGAGAGGAAACCATGAAGTCTGGGAGGAGCAGGTTCCCACACCCAGAAGAAGAGACACAGATGGCTCTAACACAAACAGTCCGCCGCTCAGGAAGGAAAGGGCTCTCTTTGGGTTTTTTTATCAGATCCACAGGATCCTCGGCTTGTCCGTCATCCATCAGAGACACCACCCCTCCAGCCGTCTTGTTTAACATCAGGTCACTAACGACGCGTCTTCTCTCAGTTTCTTCTTCTCTCAGAGAAAAGGTCTCAGTTTATTGACCTTTTCATTCATTTTACTTTCTGACTTTTTGTTCTAATGTGACATTTTTGAGATTTTATAACTTTTTCACCAAAACTTCATTCAAAATGACAAAGTCAAAGAAGTGTTTTTAAGTGTTAGTTTTCTCAGTGATCTGAGAGGATAAAAAAAAACACAGTTTAATAATAACCTCCCAACATTTCACCAAATGAAACTTATTCAGCTACTGTGAACCAAACTCCCCACCTCCTCCTTTTATATCGTTTCTGTTAATTCTGTGCATTAAAACATTCGAGGTGATTAAATGAATCATGAAACATCAGTGAGGATCACAGGTTCAGTAATATCCCCATTTCTTGTTGACTTCTGTGTATTTGGCCCTAAACCATCTGTTTGTGTATTAGGTGGATTTTGTTTTGTAGAAAACAAGTCCACACAGCCACAAAATGTTAATAAAATACATTTCTACATTGCATATCTAAGATGACACATCTGACTGCTTTTTTAGGCACTAAATGGTTTGATTTGAGACTCTGACAACAAGCAGCTCTTTTCTTCTGCAGAAGATGTGAAAATGCTGAAAAAGTCTGAATAAATCCCAGGACGTGTTGGCAGTACGTGAGGTTTGTGTTTTTGAGAGCGAGGCTCAGCAGGAGCTTCCCCCAGCGTCTCCTGGTTGTGTAACAGCACCTCCTCGCTGACCTCATGGAAGCTGAGGAGGATCACGTTCTCCTCCCTCATCAGTGACCTCTGACCTCCAAACCAGTTCAGCCTTAAGAAAACACAACACAGTATATAAGACTGTCTTTAGCCTTATTAGAAAAACAAACACAGAATGCAGCTAAGATAGTATCAGAATATTAATGAGTGTAAAACAAATGACATAAATATAAGAATTCATTAAATAAAGTGAACTAAAACGCCTGCTTCTTCATCCGACTTTTAGTTTTCTATTGACGACATCACTAGGAAACATAAGCAGATACCTTTTCTACCAAACAAAGAAATATGAACCAACCAATCAGATCTGATTTTACCATTTGGGAGGAGATCTAACTACACAGGAACAAAACACGTGCGTTTCAATCTGGTGATGAATATATTTTTCATTAATAAAGAACTCAACCTAAATCAAAAAGCTATATAAAAAAAATAGAGAAGAGATTCACCATCAGATGAACATACAGTATGCTGTTAGTTTGCATTTTGATCAAGTTTATCTTTATTGTGTTTTGTATCTAAGTTAAATAACAGAATTAATTCAAACTGAAGAACAATGCTAATGGCATTAAAACAGCAGATTTTTGTTGAGTTCATTCTCCTTTGATTTGCTTAAAACTGTGTTTCATTTCAAATCAGATTTAAAAATGGGTTTGTATAAACACAATCTGAAAGAGAACTAAAAAGGCCCAGAATGGAGAAGCCAAAAGTAAGTTGTTTAAATATGTTCACTCCTGTTTTATGTGTCAACCAAAAAATATGATAAACAAATGCAAACATTAAAAATACAGGGAAGTTTTACAGTGTGACATAGATCTGTGTGGCTTTTTCTGACCCGAGCACATCTATTTACTTACTTCTGCTAATGCAGGAAATAGGGGTAGAAGACTGTTTTGATGTTCAGATGTTCTCAGTGAACCTCTGCTTTAATATAAATACATTTTTTAAATTAAAACTCAATAAATAATAAAACAGGTCTAAGTTGAACAGAATAAAATATCAGAGTGCAAGAAGACAGTGTTTTCTCACAGGGTGCCGGGAGGATACGATGATGGCTCTCAGATTGTGGAACATGTCTCTGTTTTTATGTTGATTCCATTAATTATTTAACAAACTGTCAGAGAATAGTTTAAAATATGTTTTCAAAACAGGAGAAATTATTGTTGTTTTTTTCTGTGAGCCTTCTACTGGTATTTAATCAACATTTTTAGCAGATCTCTAGCATGAGTCTTTTATTGTTGTTGTGGTTCTTGATCCTCATTTGAACTTCAGATCATTTATAGTTCTTAGGAGAGCAATGCAGAGGTCAGGACCTATCAGGTCAAATGAGGGTCACAGCTAGACTCTGCTGCAGCCTGAGACTAGCTCTACTCAAACACAAACAGCTTAAGTGTCCTGAGATGTTCGTCAACATCATTCTTTCCCATCTCGGTGCTATCAGTCTATCTGCAGGGGGCTGCACATGGGCTGCCGGACTCCCTGGCACCAGATCCTGACCCTGGGGAAGATCAAACTCACAGATAGACGTAGGAGAAGCTCCACCCAGGAGGCCTGGAGTGCACACAGACAAACCTGTCACATCCTCTGAGCCGATCGCTCCCACACAACACAAACATCCACCAGGACGGTCATTTGCTGCTGGGTTCTGATCTCCGGATCCTCGTCTTTGTGTTTGTATGGTTTTAATAATAATGATAATGACTGATTAGATTTTTATCTCGCTTTTCAAGGCACTTTCCAGACAGTCCACTCTGGTGGAGATGGTAATGGCCACAGGTTAAGCTGCCATTTACCATCAGCCCCTTTGACCACCACCAAGACAGACAAGTAGGGAGTTTTGCCCAAGGACACAACAGCTGGACAACCAGGAATGAGCTGGGATCAAACCAATAAACTTCCAATTACTGGAAACTCCACTCTAGCTCCTGCAACTTTCAGTTAAAATGAGTGGAAAAGTAAACAAAGTCTGAAGAAGATCTCCCAGAGATTCACAGAAACAGTTGATCAAGAACATTTTGAAAGTTTGCAAGAAAGTTTTAGCCTAGAATCTAGACCGCCATTGGCCAAAGCAAAATTGACGGTCTAGCAACGCTCCACTGGAACCTCGCAACCCCAGCCAGTATTGTGGCTGGCCAATCACAGCGTGTTCATTTGGAAAAACAATGTATTATTTTATGTTTTTTTATGTTTTATGTCGTTTTTCCACGATGTAATGACGAATGCCCCGTTGACTGACAAAAGTAGCAGTCCAATCACGGCATTCTATCAGCCAGGTGGGCGGGACGTTACTGCAAGGGAGTGAAACTAAGATGGCAACATCTCCATAGCGGTCCAATCACAGCACTCTGTTAGTGGGCGGGATGTTACAGAAAAAACAAAAATGGCGACAGCCCATTTGAAACGGCTTTGGAATCAACTTTGGATTATTTAGACTTGGGCTTTTCTTTGAGTCAAGAGCAGATAGAGGTACTTAAGTTTATTTAGAAAAATTATTTATTTGCATCTTCTTTGATGGAGTATGGTGGACTGCCTCGTTGACTGACATCCATAGCGGTGAGTACTTCATGTTGTTTGTTGTCCAATAGCATGCAGAGACAGTTTGAAAGACTGATCCCACCCCACGACTGAGAACCGTCAATGTACCATGGCCAGACTATATATATATATATATACATGATGGCTTGCCAGGCTAAGAAAGTTTAGTAAATGTTTTATTAGTGCTCCATTGGGTTTTGTTTGCTAACTAAAACCTACAAGCTGAGAAAATCAAGACTCTTATAAACTAAACACAGCTTTTAACTTTTCATTCACCACAAAAGAAACTTCCAAGTATTTTTTTTACATGAAAAGACATTATAAAGAAAATGAAGACTACATTGATCAGCTCTTAAATCTACATATCCTAGAGCAGGCCTGAGGCTGATGAGGCGATCCAAAACCACGTGTTCCCATCAGGACTTTCTCTGCTCCATAAACCCTACAGACATAAAGTCAACCTTCCCAAAAAAGACATTTTATATTAGAATTTGCACAATAAAAATCATGAAACTGACAAAACTGTTTTTATCAGTGATTCACCAACTCAAAACTAAAGCCATTTAAAATAAACTCCTCCTGTTTTCATTTAAACTGTTATTTGAGACAGGCATCTGGGATAACAGGAATGATTTCCAAACAAGGACCAAAGGGATCTCCAAACAGGCTTTTCTGCATCAAATAAAGAAAATAATATATTTCTATGTTTTTTAGTTGCAAACTGAAACACTTTATTTTGAATCATACAGTAAAACAATGTCTTCTGAAGCTGCTGACCCTTTGCTGAGTTCGGTTTTCCGAGCTGTGTGATGAGCCGAAGCTCCTTGTTGTTCCTGTGCACATGAGGGCACGCTGACTCTCTCCAGATGCCAACTTCTGCTGCAGGATCAGTGACGCAAGGAGGTCATTGTTGTTCACAGACGGATGATTCCTCAGCTCCCATCCTGAGGAGTCGGACTGGGCAGGAAGTCACGTAGGATCAGGGTCAAGCCTTTTGACCCTGCCATCAGTTTCCTGAACTTATAGAAGGATTGCAGAGCTGAGGTCATCTGGAGTGCTGCAGATGTCTGTTTGCATCTGTTCACTCCAGGAGGCACAATCACGTCATCATGGAGTCGATTTGTCCTGCAGCCGGGCTGGAGTCCATTACCAGCTGATTTCATGCTCTCTATGTTTACTCGGTTCTAAAACTGCTCAGGTTTATGTTTCATGACTAAAGATGTAAACTGACACAGACACATTGTTTCTGCACAGAGAACAAATACAAATCTATTTAATTTTCTCCATGACACTTTTATGTTTTATTTACAAGAGTAGGATGTTCTATTTAGTTCAGATCTGAACAAATTGATAGGATGAGGTTTAATGTTGGAACACTCCCCTTCTCTGTTTTATTTAGATTATTCCCCAGTCTGCAGAAAACATTCTAATCTGTCATATTTACAGCATCTAGTTGGAGAACGTTGGCCTTCTAATTCAGCCAACATTTTGGGTTTTTTACACTCTGAATTAATTAGCATTATTTGGGGCAGCAGTAACTCAGGAGGTAGAGGAGATTGTCCAGTAGTCGGAGGGTTGCAGGATCAATCCCAGCTCCCTGCAAGGAACTCTGCTGTTGTGTCCTTGGACAAGACACTTGACCCTATGTGCCTGCTGGTGGTGGTCAGGAGGAACAGTGACGACTGTGTATGGCAGCCTTTCCTCTGTCAAGGCAGCTGTGGCTACATTGTAGCTTATCACCATCCATGTGTGTGAATGGATGAATGACTCACAGTAGTGTAAAGCGCTTTGGAGTCCTCTGACTCAGAAAGGTGCTACACAAGTGCAGGTAATTTATCATTTATAAGATAATTACTTATCAGATTCCACACAAATGTAAAACTTTAAAACCAAGTTCATGTATTTTTTTAACACGTCTGCAGTGGTCTCTAAATGAATGCCTTGTGAGTCGATCTCTGTGGGAAAAAAGCTCTGGCGCTCCTGTTTCAGGAACTAGAAGTGAGCCAGAAGGAAGGTTAGCTGATTTGGAGTCTTATTTCCTGATATTTGGACATCTCGCCTCTGATTGGCTAACAGCAACGCAACTCTACTACTGAATCCGTTTGATCTGCAACGTTGATGTTTTATCTCCACCAATAACACAAGCCTGAAGGAGTTGCTAATGCTAACGGTTAGCTTCTACTAGCCAAGACGTTCTCTGCTGTTTCCTGGACGCTAAACCAACAACAGCCTTCCCTGTCGCGAGTCAAGATGGGTGAGTCAATGAATGTTAATTTTCACTGTGATGTGCAACTGACTGGCTTTTCTAATTCGAGTGTTTCACTTTTTTTCTTTTGGCGGCTAATGTAGGAAGTAGGGGCAGAAGACTATTTTCACGTTCATCCTGCATGTTTAACTCAGAGTGACTGATCATATTTCAAAAGAATAAGTAAAAAATGGTTCCTCAGTGAACTTGAACTCTAAAATCTTCCTGAGTATATATATATACACACACACACACACACACACACACATATATATATATATATATATATATATATATATATATATATATATATATATATATATATATATTTTTTTTTTTTTTTTTTTTTTTTTTTTTTTTAATGGAGGAAATTTTAAATGTTTACATTTGGATTTTAATTTATAGCTTATGGTAAAAGAATCATTAGAAATGATCAGTAAAACTTGTACATGTTACTGGCATCTTTTGAAGTTTAATCCTATTTCTTAACAATAATCAGTAAATCATTGGTGACACGTGAATATGACTTCTGTAAAATAAATGCTCAAATTTCAGTATAATTTCTAAATTAAGATATCTAAATAACATTGGAAACTTATTTCCTCTTTTTTTTCTCCAAAAAATCGACCTTGGTCAGCCCTCCATGAGGAACAAGTTTTGAATTTTGTATGTGACCCACTGACGGCTCTCATTCGTGGGGCGGGATCTACAGTTGTCTTTCAAACTGTCTCCGCATGCTATTGGACAACAAACAACGTGACACGCTCACCGCTACAGATGTCAGTCAACGAGGCAGTCTGCCATACATCTGTGGAAGAAGCAGGGAAGAAGACAAAAATACATTGTTTTTCTAAAAAAAATGCGCTGTTTGATGAACAGGGGCTGTGGAGGTTCCAATGGAGCATCGCTAGACCAATACGCAGAGCAAAACTATTTTGCTTCAGCAAATGACGGTCTAGATTCTCGGCTAATTGAGTGTGACACCCTGCCCCAGACCTTGCAGCTGCTTTAGAGCTTTGGAAAGTAGCAAATTTACAGGCCACAGTTTTTGACAGGTGTCTCAACATCTTGAAAATTTTGCACACAAAAAAACCCCAAAGCACCTGTTTCCTCCTCAGAATTAACTGGATTTTAAAGAGCACATCAATGCTTTATGCAATTTAACTGAATATGTGTGCTCTAAAAAACAAGACAAATGCCAAAACGTGAATATTTATTGATTTTTTTATAAACTTCATCATGCTTACTCTAACAAACCTCCTGATTCAATGAGTAGACTTGAACTGTCTTCATCTGTAGTTGTGCTCTTCACAGAGTAATTTTCTGAGTCAAATTTCATTTCCCAGATCTGGAAGTTCAGAAGCTGCTAGCTGCTGCCCTCTGCTGTTCGTTATTCTCACAATAACAAGAAACTGAACCTGATAATCCCACCTAAACCCAAAGAATTCTTCTCCTAAACACACAACAAGGTACACGTAGAGACAAAGATTTCTGTAATCTGCTGAGATTAAATGTTAAACAACATAATCTGTAATCAATCATTTCAAGAGAAGGTTATTTTTCCTTTTTTTCCCAGAGTTCGGTTCCTACGGAAGTGTTTTCTGAGTAGCTGTTTAGTGGTGTTCTTCAGTCCTCGCTAAACCAGATGGCTTCCTCTGCCAATCCCTCCTCACAATCAAGATTAGGATTACGCCAAGTGCACGCGTGCGCACACACACACACACACACACACACACAGTAACTGCAGATGATGAGAGTATAACACAGCATCGGTTGTGGAGTTAGAAATGGAGCTTAAACCTGAATCACGAGTTTGAGGTGGATTAAAGTATTTTTAACATATCCGAGGTGCTCATGTGAAACAGAGAAGGGGGAGACAGAGGAGAGGCGAGGAGGACAGGGGGAGGGTGGGGGTGAGAGCCGTGGGAAGGACAGATTGAAGAGGATAGAGGAAGAAGCCCTGATGTCACCAGGATTGTTCGTCAGTAAGTAGCAGCTGTCAAGACGTTCTGCCTTTCCTTCCCGCCAGGTGCCGGTCCTCTAGGCCCTCCGGGCCGCCCAGCATGAAGGAGACACCATGGGCTTTCTGGAAAACTATCAGGAGATTGATCCTGTGACTTTGAACCTTTGCATCCTCATTGCCAGCTACGTTATCTTGCTCCTGGTCTTCCTGATATCCTGTATCATGTATGACTGCCGGGGCAAAGATCCCACTAAGGAGTACGCCCCGGACCCACAGCCCACTCAGTCTCCCATCAGGCTGGTGGTGATGCAGAGCTCCTCGGCGCCAATGGGACGGTGGGACACGGCCAACATGATCACCACCTACCACGAGCCATCACACTCAGACTTCAGGGAGAAGAAGAGCACGATGGTCTGAGAGGCTATGAGCTGATAAAGTCTGTCTTTTTTTACACACATTTCTTTTTACAATTCTTTTTTTATACTGAGATGATGTTTGGATTTGAGCTGCGCAGGACCAGAACTAGGAGGTAAGAGAGAGGTTGTGTTGGGGTTTTAAAGTACTGTGTGGTGGAAATATCCCTCTTTAGCTCAAGGATCTGAACCCAGTGCCTGCTGTCTGCTCTGGGAAGGAAACGTCACGGCTAATAAAGCTCAGGGAATAATGGCTGGGTCCAAGGAGGGCTTTAAGATTAAGGTCAGGGTTTGGAAAACATTCACCAAAGGGCTATTGATCACAGACTGGTGACACTCCTTCATTTAGTTTTAAAATGAAAGAGTTTCCTATCCTAGATCATGTTGTTGGATTTTGCACCTTTTACTCAACGTGAAACCTGAGAATTCACCGCTGCTCTGCTGATGGCCATTTTTGCTGAGTCCTGACCTCTGACCTTGACCATAAGCAAGTGAGGCCTGATGACGTCTTTTACTTCATGTTGTCAGGCAGGTTCTGTTGAAGTGATTTATTATTTCTACAGGTCTAGTTGAAATCAGGTTTGGGTGTTGGTAGTAAAAAGTGAACTCAACTTTACAAAAAAATGTTTTAATTACAGTTTTTTATAATTTAACATGGAGGGCAATTACTTTTCAGACAGGACCGTTGTTCCCTCAATGAATGAAATCATTTGAAATGTGCATTTATTATTTATTGTTATTTGTGGGGCGGCAGATACTCAGGAGGTGGAGTGGGTCATCCAGTAATCAGAGTTTGATCCCAAGTCGTTAGTCATCCTGCTGTTGTGTCCCGGGAAAGACACGACCATCATTTTGCTTTCTCACTTCTGTGTGAGTCGCTTTGGATGGAAGCGTCTGACAACTGTAAAAACATCTTTGACTGAAATTGAAATATGTTTGATTTAAAACAATCAAGAAGCTACAAAAGAAAAACTCTGTGAGGAGGTAAATAGTTGTTCACATCTCAAAATGTTGTGTAAGTGCAGCAAACCAGAAGGTACAAGCTGCAGGTTTGATTCCAGACCACATCCATCTGTTGTTCTCATGAGAGCATTGATTTGTGTGCTCTTATAGAGTCATATTTTCTTTCCATTTTTTTTAAACTTTGGAGTAGATGTTATAATTCTCAATATTTTTTTGGAAGTTTTTGATTCATGCTTATTTTTATCTTGTATTTTTTTTATTTTATCTGTTTTTTATCTTATCTGTTTGTGTAAAGCTAACTATGTGTCTGTTGCTGCTGCCTCTTGGCCAGATCGTCGTAAATGAGAATGAGTTCTCAATCGACTCATCTGGATAAATAACGGTTAAATAAAAATAAAAGTTTCAAACATTTTAATATAACAACAGTTTTCAATATGTCACAACCTCTTTCTTTAAACTTTGATTGTATTGGCTGTTATTTTTTATTTTCACAGCTGTACGTAAATCCTTTTGCTCAATTTTCTCCAGGAATATGTGGA
Source organism: Aphyosemion australe (assembly GCA_006937985.1). Lineage (NCBI taxonomy): Eukaryota > Metazoa > Chordata > Actinopteri > Cyprinodontiformes > Nothobranchiidae > Aphyosemion > Aphyosemion australe. Next base: position 1,508,873 of record SSNS01000071.1, on the reverse strand, counting down.
GAAATGTTTTGTATCACATTAGATCAATACAGAGTCCTTACAGTAATCAAAGCAGCAGATTTACAAAATAATATCTATTTTCTCCTAATTAATTCTTAAATCAGAACTTTATTTATTTACACACAAACACACACAAACACACACACACTCAAAAGTAAATGAAAATAAGTGATAAATGTGTGTTTAGTTTGGCAGATAAATTTACCTTTGGATGTCTCTACAGGTAAAAATATTTTATGGTTTCCTACTAAATAGCAAAAAATGGAGCAATAAATGTTAAATAGTAATAATAATAATAATAATAATAATAATAATAATAATAATAACGTTTTAATTGTTTTATTCTACTGTGCATTGATTTAGATCGACCGGTAAATTTCCTACCCTCACCTATGGTCACGAGCTTTGGGTATTGACCGAAAGAACAAGATCATGGATACAAGTGGCCGAAATGAGTTTTCTTCACAGGGTGGCTGGGCTCTCCCTTAGAGATAGGGTGAGGAGCTCGGTCATCCGGGAGGGGCTCGGAGTAGACCCGCTGCTCCTCCACATCGAGAGGAGCCAGTTGAGGTGGTTCGGGCATCTGGTTAGGATGCCTCCTGGACGCCTCCCTGGTGAGGTTTTCCGGGCACGTCCAACCGGGAGGAGACCCAAAGGAAGACCCAGGACACGCTGGAGAGATTATGTCTCTCGGCTGGCCAGGGAACGCCTTGGGATTCCCCCGGAGGAGCTGGTCCAAGTGGCTGGGGAGAGGGAGGTCTGGGCTTCCCACCTTAGGCTGCTGCCCCTGCGACCCGACCCCGGATAAGTGGAAGAAAATGGATGGATGGATGGATGGATGGATGGATGGATGGATGGATGGATGGATGGATGGATGGATGGATGGATGGATGGATGGATGGATGGATGGATAGATGGATGGATGGATGGATGGATGTGCATTGATTTATACAATAATTACTTAACAAAGCATTTTTATGAGGAACTGAATAAATCATTGTTCAGGTTTAAGACAAATGGGTTATTCATGTTCTCACACATCATATATTTTTTAATGTGAGCCTAAAGTGTATTATTACTGTACGAGAGAACAAACCATATTCAGAGAACTGATCTCAGACCAGCAATAAGACAAAAATTAAAGGACACCTAAATTAATTTTGTTAAAATGTTCATGAAACAGTAGTTCTCAAAGATGTGTTCAAGTTGCAAGTAAGAAGTCAAACTGTCCAACTTTTCCAGAATAAACAGAATATAAGTTAAACCTTTTCAGATTTCCTGGTTAGGAACAAAAACAACATACTGAGAACATTTTAAGTGACTTGTAACAAATATAGACCAGCAGAACACAGAAATCAGAACTTCTGTTTTTAGTTTCTGTTCAGGGCCTGGTCAAGTTTAAACACCTAAAGAGGAAGCTCTTTTATTTTGGTAGTTGATATCAGGAAACCATCACAACCTGATAAATTAGATACAAAAATAAACAACACATTGAGGTGCACAAATAGAAAAGTAACACAATGAATATGGTCTCACAGCCTTTTATTAAAGATTAGATTCACTGGATCTACTCTATTGTATTTGATTGTCTTTGTTCTCTGACAGGAGTGTGTGCGTGTGTGTGGGTGGGTGTGTGCGTGTGTGTGTGTGTGTGTGTGTGTGTGTGTGTGTGTGTTTGTGTGTTTGTGAATTCAGCAGATGTTCACAGGACTTGAGTGACAAAAATGTGGCTGCAGAGCATCTCAGAACAGTCATTAAAGACAGTGATCTTCCATCCAAAGTTCATCTTAAAAACATCTATTATGGAGGTTCATAACCAGTCAAATCTGCCTTTTTATTCTTTGCCCTCTGAGTTTTGACATCAGTTACAGATTTACTAGCTGTGATGTTTCCACAAACAGACACTTTTATAATCAGAGTTGAAAGATAACAGACTGATGTTCTGTGCTCACAGGACAGGCACACAGAAGTTGGTGAAACAGCCTCTCTTTTGAACATTTTGTCCAAATTGGACATTCATGTAGATAAGATTGTTAATCGTACAGGTCGTTTCTAGCTCAGTAAGTATCACATTAAAAATGTATATTCACATCCATCCATTTTTGAGACATGCTTATCCTCACAGGGTTATGGGGGGCTGATGCCTATCTTCAGTACTGTATGTGTATGTGTATGTGTATACACATACACATACAGTGTATGTGTATACACATACACATACACATACAGTACTGTGAGAGAGTTTCAAACCACACCTCATTTCTTTATATCTATTTCCAAGCAGCCAGAGTTTCCTGTAGTTCTTTGAAGTGGTTCTGGATCAATGAGAGCAAAGGGATTTCCTTTGGACTTTGGATTATCCTGACAGCATACATATTATATCTATCTATCTATCTATCTATCTATCTATCTATCTATCTATCTATCTATCTATCTATCTATCTATCTATCTATCTATCTATCTATCTATCTATCTATCTATCTATCTATCTGTCTGTCTGTCTGTCTGTCTGTCTGTCTGTCTGTCTGTCTGTCTATCCATCCATCCATCTATCCATCCATCCATCCATCCATCCATCTCTCTCTCTCTCTCTCTCTCTCTCTCTCTCTCTCTCTCTCTATATATATATATATATATATATATATATATATATATATATATATATATATATATATATATATATATATATATATATATATATATATATATATATATATATATAAAACAGTTTGTGCATCACAATCTGATTGTTGCTCTGAATGTCCCAACCTGCTGCATCATCCTGGACATATTTGCTCCAGGATATTATTAGTGCTGTTTGCTTTGTAAATCTGACTTAGGGCAGACACTTACATGCATTTTTGCAAACTCATTTCTAGCAATGATGTTAAATTGTGGTCTTTGTGTTGCAGAAAAATGAATACCACAGATAAAGAATATACTCGAAGTGAATATTCTTATTAGCCCTAATAAATTCAGATGACTTTTGCTAGACAGTTAATCAATTTCAAAGCTTTTAAAATCCTCATCGTGTGTGATAAAGCCTCTTTTATGCAAAGAGCTCATAAATCTGGAACATGCTTCAGGGTTTCAATAATCTTGAATATTTGGTGATTATTGCAACAATTAATTACAGTAAATGGTCAATATTTAGCCCGATATGTACATGTGTGGTTTTATATACGACAAAAATGAAGAAACCTTTTAGGTCGCAGCTACCAGGCACTGATTTGTGCAAGAATTATATGTAATTTGTATGCCTTCAGAGCATTTTTATTGTTGTTTTAGTCTACAAGCAACTAAAGACCAGAAAACCTTTTTTTTTTTTTTAAATAATAAAATTTGGGAGCATTGCAGGTTATTCTGAGAGTAAAAAGTAGAGTGAGAATCAGAGAAAAACAAGACCTGATGCAGTTGTTAGAAAACGGGTCAGGCTGAGTTTGATGTAAAAAGAAGATTTCCCCTGGTCCGGCTTTCCTGTATTTACATCATGCTGCAAGTCAGGAAGATTTAAAAATAATTGTGATGACAGATTGATGTACTTTAGATACTTGTGTTCGTAGGTCCAGATCAGATTTATTAAAGGTTTAAGAACAAAAGTGATGATTAATAAAAACAGGGATTACAAGGCAAGGCAGCTTTATTTATAAAACTCATTTCATACACAGAGAAGCAACAAGAGACACAAAATGAGTATCATTAAAACTAAAAGGTAATGAACTGGACCAAAAAAATACACCAAACAAATTAAGAAAAAGACTAATATTTAAAAAATATTTATATAAACTATTACTACTACTAGTAGTACTAGTACTACTACTTGGCTACTACAGAATGTTCAGGACACAGTGGCTCGTCTTTTAACAGAAACACAAGAACACAAAACTCCAGTTCTGTGATCTCTTCAACATCAACACTCCAGAAGGAGCATCTGGTCAACCAACTTCCAAGAACTAAATTAAAATCTAAAGGTGGCTAGGTCTCTGCAGGAGTTTAACCTCTTTACATTTGAACCACAAAACTGAAAAAAAACATTTTTTTTATTATTATTTTTGATTATAACCAGTCACTCTGAGTTTTTCATGCACACTGAGCATGAAAATAGTCTCCTACACCTATCTCCTGCATTAGCTTCTGATAGAAAATAGACGGTGATTTGAAAATCCTGACAGATCTACGTCACACTGTTACTTAACATTCATGGACTAACCTATCTTGACTTGCGACGGGGAAGGCTGTTGTTGGTTTAGCGTCCAGAAGAGAGCAGAGCTCGTCTCAGCTAGAAGAAGCTAACTGCTAGCATTAGCAACTCCACAAAGAACTCCTCCAGGTTTGTGTTATTTGTGGAAATAAAACATCAACATTGCAAAGTAAACAGATCAGGAATATACTTGCTGCTTAACCTCGCGTTGGCGCAGGCAGCAGGCTGCATCTTTGTTCATATACTTGCTGCTATACAGCGCTGCACTGGTTGTAGTACCTGAGTGTTTCCACTAGGGGGCAAACGAGAGTACTCAGACCGGATAGAGAGCCGGTACAACCAAAACAAACATGGCGTCAATAAAAGAGCTCAAAACTGGTTAATTTTGAGATTACGGCAGAAAAAAGGACAGTAGCGGTATCGTAAATGGTGTGAAAGACCTCTAAACCAGAGATGGAGTCACCATGGTGAGTGTGCCTCGCTCGTTTTGTCAACTCCACCTACCGGTTGCTCGTATATTGCAGCATTCGGGCGCTTCGTGTCACGTCGCGTTAATTTTGGGGGACGCGCACAAACAACGCTTCAAATCAACGCAAGATACGCGTGGCAGCCATTTTAAACACGCGTACGCGTCGCTAAAGTTAAAGTCCCAAGTCATCGTCACACACTGGTGAAATTACATCTCCGCATTTGACCCATCCCCATGGTGGGGAGCGGTGAGCTGCAGCTGCGCTCGGGAACTATTTGGTGGTTTAACCCCCCAATCCAACCCCTTAGTGCTGAGTATCAAGTGAGGAGACATTGGGTCCCATTTTTTCAAAGTCTTTCGTATGACCCGACCGGCAATCGAACCCTGATCTCCCAGTCCCGGGGCGGACACTCTACCACTAGGCCACCGGAGCTAAACAGCAAGTATATCACGGCCCATAGAGTCGCATTGCTGCCAATGGGGGGCGAAATGTCCAAATATTATGAATATTAGGCTACATGAATATTAATGAGTAAGACTCCAAATCCTGCTGTTTTCTTCCCCTACTCCTCAGACTAGGGTTAGGAGTAGGGGAGCACCAGAGCTTTTTTTTCTCACAGAGATTGCCTCACAAGGCAATAAGGAAATTATGTGTATGCCCACTTAAATTGTCTGGTTGAGTAACTGTAGCTTACAGACATGCAAAGCTTTACAGCCTCCAAATTATTTTAACTCTTGGTGAAGTCGAGAACAATTTAGCAAGAAAACATTTAGCATTTAGCAGTAATGTGTGCTTTTAAACGTCCAACAAAAAACATGCTATTGTGATATGAGAGGTTAAACACCAGGTGATCTCCATCTGCCACCCGAGCAGGTGATTAGAGGCAGTCAGACATACTTGCAGGATGGATGTGCTACATGCTGCCACACTGCAGCTTTGAGTGTGTCATATTGGAGGTGTTAGCAAAGCAGCATAAGAAACAGACTAGGAGACGCTGTACTCCACCTACTGTCCGTCCGGTTTTAAAAATAAGACAATGAGCTCTTTCAATGAATCTGGTCTAATTCTAAGCTCTGCCTGGTACAGTAACTGTTATCTTAACCCCCAAAAAACGTAGTCACTGACAAATCTGTGCAAGCTGAGGTAAAAACACAAAGCAGACAGAGTGTAAGTGGATTATTTCTAAAGCCAAACTTCATTAAGCCTGAGGACGTCCCTGTGGTCTTATATAAACACCCTGTTATATCTGAGAGACACTTATCAAGTTGCAGTCGTGTTATGTAACTCAGATTTAACAGCTTGACTTTCTGTGTTCAGTTTACTGTTTGGCTTTTTGTCTGCAGCAGCTCACTCACTACACTACAAACAAACGCTACAGAACACATTAAGGCTGTTCAGGAAATAGCACATTATTGAATTTTAGACTTTTTTCTTGACATCTTGACTTTAAATTCAACACTTATTTTTTGTTTTTGCTTCATAGTGGCACCAATATGCCACTTCTTAAGCTCCAGTGAATACTTGGATGTTAGTTCTTTTCTCAGACACTGTAGTCAGGTCTGTAGTCATCAGATATTAAACATTCTCCAGGGATTAGGTTTTTTACCAATATTGGATCCCAGCCAAGGTACAAAAAATATTAACTAACAAATTTCTGATTTCATTATTTTAGTGGGTTTATAGCTGATTTATAATTGTTATTGCATTTTCAATTAATTAATTACAGTTTTTCTCAGTCGCTTTGGTGCGTTTCTCAGAACACTATTAACATTTGCACAGCAGTTAGTGCATTTCTCAAAACAATTAGTGCAAACTGCAAAACCTAGTGGATAGCCTGCAAAAGCACGTCACATGCTCAGAATTGATAATCCATTCCTCAAAAGCAAGTATTCATGTCAATGAAACTGTCAGTGCCATCAAAATGAGAAGTCTTGACACCATCTCTATGAACAAGATAGTCAAATGGCTTTGTCATGTTTTCACTATGACAGTTTATAATTTCAGTGTTTTCCATTGCAAACATATTTGGTGACACTTGAAAATGCTCAAGACAGCACTATGCCCTACTTGTACAGCCATTTGAAATGTGCAGTAAAGTTACTGTAGATGTTATGGGAGTTTTGGGAGTAACTGAGACACTGAAAACGTACGTTTCTCATTTTTACTGTACAGAAGTGTTTGTAATTCTACAGCATTGTGCAAAAGAAAGATATGCTACAATCACTTGTTTACTGTAGAATACATGTAAACATAAAATCACCCTTTTGGTAGAGCTGTGCACAAATGTGAACAATATACAATATATACAATATACAGTGCCTCTTCTCCCTCTTCCCCTTCCCCTTCCACCCCGCATCCTCACCCGTCCTCCACGATGCTGACCTTCCATTTTGTGTCACAGAAGTGTAGAAATGGTACACACTAGCTCCTGCTCAGTTCATATATGCTTGCCAATTGAGGATTCACAGGATTCATCCATGATTGACAGTGATCAAGTTGTTTGTCATTGGTTACAACTAGAATTTCACACACCTCCTCATGAGTGAGAGCTGAAATTCACCTGAGATCAATTGTTGAATTTAGGAGACATTTCCAGGAAAAACTGATAAAGAAAGGTATAGAATTTGCTTGACAGACGACTAATATTTGACATTTGATAACTAGTTCAACAATTTTGTGTGTAATGACTAAAGTAATGAAAGTAAGACTATTAGTTTTATTGAGAACGACTATTCAGCATCCATAAGTATAATTAATTTTGACTGACATGACATAAGCAAATGGAAATGTCAAAAAACAGCTGAGAAATGTATGAAAGCAACTGATACATGTCCAAAATCATTTGCAGTTTGTTCAGAGAAAGGAGAAATTGCTACTATGATGTGCACAAATGACTAAATGTTGTGGAGGTTGAACTAATAGTTATGAGAATTTTAATTCTGATCTGAGAAACGCACCAAAGCAACTGAGAAAAACTGTAATAACTACATTTGTGAGATTTGGGAGTTCTTATCTCTGTGACACACGATGAACATGATGAATTGTACTCATGACATTAAAATGCATAAAACATCATATCCTGTGATAATAAAGTGAGTGTTATCAGAAATTTTACATTTTCCAGATTGTTTATATGTTTGTTTCCCTTAAGAAGATCTAATCTGGTCAGGTATGCCCTTGTACAAGAAGACAAGCAAATCCATCAAATTACAGATCCACACCTCTCACTATAGAAACATGCTGTTGCAGTGTGAAAACTTATAAAGCTCAGTGACCATGTTCAGAATTTTGTTTTAAGCCATACTGTGCGCTAGATGTAAAAATCATATTTCCTGATATCATCACAACATTCTTTGTTTCTATGTTTCTATCACAAAAGCATTAAATTAGAAAAATAAAATGTGCTCATACTAAAAACTATTTAAAAAATAAGACATAAGGGTAAGGACTCCTGACCAACATTTATAAGTCAATTTCGATTTCAAATGGTTGTCTGTTTTGGTCTTTGTCTCCACCCACGCCAGCCCTGATTGGTCCGTGAACCGGTTTCCCCCGCTGCTGATTGGCTCCAGCTGCTGCCACTCAACATCTGACCACCGGTAGAGCTGCGAGGCTCAATCATATTTTTAGTTGAGGTGCTCGCGGGGTTCAGCTTGTCAGATACCGGGTCCGGCTTTCTGCTTTCCGCTCGCTTTGGGTTCGTCCTGGCAGCCAGCGGTGCTTATGGGTTCTTCCAGCTTAAACACGAAGCTCTGATTTGGTATTTGTTTCAGCATGGTGTTAAGAAAAAGACTCAAATCGTGCCTTTATAGTGAACGGATTCACGTTGCCGGTGCCTTGTCGGTGCAGTGAAAGTTAGCAGAACGGCTAATGCTAGGCCTTCCGTTTTTCTCCGGCTGTCAGGGCGGGTTGTTGTTTTATTTTACCTTCTGTAAAGCAGCCTTTTGTTTGTCGGTGTAGCGCCGATTTTTCTTTTAGTTTTATTTTAAATTGGCTCCGTGGTGGGAAGAAGGCGCCGACATGAAAAGGGTTAACCCTTACCAGAGGTAGGTGGAGTGTTTTGGCTCTAACAGGTTGATTTTGATCTGAGAGTAATGTCGTATAATAATAATAATAAATTTACGAGCCCTTAACACGGGAATAATTTAGAGTTTATGACTAAATGCATTTAATATAACTGATCTTTTGGTCAGAAAGGGAAAAAACAATGTTTAATATATGATCTAATTATTATATATAATTTAGTTTTTGCTGAAAATACAAGGTTTTTCACATCAGATAGACCAAAGTGAACTACATCTGATCAAAACAATCTCATATTAGGAAAATGTCATTATGTACAGCTGTACTGTGAAGCCTTTTCATTCTATTGCATCGTATGAATAATATCATTAAACTATATTTTTGATCAATAAAATCCATGAAGTCCTGCACATGACAGATAATTCTCTTCACATCCTAATTCCAGCTGTAGATTCTTTACTGCTAATGGGCCATGCACATCTGGCCAGAGTTGTCTTATTTCCTGTGGCAGTGTACAAAAATCAGGTTTAAACTTCAGCCTTCTCTGGAGGTTTTTTAGTTATCTTTGGAGGAAAAATCTGACTGTAAACCAACAAATGGATAGACCTTTGCTCCACTGCTGCAGACTGGGGTTTGTCGATCTTCCTGATATGGATTCCCATCATTGATTGCAATCTTGCTGATAACGCTGGCTGACTGACTTCTCAGAAAAGTTGACCTCATCGTGTCCGTGTTTGCAGTCATGAGAGAAAAAGTGTGACTGAGCCTGCCAAGGATTTCAGGATTCCTCTTTAGATTCTGTGGTTCTCTTCCCAAAGTGTGAAGGATTGGTGTGTTGATGTTTTATTTTTGTGGATGTTTCAGGTTTATGAACACGCGAGCCTCTGCTAACTGCCGCTACCAGCCCACCTGCTACGAACATGCTGCAAACTGCTACACTCATGCTGTGAGTCTTTCTGTGCACAACATCTCATTTTTAGATGGACAAATGGTTTGTTCAGTGCTTTAAAGATTCTATCTGTTCTGTTTTCAGCTCCTCATTGTTCCGGCCTTTGTGGGCATGACGCTGCTGCACGGCCTGTCTGATAACAACTGGGAGCGGATCACAGCCTGGGTGTACGGCATGGGTCTGTGTGCCCTGTTTGTGGTCTCCACCGTGTTTCACATCATCACCTGGAAGAAGAGCCACATGAGGTGAGGAGAGATGAGCAAAGGGGCTATAAACAGGACCAAGAAAAAGTTCTACCAAAGTTCATTGTTTGTTTAAAGAATCTACGGGAACACAGACAAATCAGACGAAAAATTGTGGCACCAAATCAAACAGCTGTTTCATTTGTGGTAGTCTGATTTTAAATTCTGCAATCAGCCCGTTTCCTATGGATGGGACCTGCTTTTCAGTTTTTACCTTCTTTTCACATTGAGTTTTGACATTTTAAAAAAAGCATGTTTTTTTTTGTAAAGATAAAGTAGGGACTAAACAATGAAATTATATCAAAATAAAATATTTCCTTACAGTTTGAGAATGTTTATTAAGAAGTCATTTTCTGAAAATAGCCTCACATGAACAAATCCGATACAGATTTTTCAGAGGTTTACTTAATTTGGATTTCCACTTGCACTAAAGTTTATTTTGGGCACATAAAGGGGAGGTTCACTGAGGAACCGTGTAATACTTTTATTTTGTTGATATGATCAGTCACTCTGAGTTTCACATGTAGGCCTTAACCGCTGGTAGAAAATCGACGGGGAAATGCTTGGATTTGAAAAGCCAGTCAGATCTACGTCACACTGAAAATTAGCATTCATGGACTCGCCAATCTTGTTTCACAAAAGGGGAAGACTGTTGTTGGTTTAGCGTCCAGGAGAGGGAAGAGCGAATCTCAGGTAGTAGAAGCTAACCGTTAGCATTAGCGACTCCACAACATAGCAGAACTCCTCCAGGCTTGTGTTATTTGTGGAGCTAAAACATCAACGTTGCCAAGCAAACTGAGTCAGTGGTAGGGTCATGTTGCTGTTAGCCATTCAGAGTCAAGATGTCTGAATATCATGAATATTAATGAGTAAGACTCAAAATCATGCTGTTTTCCACCTCCCTCTCATCCGGCTAACTTCTACTTCCTAGTGATGGGTAGATGAGGCCTCGTAAAGCGTTTGGCACATTACCCAAACTGTATCGATACTGTGTCATCAACACTGTCACTGTTTGTCTACTGACACCTGCTGGATCATAAACATCATTGTAGGCAGACCTAATAGCGAGACTCTCTACTGACATCAAGTCCCAATGTGCCGTTTACCTAGCCTAGTGAACTAGACCAATTCTTGCTTTGCAGAGTTTGGTCTAGGCACGCTTCATTGGAACCCTCGCAGCCCAAACCACTGCTGTGTCTATCCAATCACAACTCGCTATAGTTTTGTTTGGGCCAATCACAGCGCTCTATATCATGGGCCAATCACAGAGCGGGAGTAGCCGATGACGTCAGCGCTGCGGCCGCGAACCCAAGCAACGTGGCGGCAACTCGGAAAACACGTTCGTTTGAAACAGCTTTGTCATCAACATTGGATTATTTAGACTCCAACGTGCGTAAGTCTGTCTGATATACTTAGCGGCTTCTTATTTTTATCAAACAAAGTAGTGCAATGTCCCAGTACACCTGATATTCGCGTGTTTTTCATACAAAAACGACAGAAATCATTGATGTTAGACGCTATTAAAGCCTCCCGCTTTTCCGTCGCCGTGATTATGTCATGTTGTTCGTCACTCTGATTGGTCCTAGCGCTATCCAATTGCGTGCTGACATTTTGAAAGACAACCGTAGATCCCGCCTCACGACTGAGAGCCGTCAATGGTTCGTGGCCAGACTATATATTCACATATATAGGATGGCTTGCCAGGCTACCGTTTACCCAATGTGGGCCGGTCCGGTCCGCACCCCCCACCCCCCGCTCTGACGGCCGGTGGAACGGATACCAAAGCATCGGTGTTGCTGGACCATCACTACTACTTCCTGAAACAGGAACGCCAGAGCTTTTGTTCCCACAGAAATCGTCTCACAAGGCATTCATTTATACTAGAAACCACCTCAGAGTTATTAAAAGTAGAAGTGAATGGGACCTTTAAGAAGACTTGTAAATAAAAATGCTGGCATGAAAAATTCTGAATCCTGTGCAGCTCTGACCTGCTGACTCTGGTTTTGACTGATTTATCCTAAAGAACTGTATTCAACAATATGTTTCTTTTTACATTTCAGGTTAACTTGAAAAATGAGGATTCTGGAAGTAAAAACTTTTTTTTGTGCTGCTTGGCAAGGCAGTCAGTTTAACAAAAAAAAACAACAGATTTTTGAGTTTCAGATTGGCCAATTTTTGGTGCATCTGCACTATTTAAAGTTAAAAGAAACTCACAAAACTAATCATCTTTCTAAAAAAGAGTGTTTTATATTTAGGTGTATTCTTGCATAGGTGGTGCGATTCTTCTCTTATACATAACATTTATACAACAGTCATTAAAACAGGAACACATCAATACAATCAACATGTTTGTTCCATTTCACGCTTCACACACCAAATAGACAATCTCAGGGTGTGTTTTCTGTATGTCGTTCCAGTCATTTCACTCTTTCATGTCACTCACCCTGTCTTCCTGCAAACAAAAGGGATTTTGTTGTGAACATTCATACCTACATGTCACTGAGGTCAAGTTGAAAACCAGAACCTGTTGAGCTTGTTGTGTGTTGCAGGTCGGTGGAACAATGCTTCCACATGTGTGACAGGGTGGTCATCTACTTCTTCATCGCTGCCTCATACACACCATGGTGAGTGTCAGACAGCCAGAGGACAGAACACACCCACAGGGTCATGATTAATAAATAGTTTGGACAACTGATCTGTTTTTATCTGGACTCAGGCTGAACCTGCGTGAACTGGGCCCTCTGGCAGCACACATGCGCTGGTTTGTGTGGCTCATGGCTGCTGCTGGAACCTTTTACGTCTTCAACTATCACGAGAAGTGAGTTCTTGTTTCAAACCAACCTGCTTTTGTCTGTCTTGCGTTAAATCTGATCGAAATGTTGGCAAATCCTGACCAAGATCATGCAGTTGTTTGTTTTTATTTAATTTGTTAGCAAATAATTAAATTCTGAAGTGGTTTAGAAAGAAGAAATAAGCATTTTTTTTCTCTACTTCCTTGAACTTTTCATGTTCTCACGCTGTGAATCTGTTTGTCTACGCAGGTATAAACTTGTTGAGTTGGCCTTTTATCTGGCGATGGGATTCCTTCCTGCATCAGTTGTGACGTCAATGGTAATACAATAGATATATTTGACTTATTCATATCCTGGAAGGTCACATGACCTTATTAAACAGGGACTTTACAGAGAAGAGCTCCATCAGGATGGAGCTGTGGGGGATTTGTGTTCCTTTTAGAGTGTTTATAGCAAAACAAAGATTATATTTGTATCCATAAACGTTGTGTAATCAGTATCACAATTTTGTGTTGCACTGAAGCTCATGTTTGTTTCTAAAGTACTGTAGATTTTAAAGAAACTAGAGGCAGGAAAAAAGAAACGATGCTCACGAGCGACGCGTCCGGCTCTGCGAGTAACTGCAGCCCAGCACGGGAGCGTGCACAGACGGCTATGTTACACAAACACAAAAATACCATTACCTGACCCTCTTCACACGCTCTCACGCCACACCTCCAATATCTCACGCTGAAAAGGCAACTCCCCGCCGCTCTCACGGACAATATTGCGGTGAAGCAATCCATGCTGCAGCCCTGATCACAGCTAATGCTACTACTGTAGCATGTTCACAGCTAATGCTACTACTGTAGCATGATCACAGCTAATGCTACTGCACGCTAGCTCTCTCTGAGTCATCGGTGAGGTCAAATCATTGTCATCATCTCTAAACACAACCTATAATGTTTCTTACCTGCTCACTAGGAAATGAGCCATGGCAGCATCCTTTTTGAGTCCCAGATATAGTTGAAGCAGCCTCCATTCGTCAATCACGTATCCGATATAGATTCGGGTCCCTGCCTGTCTTTTACCATATTTGGTTTTTGACTCACGAGATGCCGCTGAATAAACTTCCTTTGTGCCACGCTTGGTCGTTTACTGGTTGCAGTAGAATCCATTCCCACAGTTCTTCTTTTGGAGTTTGGCGGTTGGCAAGCAACTTAAGGTGCAATAGCGCCACCTACCAATCTGCAGTGTCGAACACATTTTCTTTTGTTTTGAAGCTGTCATGAACGCGCAAGCAGTGTCAATTGACGCCACATCCGTAGGGCAGCGCGGGAAATTCGTGACCGAACTGCAGCGCATTTTGCAGCAAACAGCCTGTTCAAGAAAATGGAACGATACATGGGTGGCCTCATTCTTTTAGGTTTATAACGCTTCATCACCCATTAGCTTTGAAAAAATGAACATACATGTTTAATTTTTTACAGATTTTTTAAAGATCCTGCCTCTAGTTCCTTTAACATACTCTCTAGTCTCTACTGCCCTCTTGTGTAAAAGAATATGATGCTTCAAGGACTAAGTTCACTGAGAAACTGTTTTTTACTTGTTATTCTTGAAATACGATCGGTCACTCTGAGTTTAACATGGAGGCTAAACGTGAAAATGGTCTGCCCCTATTTCCTGCATTAGCCGGCAATAGAAAATAGATGGGGAAATGCTAGGATTAGAAAAGCCTGACAGATCTACATCACACTGTCACTTAACATTCATGGACTCACCCATCTTGACATGCGACAGGGATGGTTGTTGTACGTAGCGTCCAGGAAACAGCAGAGAACGTCTCGACTAGTAGAAGCTAACTGTTAGCATTAGCAACTCCACCACACAGCAGAACTCCTTCAGGTTTGTGTTATTTGTGGAGATAAAACATCAACGTTGCAGAGCAAACAGAGTCAGTGGTAGAGTCGTGTTGCTGTTATCCAATCAGAGAAGAATCTTTTATATAGCGCCTCTCAAGATAAAAATCACGAGGCACTTCACAAGAACAAAAATGAAAAAATAGAAAATTATTAAAAAATATATTAAAACTTATTTTAAAAAATATCGTAATAAAAAGGGGAAAATTAAAAACTTTTAAATTAAAAAATGAGAAGGAAGAAAGAAAATGAATAAGAAAAAGTAATGCAAGATCCCGGGAAAGACAGAGTTGGTAGAAACAGCATCACAATGAGAAGGTAGTGATGAAGAACCAACTGAAGGTCACACCAAAGCCTGAACAGGTGAGTTTTCAGCTGCTTTTTAAAGGAGACCACTGAGTCCACTGATCTCAGGCTCAGGGGGAGAGAGTTCCAGAGTCTGGGGGCCACAGCAGCAAATGATCCGTCACCTTTGGTCTTTAGCCAATGTATGATGGTGCTTGTCCACGTAAGGCCCTAAAAACTAGAACCAGGATCTTGAAATGAACCCTGAAGTTAACCGGCAGCCAGTGAAGCTGGAAGAGAAGCGGGGTGACGTGGATGTGCGTTGACGATTTGGTCAGAAGCTGACAGTCATTCTGAACCACCTGTAGGCGGTTCAGGGAGGTTTTGCTCAGACAAGGGAAAAGTGAGTTGCAGTAGTCAAAGTGTGAGGAGATGAAGAAAAATCTCAAGTTCAGAGCGGGACAGAATGGGACTCAGCTTAGCAATGTTCCTGAGATGGAAGAAGGAAGAGCAAACAAGAGAACTGACATGAGAATCCAGGGTGAGAGCTGGGTCGAAGGTCACACCAAGATTCCTGACAGAGGGTTTGGTGAGAGAAGCAAGCTGAACAAGAGAGTCTCTGACTTTGGGAACCAGCTTGTCTGGGGCACAGATGAGGATCTCAGTCTTGTCTTCATTCAGCTGTAGAAAGTTCCCAGCCATCCAGGTTTTAATAGAGTCTAAGCAGGTGTGCAACAGCTGCAGCTTAGACATCTCATGGGGCTTGAAGCAGATTTACAGTTGGATGTCATCTGCATAAAGATGGTAGGAGATTTCCTTTAAAAGAGCTCATGATGTGCTGGAGATGAAGAAGGAACAGTAGAGGCCCTAGCACAGAACCTTGTGGGACACCATGGGCGCGTTAGGTGGAGCAGGACCGAAACTTGGGAGACGGCCACAGAGAAGATAAGAGGAGAACCACTCCAGAGCAGTTCCTGATAGGCCTACCCAGTCTCTCAGCTTGTCCAGTAGCAGGTGATGGTCAAAAGTGTCAAAGGCTGCAGTCAGGTCCAGCAGAATCGGAACAAAACAGTCCCCTGCATCATTGTGAGTCAGAAGGTCTAGAGACATCCAGATATCAGGAAATAAGACTCCAAATCCTGCTGTTTTCTCCTCCCCTCTGCTGTCTCACTTGTAGTTCCTGAAACAGGAGCACCAGAGTTTTATCCTACAGAGATTGATTCAACAGGCATTCATTTATATTTGTATTGAAAAAAATGAGTGAACCTGGTCTTTAAGGTTCAGTCTGCAGATGCAGATTTATGGTTACTAAAAATTAAGGAGAACAGATTTTGAGTCATTGCGTTAAATTTGTTTCACAGAACAACACCGATGGTCTTCTGGAGCTGGCGTATGGAGGACTCATTTACTGCCTGGGCGTGTTCTTCTTTAAGTGCGACGGCGTCATCCCCTTCGCTCATGCTATCTGGCACATGTTTGTGGCGTTGGCTGCTGCCGTGCACTACTACGCCATCTGGAAATACCTCTACAAGTCTACTGGCGTCGAGTCCCTCATCCACTCATTGTGACCTTCACTTTTATCCATCTCTTAAGCACAAATCACCCCCTCAACTGCCCATTTAAGCTACAGAGTTTACAAAAATAACAACTTTAAATTGTTTACTGTTTTCTAACTGGGTAAAGAACAGATTTATCACTGATAAAAGTTTTTTTTTGTAAAAACTAAAAAAAAGTGTTTTGGAGCTTTGCTAAGGAGGAAGTTTTGACCCTTTTCCACTTTGTTATCGTAGCACATTTCTGAGTATTTGAGAAACTTGATAGCAGTTTTTATCACCAGTTTAACTGAGTCACATTCCATATCAGGGATCCAAACCTGAAGATCGATGCGTTTTGAGCTGGTGATTCCTACATGGAGAATATCTAATAAGGTGCTAAAAATCACCTTCAATCTGCAGCTCATCTACAGCAGGAGGCTTTTCCTAAACAAACCAAAGCTTAAAAGATACAGGAGCTGCACAAGAACTTAGCCAAAGTGGAGAAACTTAAAGTATTTAACACATTAAACAAAATCTGAATATTCTGATCCAATTTGATGCTGATTTTTAATACTTTCTGCCAAAAATGTTGTGACCAGAACATTGTAAATGGTAGAAATCAGTTTCAAATGAAGCTTTTTGAGCAAAGTGAAAATACTCATTGTGAAACTTTGCTTTGACATTAGGATTTGTATTTCAGCCCACCTGACTCGTGCACTCTTTGATCCAATGCATGCTTCCTTGTAGCTGTTGTGTCTTGTATTGTTGCATCTGTAACCAGATGTTGTCCTCAGCTTTCAGAGACAGTTTCTCATGTTAGCACTTGGTGCCCCCAGGTGGTGGGCAGGTGTAAGGAAGTGATTGTCAGTATTTCAGATAAAGAAGACGCACACGGAGAGGGACATTGTTCATGAGCCAAACGAGGAGAGTTAAAGGCAACATGACGAGTTGTTTTCACCTTTTGTAATGTGAACGGTGTGCTGTAGCATGAGTGTGAACTACCTTCGTACTGTTGTCCAGTGTTATGTTGCAAACTGTGTCTCAGATTTTGATTTGCACCTTCAGGCTGAACAGTGTTCAAAGACAACCTAGTGGTTGAACCTGTGTTAATTCTCCTGACTCTTCTCTGTGATTTCTAACCACTGTTTTGTATATTTGTACATATTTCTCATTGTTCTGACGATGACATGATCCTGGCCTTTGCAGGGAACTTGTTGCTTTGTTCCACTGGCTGGTTATGGTGCTGCATACACATGACTGCTCCTCCACTATTTTGATTATCACCTTTAAAATGTGACAATAAAGACGACTCTCATACATGCACCTCAATGCATTTTGCTTTTATGGTTCTTTTGAAATGTAATATTTATAATGATGCATTTATAAAAAAGGACAACTGACACTAACCGGTCCTCACAACACTAGCAAAACAAACAAACAAAGAAAAAAAAATGTGACTGCTGACCGCTCCTTCAAACCAATGGCCCTAAGGTTATGGAATGCTCGCCTCTCTCTGTGCTGTGCTAAGTTTCTTTGTGTTTATAAAGCTTTTGAAGACTTGGCTTTTTAATCTTGCTTTTAAAGATTTTTAGTAAATGTTTTTTCTCCTGTTTTGTCTTGCCTTTTGCCTTACCTTAGATTACCCCAAGGTCTGAAACACACACCAGGTACCACACAAAACTATTCTCCCTTCTAGAAGCTATATACAATGAAACTCCAACAACAAATGGTCCTCACAACCAACCAATCAGAACACAACCTAACTAACTAGTCTTATCCCAGACAAGCCCCCATTTTTATAAAAACAATCAGATATTAAAATTCAAGTTCAGTCATGTAAAGTCCAGTTTTCTCTTTCTTGTTTAAGCTTTTAATGGTGTTACTGTGAAGTCTACCTGAGCTAAAAAGATCGAAAGGGATCAGGCCTAGCAATTTGAGTCATTTGCAAATTTATCACCAAGATGTGGGACATGAAAACTGACAAAACTCATGGCAGAACTGTTAACAGTAATGCAGTTGCATAAATATGTACCAGACCCTGTAGATAAAAAAAATCAAGAACTAGCAGCTTAGCTCTGAAGATCACAGTGATGATCGAAACATCAGCATAAAAGTTAAAAAACTCTGTTTTAAAAAGAAAAAAAAGTAGAACGATTAAATCAAGAACTACTTTGGCATAGTTCACTCCTAACTCAGTATAGGAAAACCAAAAGAAAAATTAAACTATCAGAAACATGCTTTAACTTGAATTTTTTAAATCTGACAAAACTTAAATAGGCAAAAACAATACTTTAAAATGTTTAAATATGCAGTAAATGTACTAATTCTGCACCACACCAAACATAAAAAGAAATCTCACAAAGATTTTGGAGTTATGAGCAGAAAATTAGACACAGGAGAAAAGAACTGGGATTTATTAGACACTAAAAATTACAGAGACAGATAAGTTTAGGGCAGAACAGCACAGAGAAATGTTATGCATCCACTCCATGAAACAGTTGCTCCTTTACGCTGTACTTTTCTACACTCTGAAACAGTCTGTTGGTGTTGCCATGAATACAATGGTTACAAATCTGTTGCAACGTCCAAAATAAGACATGAGATAGTTGCCAGTGTTTAGAATATTCAGGTTTTTCTGCACCAAGAAGCCCTTTGGTGCCGATCTGAACCCGTTTTTGTTTGGTGCTGTGTTGAAGGGACTGTGGAACAGTCAATGAATTCAAGGCACTGGAATACTCAGAATTATGGTTTACGATTCCAGGTGAGGTAGTGAAACCACTTAACAGTGAGGTGCATTTGGGATATCTGTGATTAAATATTGGCTTTTTCCTATATTTGTACGTTTACATAAAAATATGCTCTTTTTAGGGAGACATCATTCCAGTCTACACTTCAAAACCCTGATCACTCAAGTGCACCTGTGCAAATACCAAAAAGAAAAAGACACCACATCTAAAGCATTATGCTGGAGTTAAAAATCATTTTAATTTTGCATTTGGATCCGAGCATTCGTGTTCGGTCACATCAGTTTAGTTTTACTGGGCTGTTTCAGATTCCAGAAACTGGATTGTGATGATTAAAAGGACAAAGAAGTGACTGAACTCAGGTGATGAATGTTTATGGAAGTCCAGAGGTGCCACAACAACTTCAAAAGATTTTAACGTGGGTCAAAATGGAAAAGCTAAAAAAAAAAACAAATATATATATATAAATTAACACTAATGTCAGTCTCTCACTGGGCTGTGACTAGCTGAAGAAACAAAATTGCAAGAAAGTCTTTTCAGAATGATACAGAAGACATTTTTATCATCAGTTTTATATCAGGTTGGCAGCAGGAGTGCACCCCCAGATTCTCACTGAAACTGGTTCCAGGCACTGGTGAAAACATACTATTTTCACTATAAATTTGTTCAAAATGTTTGTTTTTTTTCTTATTCCAAATTCCAGCAACACAAGAGAGGCCCGGAAACCCACAAAACAGAATTTGCATCAGTATTTTGAGACATCTTAGGAACTCCTTTGCAAATGTTGCACAGTGAGTTTAAAAGGTTGAAGTGGGAATCAACAGAGGAAGCACTTCCTTTTCATCAAGGTATTTACGAATTATTCTAAATGAAGTCTTTAGTTTACAAAAAAAGTACGGTAAGTTCGACCACAACGTTGTCCAAATCATTTATCCAGGTTTTAATTCATTTTTTTAACTGATTGCAAACATTTTTCTCCTATGTTAGGCAAATTTTAAAAGAGATAATGTATGTAGGCTGGATTTGATTTATATTTTCATGTGGAAAACAAAACAAAAAAAACCTGGCACTTCTGTACTTCCATACATCACACAGAAATTTCTATTTCAGCATTGGGGAAACCAAATTGCTCCAATTTTCATTTTGGTCTAATTTGTGGACGTATTTGCACAAAAGGCACATACACTTCAGCACTACTAACACTTAAGGGATCCAATACAGTAAAATAAAGCTTACGAGTGCCCATCACCCTGACCATGTCACAGTAACGTGATCCCATCAAATCAAAAGAACCTGCTTAAAAAAAATCAGCATTGATCTGAAAGTTAGAAGCCATACATTCTCTAATCCAGATTGCATTTTCATACTCTTCTTTTTATTATCCATGTTAACTGAATGAATATGGAAGCCTAAAAGTGGCACCAAAATAAACTGGAGTGTTAAAATAATTAGAATACTGATGTGATGATTTCATAATGCCCATACAGTTTTGGGTGTTGCTGATTTGCCACAAGCTTCCGTCCTCCTACCCGTTAGAGAATATCAAAATATCTGCTTCTTTAGTTACACATTGTTAATAATCCTCTAGACTTGTGCCTTTAAAATACATTTAGGAAAAATACTGTACAAAAAAGGAACAACATATAGCTTTATATAAACATATCTCTTATATATCAGCTCTGGTGCGACTCGTTTGGTCTGCGGTAAACAACTCGATCGGGTTAACCACAGTATTGGACAACACCATCCATCTTTTACATTCATACAGCCGTCTTCAGAAAGAAGGCAAACGTACAGCAACACAGCAAGACTCCTAGAATAAAACACTCAGGTTTATCATGCTAAACTTAACACAAGCTGAAGAATTATCAACAACTTTAGCAAATAAAACAAAAGCTCTCTGTTTTGTGAAAGAAATCATGCTAAAATCTGAAAATAATTAGGATAACAACAACTTTAAGAGTAGTATTAATGCTAACAATTATATCAACAGAATACAGGTATATTTATATTTATATATAAAAACAATCATCCATCTGAGAAATAAAAGGGAGATAAATATGAGGCGGAGGAGTCGTTTGAAGCAAGGGGCGACAGATTGTTAGACACGCTTTAGTGCAGAGGTTAACTAACCAGCCGGGATAACTAACCTGTTGATGAGGCTGGATGGGATAGCAGAGCAACAAGGAATCGGCTTGGACACAAATTATTGCTCGAGTGTTGAAGAAAATAAAACATGAGGGTAAAAAAATACAGCAAATCTACACCTGGATCGAACAGAACATTTAATAGCTATTAAAAAAAACATGAGAGAAGCTATAGGGGAGCTGGAGACGATTACCCCCCCACACAAAAAAAATCAATGTCAAGGGTCCTAAAAAGGGTTCAAATGAAACTAAACTCCACTGAAGCAGGTTTGTGTCACAGAGGAAGAGGAGTCCTGATCTCGTGTAGAAAACATGAAAGGTAGCAGGAGGGCGGGGCTTCTGGGGTTGGCTCATAACTCCTCACAGTACATTAAAGTGGGAAGTATGTATGTGTAAATATATATATATTCATCTATGTATATAGACTCTCAAACCATGTGTACAGAAAATAAAAGAGACAAAATGAAGCTTATGACAGTTAAAACATCAGAATCATACAGGATGTGGGAGGAAGGGGAGGACTGTCCTTCAAACTGGAGAGGGAGTGAGGGAGTGGGGGTGCTGATGGGTGAGGTGGGAGGTTCTCGGGCTTCACAGGGGCCCGTGTCGGGCTTCGTATTTAGCCACAATGTTCTTGCAGCGGCCCAGCTCCTTCCTCAAGTCCGCTACCTCGACACGGAGAGCGGCGTTCTCCTTCTCCAGGAAACCGGCCCGGATGGCGATCTGGTTCTCCTTGAGCCGCCGAGCGTCCCGCGAGCGCTTGGCTGCCACGTTGTTCTTTCTGCGCCGGGCCCAGTACCTATCGTCCTGCAGAGAAGAACGGACAGGTCAGAGACATGACTTGGTGGTTCTGACTGATGTCTGATAGCTGCTGATTTACCAGGAACCAGGGAGTGTTTGTTGTTTTTGGGTATCCTGAAGACTCCGTTTTGTTTACTTTTTAATAAAAAATCTATAAATAACTTGCTTGTACACCTCTAAATGTTCAGTACTAAAAACTAAAACCTGGTTTCTGTAGCAAAGCCGATAATCGCTGGCCTTCTTGGGTTTTACTGAGTCAGTTTACAACAAAAGACTGCCATATCCGATTTATTGAACTGATCGGCAAAACTCAACACTTTTCAGAAATGTTTATTTAGCCAGAATGTGTAAAAATGGTCCAAAACAACAAACATTTGGCCCAAGTGACTGGATTATTTCCCCATATTCTGACAAAGATATAAGCTTGTCTATTTTAGGCTTCCAGGTTATTTCTAACTCTTTAAACCGTGATCCTGAACAGCCGGGATTACGACTGGAACCAGTTTCTGGATCGTTTGGTACAGGGCAGCACAGAAAGAATAAAAACCAGTCACCTTCAGGTCCTCAGGAATGAAGACCTTGCGTGCTTTTTTGATCATGGGCTGCGGCTTTAACTCCTCAGCAGAAAACTTGCGCTTCCGAGGGTCGAACATCTCCTGCCCTGGCACGCTAGACAGGGCCAGGTCTGCAGGGTCGGGGTCATAGGTCACGGGAACCTGAATGGACTCTGGGTCGATGGGGCTGGGGGTGTCTCTGGCTGCGGGCAAAGCTGAGGAAGAGGAGGAGAAACATTATTTACCAGCAGGAACACAAACAGAAGAGAGGGAGTAAAAAGTGTTAAAATTATTTAGCATAAAGCTGCAAATGTAATAAGGACCTTTGATTTCTAAGAAAACGCAGCAGCACTTTGAGTCAAAGTAACTGTATCTCCAACATCCTGAGATGCTGCAGGAGACTTTCTGTCTTTATTCTGAAATTACACATTTGAGATTAGATTCCTGAGTCCAGAGAGGGAGTACGTCAGACCTAGAGAGGTATGGTACTTCTGTGACCAGCAGGTGGTGCTGTCAGACAAGCTTTACACACACACACACACGCTCGCGCGCGCGCACACACACACACACACACACACACGCACACACACACACGATTAAATCTAGTTTATCTTCAGGCTACCAGCAGCTCCTGTCAGCTGACCTGGGAGCAGCAGATCTCATCTTTAAACGTTATTTGTGTCACGTCTCTAACTGATCTGAGACTACGGGTCAACGGAGTTCATTAGCAGACCCTGAATCAGTAAATCAATGACTTTAAACAGTTCAGGTTAAACTGAAGACACAAACTCTCAGTGAACATTGTGTCAAAGCTGTTGATCAGCTAGTGAGGACATCATGACCCAAATCTGCCCAGCCTGGGCATGCTCAGATCGTCTGGTGCTTCTGGCTGCAGCGGCGGTTTGTAACTGAAACACTAACATGATGTTTGTTTTGCATCAAGAAGCACCGGGGAAGGAGAGCACAGAAACACAATAAATTAAGATTTCTGACTTTAAATCTAAAGGAAGGCACGTTCCTCTGCCAGTGCCGATGTGTGGTCGCTGCAGAGTGAAAACAAACAAAACCCCTGAAAATGCTGTCTGTCAGAAAATCAAGCAGAGAGACAGGAAACATGGTCAGAGCTGGATGCAGATTTGCTCTGAAATGAATTTGTTTAGTAAATTTGTACTAAAAGAGACATCCATGGGCCAGCAGATGTTTCTTTCAGACTTTGATGTTAAGATGTACCATTTTAGAATTATTCAGCAACTATCAATGATTGCAGAACTGCTGCATCATGATATCATCGACACTCTTGGTGAAGCATGTGCATCACAACATTTCCTGTGATTTCCGCTCATAATTCCCGTTATTAAGGTCAGAGTGAGGAACCCAAATACACATGGATGATTAGATCAGAGAAATCAGGTGTCCAACAGAATATCTGCGTTTAAATAATATTAGATCATAAAATAAACTTCAATTAAAATATATTGGTATATTGAGCAGCCTGAATGAACCGTTTAAGGCTTTAACTGAGGAAAAAATACAAAAGGATATTATTATTATTATTTCTGTTATGCTGCTCTAAGATGTGGTTTAACAGAATCTGAAAGGGTTAAAGCCATTAGCTTTACAGTGTTGCAGAGGGAATTTGACCTAAAACATGCTAACACAAGAACTAGGGTTACAATTACTTGTCATTCATGTTTGATGCATTATTTGTTCAGATTTATATTATGGGAGAAAATTGTTATAAAAGCTGTTTTTGTGCATTTATAAAATAAAAAATTAGGAAAACTAAACCCAGCAAATGTTGAGATACTTTCGAATAATTCTCTCAACAATTACGTTTTGATTAGGGATAGACCGATATATCGGGCCGATATTTACCATTTTTATACATCGGTATTGGCCGATATTTGTCCTTAGTAAAGCCGATTTAAAGTCAGGCACATCTCCGGGCAGCCCGGTGCTGTTGCAGAATTTAATTTATGTGTATTTTTACGTTTACTAATAACATCTGCATAATAAATACTCTAAATTAACTTATTTAACTTTAACACTGAACAGCACACAAAATTAAGATTTAACAGTTTTTTTTAAATTCAGAGTTCAAAAACTGATTCAGCTTCAGAGATGTGTGCATCAACTGATGTTAGTAGTGACATTTTAGCACGAAAATACGGTGGAAAACATCTGGATATCAGCTATGAAAATTGGCCCATAAAAATCGGCAGTACATATCCGCCATCGGCTGATCATGTCTCCCACATATTGGCGTTAATTATTCTCCTGAGCTCTTCATGAACTTTTGTTGTGAATCCTTAAGAAGCTGAATGATTCCTTTGGCAGCTCGCTGGAAACGTAGAGGAAATCCGTCTCTAAGCTCAGACACAAATAGGCCAACTTGACCTCTCACCTTTCATGAACCAGGTGATGCTGCCAGGAAACAAGCTTCTAACGAACTAAAGCAGTGAAACACACAGCAGCCTAATTATCGCTTGTTTTCATCTCATAACGAAGACCTAAAGCACCGACCCATCCATTCAGGTCTGACTGACTAGAGAGTGAGAATAAACCTTTAAAGTATTTTAATCTCTTAATGGTTGGTGTCAGGATCCTGTTGCGGTCCCGGTGAGCGTTATCATCATGTCGGAGATAAGGCTGAGCCGTTGCACGAACAGACTCTGATCTGGGTGGAACTACGGTTGATTTCCCTTCAGGGATTAAAGGTCACGCTGATTTGTGCAAATGAGAATAATCTAAAACAACAAAAAGCAGTTGTTGTGATTGTAAAACCAACACAAAACAAACGTCTGAGAAGCGTTTTTCCAAGTGCATCCAAAATCTGATGCAGCTTATTCCTCCATTGTTTCTCAAAAACTATTAAAAGCTTTCCCTCCTCGCCAACAAGCTGCTGTACTTTGCCAAAAATACACACGTACGCTTGTTTATTAACAAACAGCTGAAAATAGCCCTCATTTTATTAAAGACATGTTTAAGTGAATTACTGAGTCTATTTAAAATACATCCAGGACACACTCTCTCTGTCTTGGTCTGATAGCAGAAATAGAATAGAGAAATCCTGCAGAATTTGTTTGTTTTTGTGTCTGAGAAGTTGAGCAGACTTGAATCCAGCAGGACACACGTTGATCCTGCACAGGGACCTCATGGTGGGAGCAAACTGCTGCTACCAGTGGGAGTTTCCTGAGAACAGCTCTGATTGGCTGTGGCCTCGGTGAATCATCTACAGGTGTCGATGGGAACCAAAACTTTAGAGTTTGGTGTGATTGAGAGGATCCGTCCAACACCTGCCTTTTGATGATAGCACTGAAGGAACCGCAGCGCCACGCATTTTGGCCCCATTTGGGCCCCCGTCTGGGGACCACGTAGGCCCTCATCAGACCGAGAACACCCCGTGACACGCCCGTTGTTTTGTTTACTCATGATAACAGCTGTTATCAGCTTTTTCCTCCGGCCTGAACGCAGCACAAAGCCGCTGCGAAGCTGGTTAGACGAGACCAGACTCGCTGAGCTGGAACAACATGGAGCACACGTGACACAAGCACACCCGAGTCCATGTGACCTCTGTAGGGTACAGCCTGTGCTTTGGTTCTCAGTCCAGATCCGAGGCCCACGGAGGGGAAGGAGGGGGTGAGGAACTGGACGGGAAGTGGAGAGAAGGGGAGAGAGAGTGAGAAGGAAAGGCGGGAGGAGAGGAGAGAGGGAGGCAGGTTAGTGCCGTGACAGACTCCCGTCTGCAGCTTGGAGCTGCACACGGTGCCCGCATGTGTCCGTCACATGGCCCTGCACGCTGCAGGAAACCCCATCCTCGTTCACGTGAGAGGTAAATGTGAACATGCAGACAGTGTTCCAAACAGAACACACAAACACACACAGTTCAGCATCTGGATCTGTGCAGCGATGATTTGAATTCAGACGTAAACAGAGAACACGCAGACGTGTAAATAATCACACACCTGCTGAATCCACCTTTGCTTTTCCTATAATTACATAATGAAGAAAATGGTTTCCTCTTCGTTTTTCCTGAACTTCCAAGTTAAATAGACGGCTGTGAATAGTTTTGGTAAACGGACTTGCTCTGTAAGCATATCTAATTTGTTTCAGTTGTCTCATTTGTTGACTTTTCTCTTGTTTTGGGGTTTGATGGACCACTGAACCTCTAATTAGAGACCACTTATTGACTTTTGGTAGATTTTCCCATTTGAACAATAAGGATTCAGAGAGTTATCATGTAAAAACAATCACTTGGATGGGAACAGATTGTGTTGAGGGAACTTCACTCACTCATATATACAGAGAGGAAATGGTGGTGGGTGGCAGCTCCAAACATCAGGCCTGAATTAGGCTCAGATAGGCCCAGTTTAAGGTTTATAATGAGTCTGATTGTTTCCTGCACAATTTTAGCCCAAAACACTGAAACAGGATTAAACACATTTAAGGTCATCAGGCTGGCCAAAGCATTTATCAAAAGACCTCAGCACCAAAACAGAAAATCAGACAGGACAGAATCTGAATATTCTCTTTAAATATGGACTAAGTGGGTCATTAAGGGAACTCACAGGTAAACCTCACACCCCCCACAGAGTCTCCATCTGCTCTCCTCTACATCAGATCTTACCAGCAGCACATGTGGACACAAGTTAAAATGGTTTAAACAGGTCTGTGGATTCAAAATAGGCTCCAGCAGACGTGAGTTCATTACACAACCAGATTCTCTTGATGGGACGTTTTATTTGACCAACACAACTCAGAGAGGGTGAACCTATAGTGAGCTGGTTAATTACAACACTCATAAATGCACCTTCACAACACCAGCTAAAAAACACCAAAGTACACAAAATAACTTTACTTCCAATCAGAGTCTGGTGAAAGCTGCATATTTGGACTGGTTTATCCTGTTCTCTGGGACTTCAAAGACCATTTCAGGACTGGAAACCCATGGCTGACCCAACCCGTGAGGTCTGAAGCTCTGAGCTGAAACTTTTACAGCATTTGAAACAAATCATGATCAGGTGGAACTTCTCAGGATCTCAAAGGTGAGGTGTTTGTGAAGCAGGTGTGCAGACAGCAGCATACCTGCAGACCCAACACCCCCCACCCCCACTTACACTGACACTGAAAAAACTCCCACATGTGTGTGCGTACAGTCGTGCTTTCACATGCACATCAGGCTGCTTCCTACCTGCTGTGCTGGGGCTTTGCAGGCAGGTCTGAGGGGCCATGTTTGTGTGAACCGATGTGGTGGCGCGGCTGCTGAGGTCCACCACAGAGGGGGTGGGCGGAGCGGGAGGCGGGGCCTGCGGTGGCTGTGCTGTCTGCGCGGCCTGCTCGCCCTGAGCTGTGTTGGCTGGGATGCCGTTTTCTGACAGGAACTCCTCCAGGTCCATGTATTCCAGCTGAAAGTTGTCTCCATCATAAGGCAGAGTCTTGTCCCACAGGGTCGGGCCGAGGAAAGCCGACTGCGGGTGGCTGGCTGTGCTGCTCTCATCTGCAAGCTTCTTCTCCTTTTCCTTCTCCTTGCCGAACCCTGGAAATGTGTGCACACAATAGATTCATTGTATCGTTGACAAGAAAGATCACAAGTCATCACAAAAGTAGAAATAATTTTTTTAAAATGAGGCATCCTAAATGGTAAGTGCTACCACTTTTAGATAAGTGGATTTAATTTATTTAACCTTGAACACATTTGTGTTAGTCAACCATTTCCCAATGCTGTGGTAATAATTATTCACTTTATTTGTGATGAAAGAAGCAGAAAAACACTTGGTTCTGGATATTTAGAGGCCTATGATGCATTTTTGTTTTCAGAGTCTGATGTAGATTAAAAATTTGACAACATAAATGATAGAAATCTGAAAATTAAAAACAAAAACTAGTCCAATTTGAGGGGAAAACAAGCTCTGACATATTTAAACTAGACAGATGACAAATAAACTAAAACAAAATCAGGACATCATGCTGTTTTTGTGCGGAACAACCCTTTAAAGTTAAGAACTCAGCTCATTCATGCTGTTGTGATGAAATAAAAACCCACTTTAAAAAGACGCCCTCTGTCGACAGCTGGAGGTATCGCTAATGAGTCCCATTGAACACGAAAGGATTAAAGGTTATAAACAGCCTCTCCAGACTAAAGGCAGCGCAGTCACAACAAAAACACACAAATACATCAGTTACACACTCGTTAGGAAAATAAACTCCGCTTAGCTTCCTCCAGCCCGCCAGGTGTGTTACCTGTCAGTCAGGGAGCGCTCTGATTCCTGTCTGCCGCTCCCTGGCTAATTAAACTGCTTTGTTCACATTTGAACGCAGACTGTGAATTGTAAATAAGAGACACTGTTAACAGATCAGATTTACGTCCTTCACTCTGTTTAGTCTGTGAAATCACTGAGCGTCTCCGCAGCCATAACAAGTTGAAAGCAGTCTGCTGCGTACGTGACAAGTTGTGGACATTTAAACGCACCTTCATCGTGATGGAAAGGCAGCTTCAGCGGATTCTCCAGCAGGGACTTCAGGACGCCGTGAGCCGGTGGCAGAAAAGTTGGGTTTATAGGAAGCGGTCTGGCCATTTTCTCCATATGTCACGAAGTGCAATTGGAGACCAAAGCTCGCAGAAAAACTGAATATTCCCAAAGCCCTAAAAAAGTCAACCCCAAGCGAACAAACTTGCAAGCCGGCCCGCGCAGCGAGACGATGCCGGGGCTAGGATGGAGAGAGACGGGGCTCCGCGCGGCAGCGGCAGCAGGACAGCGAGCGGTAGGCTGTCTGTCTGTCGTCGAGGCTCACTGGCAGATAGCTGGAGGAGGAGGGCGGAGGGAGCGGGGCTTTGCTGGAGCCGCTACACTCCTCCATGCATGTGCGGAGACGGACGCCGGTGACGTCAAAGCCGGGAGGGCGGGGACAGCGGCTGTGGTGCGTTCAGGTAACTCAGGTACATAATGCATTCTCTTAGGAAAACAGACTCTTGGACGCTGTTGCATTCAGTGACGGTCAAGAAAATAATATTTTTCCAAATTTGAGGGAGACCTGTTGAGATAATTCAACTGTGCTCAGACAATTAACATGATTAAAGCGCAGAAAATGTTATGTCAAGCGAGTGTGAAGCAGCTGGTATGAGAATCAGGTCCTCCAAATCCGAGACCATGGTCTTGAGTCGGAAAAGGATAGATTTAGGTCAGGGACGAGGTCCTGCTTTAATAGTGGAAGTTTAAGTATCTCAAGGTCTTGTTTGTGAATGAGGGAAAGATGAAGTGGGAGATCAATAGGCAGATTAGTGCTGCGTCTACAGTAGTGCAGGTGTTGTACCCCCTCAGGATCCCCCCGAAGTAGCTTGTTAAAAAGTATGACGTGTTGAAAAATAATGAAGAATATAGCCTACTTTTTACTATTATTGAGATTTTAACAAAATTCCTTTAACATAAGAAAAAAAACTTTATTTCATTTGGTTGAATTCTTTCTTACATATTTATGTCTTCTTTCTTTTTAATTTGAATCTTTTTTAATGGTTATAGGTCACCAGCACAAATACAATTTTAGATAAAAATATGGAACCATCTCCAGAAAATTCTCTCCTTTCAGAACAAAACCACGAAAGGAATCCAAACATCAACAGCCTTAAGCTTCTTGTCCTGTGGTTTTACGAGTTTCGTACAATAGACTTAGTGCGTCATTTGCCCAAACACATCGTATGCTGATGCTGTAACCTGTTTCTCAACACTTTCATGATTTAATTGCTTCCATGTAACATCACGCGAGATATTTGGATCATTCTGTGCATTTACAGACTGAAACTCGTGAGCTATGCTGCAAAACTCATCGACTATATGTTTGTCTCATGTTTAAAGAGCTGAAAAACAGACCTGAACATTTCAGCAGAAGTGAAGTTTTCTAGCAGAGACATAAATTACTAAGACACAGCTCATAAATCACCAACATTAGAGTAAAAGCGTTTGAGTGCATGCTGGAGCATAATAATAACAACAACAACAACAACAACAATAATAATAATAATAACCTAAGGTATTTTATCTTTGTGGTTACATATCCTATGACCTACAAGCTTATTACAGTGGAATAAATACATGTACATTTTTAAAACTATATATTTTTTGCTGTTCACATAAAAAAATCACCTAAATCATGGACACATATACTTGGAAAAACAGTGAAAAGGCATATGACTGGGAATAAATTTTGGTTTTATTTATCCTAATAATTCCATATGATAACCTATACAAACTGTTTACTGTTCATAATGTTTAATTTGGTTGATTCAATCTTTTCTAAATCTGCCCGTTAATTGAAATTTGTATACAAAGTACAAGTACTGTAACTAAAACATCCAAAATGTCATTGATTAGGCCAAATAAATAGAAGTAGTGTATCAAAAAGTGAGCAGTCCAAATTTGTTTTATGCTTTTTATTTGAAAATAAAATAATCTGATTGTATAAAATTAAGTCTAAAAGTCCATGCTTTATTTTTTTATGGTTCTAGTTATTTTAGGTGTGCAACAACTTTGACCACTGTCTTTAAATGGCTCATAAATAAATTTGACTTGAACTCCAAAATACAAATAAAAAAATTGCTTAGCAGCTGAAATCCAACAAAATAACTAGAAACATGTTAAAAACCACAAGAGATGGTTTTATTTTCCAGTTTCCAAACAAATGATTCACTCCAAATCTTTTTGAAATGATTAAACTGAACTGGAGGATATATTTAATACATGTTTAGTGGTCACACTCTGCAAACCATTTCTTCTTGTTTATGTTCAAATATGTAGAACATGTTTGGGTTTATTTCATTAGAGTCAGATTAACTCTCGTGTCTTCCTGCAAAAAGCAGATTCATTTTGTGACACAGATTTGTTTTCTAACCTCTCACATGGCATATTTTTATATTTTTAGCATACGGTTTGTTTACTCATCTACACTAAGTAAAAACTTTTCAAACAAGAATCTCAGAGCTGCAGCGTTCTGCTGTAAATCAGAGGGAAAAATAAGCAAGCTGTTGCATTTCCATACCCAGAGATGACGTGGATCTTAACTTGACCTATTTTCAGCCAATGGGTGCTATCTGGCTGCAGTTCAATCTGTGCATGTTGTGACACATGGAAGCTCCTGCTTCCTAGCGTAGTAGAGGCTGAGTCATAGTTTAAACTCCTTGCCCCGCTCAGCTTGCTGCTGCATGTTTGTTTTTAATAATTAGACTCTGCCGTTATTGGAAAACCAGAACCTCTGAGGACAGGGGCAGGCTGCAGATGTGAGACTAATGAAAGCTAAAGGGCAGACTCTGGTGAGGGCTAGACAGGGACAGAGTTTTTAATCTGACTCTGTCCTCATGCCTGGAAAATGTCACGTCATTATCAAACAGTGTCATCAGTTTTTAACATCACAAGAAGTTCACCATCAAAGCCCCGCTGATTAGAAATGCCCTCTTCCTCTCTGAAGATCAAGCTGTTTCTGTTTTTTGAATTATGAATTACCGAGGCTCCACAGGAGCTCGACGTGTGAAACAGCTGGATCTTTTAGGATATTTACTGCTCTTTTATCCGCTAAGTCATTACCATTTTAAAAAAGGCTTAGAAAAATTGTGTATTTTTATAGGAAAGGACATGTTGGTGCAAAATGTCCTGACAAACATCTGAGAACCAGCTCCGTTTTGAGACAGGATGCACAAATGGGCATAAGTCATCCTCCTAGACAAGCTAGCTAGGTATAAATACAACAAGATGTGTCAGAGACGTCCAGGATTTAGCTTCTTTTGAGGTTAATGTGTTGGAACCACAACAACAGCACAGATTTATAACATGTCAGTTATAACTGCCACTCAGAAGGAAATGAACAGAACAGCTGCTAGAAGAAAAGCTAATTCTGTAGATCTTCTGTAAAAATCCTGAAAAAACAACCCATGCAGATGTTTAATGAGACAAACAACTTAAATTGATGTCAAAAGGACTCAAAACGCCCCCTTGTGGCTGGTTCCAGTTCAACAATTAAGCCCCGCCTCCTCTATGTAAACAAATAGCACAAAAAACATATAAATAAACCTCAGATCCTGTTTTTCTTTGCTGTTAAATGTTCAGTTATATATCTTTTGTTTTTGTGCAATTAATAGATAACTTCAGAAATCAGGATTATGTGCAAGTGAAAAGGCAGGAATTTTCCTCCAGGTGAGCAGGAGGGACTTAAGCCCCACCTTTCCAGGTGCTCAGACTCTTATTCAAAAACCACCCTCTGTAAAGAGGGTGTCTTGGTTCACCTTCGAACTGTGGAAGAAGAAAGACTCTGTTTGTTGTTTTTACATCAACTTTTACCCCCTTACCCCTGCTAAAGATGTCTGATAGTCTGGTCTGTGTTGCGGGCAGTAAGTTGGACCTGATTCTGGTGAAAGTTGGACCAACCGCTACTATATAGCAGCTGGAATAAGGATCAACACCTGTAAATGTGGGGCAATGGTTCTCAACTGAATATTGGTGGATTTCCTTCTCCAATTTGGGTCCGGGGGTCCTACCTCAATCGGAGCAGTTCACATATCTCAGGATCTTGTCCCAAAATGAGGAAAGAAGGGAGCAGGTGATCAACAGGTGGATCAGTGATGATTTCTATTTACTGGGTGATCTGGGTTCCAAATCCTATCTATAGTCACAAGCTTTGAGTGATGACTAAAGAACAAGATCAAGTTGTTGAAATTAGTTTCCTCTACTGGAAGACCAGGTTCAGCCTTAGAGATGGAACTCAGCGAGGAACTCAGACATCTGGGAGAGACGATCCAGCTGAGGTGGTTCAGGAGTCAGATCTGCATGCCTCTCAGGGGAGGTGTTTTAGTCATGTCCCTCTGGGAAGAGACTCTGGGCTCCTCCTTGGAAATGCTGGAGGGATTACATCTCTTGGTTGGTCTAAGAGCACCCTGGGATCCCAGCAGAGGAGCTGGTTTGGATGACTGGAGAAGACCCTATGGGCTTCCTTGCTAGGGCTTCTGTTCCTAAAACCCAGACCCATATAAGCAGAAGGCCACAGGATCAGTAATATAATACAGCGTATCTGGCTAACTGCAGATTAGAGATAATACAGCTGTAAAAGCAGTGGAGTCAAATACTGATGTTCTCAGATGTTATGGTCAGAGAGCACAGAGCAGATAACTTGTGGTTTGATGATAAAAAAGTAATTTAATGACTTAATATTTCTTATAATAACTTAACTAATTCAAAAGAGAATAATCCTGAAGAGTTTAAAACACAACTCATCCAGAGGGTTTCTTTAATTCCCTAATCCGTACTGTGATTATTTGGAAATGATGTGTAAAAAACATTGGAAAAAGTTAAACTTGTTCCTTTAATCTTAATTTAACCAAACACACAGAACCTACTGGAAGAACAAAATAAGCCTGAACTATGAAGCTGCTCCTCCAGCTTATAGGACCTAGACAGCGTGGTGCCTGCGTGTTCTGTGAGTGAAATGTTTACCAAAACAACAACAAAAGCATCATTTTTGCCATCCATGTTGTGTCATGTGTTCACCTTTTCCAGATTTAAACATATTAATAAAGAAAATCACTCCTCAAACATTCCTATCAATGGTTTTTATTACCGTTTATTTCATGAAGTTAAATCTAAACTCAGTGTGTTGTAAGTCTATGAATGTGTCTTTTGGGGTGACCTACTATTCCTGTCCCACTTTCCAGCATTGTGCAGCATCGTATACGTATTTCCTGTGGGATTTCTGAGGATTTAGTCTGAACTGTGTCACTGTGTTTTCTCTAAATTTGGAAGAACGTTTGAAGCATAATTCCTTCAAATTCCCAAAAGTAGTTTTTCCGAATCAAAGCCAATTCAATGGGTAGAGTTGTCCTTTATTTAGTTAGAACTTTAATATTTTTCAAGAATGAAGCCAAATAAGAGGTTTTCTGTCTTTGTTGTGTAGAAACATCTTGGAACCAGAATGAAAAACCCAGATTAACCTCGGTTAAACTTAGCAACTTCCTCTAATTCTGTACAAAAGTCTTGAAATCATTTTTCACAGAGCCGATGTTCCTTCAATTCATCCTTTTATTGTGTCCTTAGTTAACTCCGCTGCAGTGATTCAGGGTTTGCTGCTCCGCTCAGCTGACTGCCTCCACACAATACATGTTTTGTTCAGCTCATACGTCACAAATTTTCCTTCTGCAGAGTTTATGCACAGTTTACCAACATGTGCAGCACCAAGGGTCGCAGTTTTATAACAATTTGCTTCTAAGAGGGACTCTTTGATATGTTTGTGCACGTCACACAACTAAGCACAAGGTCTTTGTTCTTTCACCTTACTGATCTAGTTATTTACTCATCTTTATATCTTGTGAGGGAAAAATATGGATAAGAAAGGTGTGAGAGTCAAAGCTGAGTCTTTCAGGTGCGATGTGTGAGGCCCGTGGAAGAGGTAACAGATGTGTGCTGGTGGGGTGAGGCAAGCAATCTGAAACCAGTACTGATGGATTACAGCTGATGAGAAGTTACAATTAAAGATGATCATTTTCAAATAGTACATGGTATGCATGTTTACTCATGTTAGTAAAGCACTGTGACTCGTCTGTTCCTGCTGCTAAAATTGCTTATGTCATAGGAAAGGGTGGCTTTATAAGATCCTGTATTCTCACCCTCTCCTGCACAGTTGTTGTTTTATTCTAATTATTCTGTTTGTGTGCAAATAAAAAATCTAAATCAAATACCTATTTTATCATTGAAGTCAACCTTTATATGGCTACGAGACCATATTTCATCACTTGGATAAGTTTTGATTTGCTTCCAGAACCTTTTTTTAAATCAGAAAAAAAAGTAAAAAAGAATTTGAAAAAGAACAAAATGAAAAAAGCAAAAAAGGTTGAAAATTTAGGAAAGAAAAAAACATGAAATAAGTTTTAAAACATAAAAAAATATGAAAGAAAGAAAAGAAAAGAAAAGAAAAGAAAAGAAAAGAAAAGAAAAGGGCTTAAACTCTACATTTCCAAAGGTTTAAATGCACCCATTAAGGGGTTAAAAACATCCATCCATCCATCCATCCATCCATCCATCCATCCATCCATCCATCCATCCATCCATCCATCCATCCATCCATCCATCCATCCATCCATCCATCCATCATCATAATGGGAAAAGGGGGATCTAAAGAGCAGCATGAGATAGAATAAACTGAAACAATACAGCAGCATGGAGGCTTTAAGCTTGATGTACCTTTAGCCAAAATGATCCTGAACTGGCAACAAAATGTTACATAACACGTAGCAAATCAGCTGCATGGACTGAGGCGGATAATGTTTGCTCTAACAACAGTGAGTTCCGTCTGCTTCTACAGAACCCCTCCCAGAGCTCTGCTCAGTCAGCAGGAGGGAACATGCAATCAGAAGTCTGCTTTCACACAGAAGAGCACCTGAAAGAGATTCAGATAATCCCCTGAAATATCTGCCAGCATGCTTTTAATTTTCAGTCCAAACTGATTTTTACCCAAAGAACCTCAAACTTTTAAAAGTGAATCATTTTTTTAAAAGTCAAGTTTTCACTTAATATTGATTAAAAAAACGGAAAACTGAAGCAAAAATATTCATTTGTTTGTTCGTTCATTTATTGGTATTGGATGGATGGATGGATGGATTGATGAAGGATGGATGGATGGATGGATGGATGGGTGGATGGATGGATGGATGGATGGATGGATGGATGGATGGATGAGTGGATGGATGGGTGGATGAGTGGATGGATGGGTGGATGGGTGGGTGGGTGGATGGATGGATGGAGGATGGATGGATGGATGGATGGATGGATGGATGGATGGATGGATGGATGGATGGATGGATGGATGGATGGATGGATGGATGGATGGATGGATGGATGGATGGATGGATGGATGGATGGATGGACGGATGGACGGACGGACGGATGGTTGGATCTAAGAAACAGTAATGAAGCGATGATGCATATGACAGGTCATGCAAAAACTTTCTTTATTAACTTATTTCTACAGGATAATTCTCAATGAGAAATAAATGATCATTTTCAACACAGAGCTGTTCTACTAGTACATAAAATCATAAAAGGTTACACACAAAACAACACTAGGTATGTGTGCATAATAAGGTACAGAGTTTAACATGTGTTAGATAATAAATAATTACAAAGCAATAATGAAGAACAGAGGCAGAAGCATGCTTGACTTTAACTTTGCTACATTTATGCTGCAACAGAAATCTGAAAGAAACATTACAGACACTTCACAGGAACATGTTTGCAGCTGATTATTTGGTTTAGCTATTAATAATCTTTAATTAGCAGCCACTTAAGGAAATGCATGCACTAAAATGTTATATTTCCAAAAACGTTTCAGCTCTACAGCTTGATTTCTGAAGACGCTGAGAGGACCAGCAGCTTGGAGCTTAATGAAATGCTGCTTCATTTGACTAAATTCATAGCAGGCTGGAGACATCTGCCTCTGATTTAATATTTAGAGACAAACCTGTTAATTCCTTTGTTCTGGTAAAAAGCCTCCATCTCTAGTTGTTTTTCAAAAAGACTGCACCAACAGTCGAGTTGTTTGTTGTGCAGTAAGAAGCTTTTCAGGGAACACAAATGGGATTTGAAGAATTCTTTAACAAGCTATAATTTCACTGGAAACTTCTCAACAACAGCTCGACTCAGGAAATAGGTGAATCCAGACAAAAGCCCAAGTGTCAAGTTCATGGTTTTCCCCGAAACACGAGCCGCTTGTTTATTTAGAAATCATAAGACTCCAAAATGAGTTTGTGAGCTCGTTCAGAAGATCCCCCCCCCCCCCCCCCCCCCCCCCCCCCCCCCCCCCACACACACACACACACACACTTCCATTTCAGCTAACATACGTACACACACACACACACACACACACATATTTTCCCTCTCTGCTTTGGGTTTTGTGCAGCACTTCCTGCTGACTCTCCACCTACCTACCTGCTCATCAGCTCCACTCGCCAGCAGGTGAGAGATGTTCAGGTTGTTCAGTCTCCACATCCCACACACTGCATTAAACATCTCCTCGCTTGCAGCCACACACTTGAAAGCCCCCCCACACACACACACACGCACGCGCACACACACACACCCACACACACACACAAACACAAAGTTAAACAAGTGGCTGACAGCTACTGTGTATTTCTGGAGCTTTTAATGTGCTGTGAGTCCCTTTACAGAGGCGGAAAAAGGTGAAACAGGGATAAATTTTACAGTTTTTGAGCTGGACTGCTATAAATCCAAACCAGTTTCTGATTATTCTAACATACGGTGCATCTTTTCCACCGTTTAAACTGCTAAACTTGTGTCACAAAAAAAATATGTGTTGCAAAAAGCATTTTCAACCATTAAAGATGATCATCTTGGAAGACTGTGATGTGTTTTGATTGCTGCTAAATTAATAACTTGGCAGCTTTGTTCATGCCAAGTCAGTATCAGTGTGTGAAATAGAGTTTTAGCACTGCATGTGAAAACTGGAAGTTACGGTTTTTAATTGTTAATCGAGCTGATTTTAAGCCTCGGCTGTTAAAATGATTGGATCTTTGCCTTTTAGCTAAGTTTACAGTTAAGTGTGAATAGTGTCGTTTCACTGAAACCTTTACTGGGCTAATAAAAAGAAAGATTATGGAGGGTTTAGATGCAGAAGAAGAAGCAGAAAGGTGACGTATTTGAGGATTTGAGGTCAGCGAAGGCTTACGGGCAGGAAGAGGCACACAGTGGGAGACAAACAGGACATAATCCCAGCACACAGCATGAAAATGGCCAAAACATAAAAGACCTGTTTAAACAAGGACATGTAAGGAATTGTTGGAAATAACAGGGAGTGGTGAACACAGTCACTTCCTACTGGAAGAAAAATAAATAAACTTAGAGTACAATAAAATGTAATTACACTACTATTGCATTACTTTTAACTACTCTCACCAAAATAAGCGCAAACATGGATTTGGTAATCTACATGTCTTGTTTAATTTATGATCTGACTTTTATACACCTCCAACTTATTGTCTTTAAAATGTTTATGTTAATTTTAAATTCAAAGTACTGAATACATTATAAGGATGTGACACAATGCTTAAAGTATCTGTTGGTTAAAAAACAGGAATGTGACCTGTAATTAGAAACCAAGCAGCAGAAAAAACAATTCGACTTTAAAAGATTAGTCTTAAACGTGTTCAGATAAAACGTGTCAATAACCTTAATTTATTTACGTTATCTGCCTGAAATCATTGTTTTTTCAGGAAGAATGCGGAAAAGAGACGTGTTAATATTACAAATATATGAAAAAGTCTAGCCTGGCATCCTATATACAGTATGTGAATATATAGCCTGACCCCGACGCATAGAGAGAGCTCAGTCGTGGGGCGGGATCTATGGTTGTCTTTTAAACTGTCTCCTCATGCTACTGGACAATGAACAATGTAATGTACTCACCGCTATGGATGTCAGTCAGTGGAGCAGTCTGCCATACTCCGTCAAAGAAGATGCAAATACATCCTTTCTCTAAATAAAGGACTGAGGAACCTCTATCTGCTCTTCACTCAATGAAAATCCCAAGTTTAAATAGTCCAAAGTTGATGCCAAAGCTATATCAAACAAGTTGACGCCATCTTTGTTGTTTCGCTCAGTCGCAGTAACATCCTGCGCACATAACCGTTAGAGCGCTGTGATTGGCAAGACTGTTTAGGCCTGATGAGGCTCCTATGGAGCGTGGCTAGACCAACATGCAGAGCAAAATTATTTTAGATTTCTAGACTAAAACAGTGTCATCACTAGGTGTGAATTTAAACTTAAACGCGACATTGGAGATCTGTAAACAGTCTAGATGGGACAAAGCAAGCTAGACAGCTTGGCATCGGCTCATCATGCTGTTGTGAAGATCGAATACACAAACCGAGTGGACTTTTTTCCCCCGTAACACGGATCAGCAACAGTAAGACATAATTTATGCGTTTCACGTTATGAAATGAGCTTTGTAGTGCTGGTTTGTTCACTGCTGGTTCATATTTGGTTATATCTGGCCTTTGTGATGACATATAGGCCAGAGCTCAAGTTCTCGTGTTGGAGTGCGTGTGCGCGTGGGGTGCATGTGAGCTGGTTGAAGAAGGCAAGAGTAAACAAACGCTTCAATGTTAAATATCGTCTTCTCAGCCAGTGAAAAATCATTAGGAAGCCATTATAGACATTTTTCAAATGGAAAAGTGAAGATTTCAGTTCATGACTCCTTTAAATAAACTTAGAAGAAAAAGCCTGTAAACACTAATGCACTCAACTCATCCAACTTCTTGATCTCAAGGGAGAAAAAAAAACTTCTGTTACAAAGAATTCAACAGGAGTGAAGGAGACAGCAGTGTCAGTGGAACATCTGTCCAGCTGACAACCCGCAGCCCCACGCTGTCAGTGTAGCCTTCCTTCAGACATGATTAAGACATTAGACTGTTCTGTGATTATTTCTCTGTAAAACTCTTACATATTGTACCTTTAACTCAGTCTCAGATTGGCTTCCAGGAAACAAACACTCTATATGTTATGTTGTCAGGTTGAATTGATTTGATGAATGTTTTTCTGTTCTCTTGCACCTGAAAAGCACATTGAATTGCTTCTGGGTATGCAATGTGCTTTATAAATAAAGCTGGCTTGCCTATAATCCTAAATAATCCCATCACACAGATTCTGTTATTTCACAGCCTAACTGATAGGCTGAAATCTCTAAGATGGTTTATTTGAGTCACCTACAGGCTACTGACAGTGAAGCATGTAAATCAGAAGTTCTTCTGTCCAAGCTGACGAGACTCCGGCTTGTTCCTCTTGTCAATGACTTGTTAAACAGCTGCCTTAATCATCTAGTTTCTGTTCTGTGTTTTGTTGGCACCAGATATTTCCTCCAGCCTGATGGGAACAGTGAGGAAATATAATACAGATAAACCAGTTCTCGTTTTAGGTCAGAACCTGCCAAAACACCAGCGCCTCTGGCTGTTTTCTTCCAACTTTATTAATAATGCACATGATTCTACAAGACGGAGACAGTCTCAGGCTGGAGGAGATCCATGCTGCTGACACCAATCCAGACAAACACACTCACACACTCGTACACAGTCACATGCTGTCAGCATGGACGGCCACGTTTCTAAGCACATGCCCTCTGCCTCCCCACCCATCCTGTTTTTCCTGTTATTTTCTCATCTTTTTTTAATCATCTCTCTCTCTCTCTCTCTCTCTCCATCTGCTGCTGCTTCTTCTGAAAAGGAAAACAGAAATAATGTTTCTGTGTGTCTCCATGTTCATGATGCAGGAGACCTCTATGAGTCAGAAAGGAGGAAATGAGTAGCGGGCACCAACACGGCCCAACACACCACTTTGATTCAGGTCTCATTTTTCCGTGACACAGAGCAAAAACAATCAGGACCCAGCAGAGCGCCTCATTAAACGTCTGCTGTCTGCTCCCATTACACCGATCAGCTCAGTCAAGCTATTGGTGATGAGTCGTGCCCAAGCTCTGCAAAGGAATGAGTTAAACTCCAGCCTGCAGGTGTTTGAGCAGCAGAAAACAAAACCAAGAGATGGATGGTGGCAGCAAAGCAAAATGTGGGGTTTCTTTGTTTATCCATTCATTTTCCACAACTTATCCAAGGTTCCATCATGGAGGTATGCCAGGTCCAGGAGGGGACCACAGACCTCCCCCTTCACAGAGACACTCTCAAGGTGTTCCCAGATCAGAGAGGATTCCGAATCCCTACAAAGCGTTTAAGGTTTGCCTTGGGTTTTCCTCCCAGTGCTTGGAAAACCTCCAGAGGGAGATGACAAGGAGGCATCCTAAGCAGAACCACCTCAGCTGACTTACTTCGATGAGGAGGAGCAGAGGCTTTATTGAAACTTTGATGTTTTTATTTGTTCTTTTAATTTTTTTATTTACAAACCTACTCTTGTTTTTTAACTAATTCACGAGGTTGAAAGGGAAACTTTGCAGTTTTGGCTTGTTTTTAGCACCCCCTAGTGTCTGTTAGTGAAACCAAAAGTGAAGCTTATCTCCTCGCTGTGCGTTCGTCTTTTTAACACCTTAATCTAACTGCTAAAATGTCTCCTCAGCCTTCATTAGTGTCTACAGGAGCGGTTCATCACTAAATCAAACAAATCAGCTGTGTTCATGATCTAAAACATGCAGGAAACATGCTGGAAGCAGACTGCAGCACCAGGGATGTCAGCTCCACTTTACTAAGTCCAACAGGGACCGGACCGACACTCTGAAGTTGCAAGTGTGGTATTCTGGCCACAGAGAGCAGTGTGAGTCTGACATTTCATTAACCCTGTAAAGGGTCATTTTAGCAGATACTGGCTCAAGAAAATTATTTAAAAATATGATAAAGTTGCCTAGTATGGCTCTAACTTACAGCTGAGGAAGCTTTTGTGTGTTTTATATTTTTAGACGTTGGGGTGATCGAGAAGATGCTTTAGCAGAAGTAAGACATTCATGACAGAATTTAAGGTTTGCACATGAGACAAACAGAATCTTGTGACCAGGTCTATAAAAGATGAAACATCCAAAGTCTGATAGCGAAGGGCAACAAGTGTGGTCACCTGCCTAGCAGCACAAACTGTATCCTATAAGAAATGTCTGCTTTCTGCACTCAGTGGCAACCTCATCCCTATGTGATATGTTTGTGTGTGACCTCTTGCTCTTGTAAGATTAAATCTTTAGTCCAACTTGTTCAGTATTGATCATGTTTTTATTTCTCAGTTGGGTCTTTGAGAACAGAAATGTCCAGAAACTGAGAGAGAGAATCATCCCCAGTCTGGAGGGAACGTTCCACCTTAATCCAGATCAGAACCGTGACCTCAGACTTGAAGGAGCCGACTCTTAATTTGATTAATCCCATTTAAAAGAGACATTAATCTTTGGTTTTGATACCACAGAGATATATTTTCTTCTCATTTTGTCAACATTAACATTCTACAAAACAAACTTTTTCTTCTATGTTTACATTGGTCCTTTCACTATTTCCAAACTGATTATTTAAGGAAAACTCAGTTGTTAATGTGCGTGTGTGTGTGTGTGTGTGTGTGTGTGTGTGTGTGTGTGTGTGTGTGTGTGTGTGTGTGTGTGTGTGTGTGTGTGTGTGTGTGTGAGCGAGACACACAGGTTTGCCTACATAATCAACTCCTTAATCAAAACCGACAGCATGTACATGTTCAAGAAAAACATTTTCAATAATGAATTCATAAATAATAATTTAGAAGGTGAGAAGATGTCTGATTTTCAGATTCATTTGATCCATTTATAGTAATTAAACATTTATCAACACATTCTAAACTCAGCAGAACCAGGGTGAGCATATTCATTATAATAAATCATGTTTATGAAATCAATGTGGAAACTGGAAACCTATAACAACAAAGGCTGTGTTTTCTGCAGCTGCTGAACAAATTTAACCTGCCAGCATAAATGATGGTGCACTACTACACGGCCATCCTCTCCTCATCCATCTCTGTCTGGCACCTCGCTGCCACTAATCAAAGAGGCTCCAGCGTGTCATCCAATCAGCAGAGAAGGTGTCTGGCTTCAACCTCCATTCCCTACAGGACCTGCACTCCTCCAGATCCTTAAGATGAGCAAGAAAGATTGTGGCTGACCCTTCCCACCCTGGACACTTCCTGTTTGAGCCTCTTCCCTGTGGGAGGAGGAGGCAGGGATCCATCAGAACAAAAACCATCCTGAAGCTGCTCAAAGTGTCTGAGCTGCTCCTCACCCACTAACGAAGACAGTAACTGCCCGATGCAACGTAAAAATGATTTACTTAAGCTTTGCTACACTGCACATTTCCTGCACATCATTTATTTCACACCACACACCTATATCGTGGTGTTTATGTGTGTTTTTACCAACATTTTTGTTCGTGTTGATTGGCTCCTGCACCAAACACCAAAACAACTCCTTGCGGGAGTCATGGAAATAAACCTGTTTCTGATATGAATTAGAACACGTGTGGACTTTGTTGCATGAATGATTTTGGAGAAATATGGATCATTTTTCAGGCAAGGAGATGACTTTGAGAAGGACGTTTATTAAGATATAAAACTAAATGTAAACAACGGCCAAATTAAAGGAAAGTATAGGAAGAATTCACAACAAATGAAAGTCTGCAGTTAGAATGTGCCACAGTTTTTAATCAGACCAAATTCTAGCCAGAACAAATTTACTTTAGTTTATTGAGCACCTTTTGCTCAATAAACTAGCAAATATCTAAAGTATAGCATTAATATTGATTTTGTTTCATTTTCACCGTACATGTTTGTGTTTTATGAAACTTTCACACCTTTTACTTTAGAACCAAAGAAGACTGCTATAAAATGTTAGATATTTGAAACCATCACACAGCTTTTAATGGATTTCAGTATTAGTTTCAGTCTTTCATTGTGTTTATTCATTTGTTTGTTGATCTTATGTTTTACTTTGGCTTTGTGTGTCAGAGGTGAGCGGTTATGATGTGTTTTTTATTTTATTTGTGCTCAGATAACATGAAAACCACCAGACAAACCATAAAATGATGCATTCTGTAGAATTATTCTGAAAAGGGAGCCAAACTTGGACCCAAAACCATCTGAAGAACTCTTCTCATCAAGGCTGCAAGCAGCTTGGACTTGTGTTGCACTGAATTTATAGTCAGACATCAAATCTGACAAGTTCACCTAAAGACAGGTCTGTGGCTTCAGACTTGTCTGCACAAAACATGAGATTCATGCTCATTTTTAGGATCAGAGTTAACTTTACCAGTTTTTCTCCAGACATCAGAACATCAGCCTCATAATATCAGGAGCCTCAGATAAGAAAGTTACAGCATGCATTTAATTTTGTATGAATACTGTTAGATACAAATGTTTTAAATGAGTGTTTTACAA
The DNA here is from genome assembly GCA_006937985.1 of Aphyosemion australe. Taxonomy (NCBI): domain Eukaryota; kingdom Metazoa; phylum Chordata; class Actinopteri; order Cyprinodontiformes; family Nothobranchiidae; genus Aphyosemion; species Aphyosemion australe. Next base: position 1,464,317 of record SSNS01000071.1, on the reverse strand, counting down.
AAAGATTTTTAAAAAATAACCGAAAAGAAAAAACATCTCCCTCTCCTCGTTGTTCACCAGTCTCACTGTTAAAGAGAGAAGACATGAGGGCTACTTGGTGGGGGAGGCAGGATCGAACCAACAACCTCTCAGCTGGCTGGAGACCAGTCTACCCACTGGGACACAGCTGCCCCAGTTTCTATTGCTATAAAAAATAACAGCTTAGAAAGATTTTTTTAAATGAGCTGTAAGTTGATCTCTGATAAAAATGGGCTGGACTGTAATGCTGATATGGAAGATGGAGGGCCTCATGTCTGTGATTTGGGCTCAAAGATGGTTAAATACCACTGATGACTAACAGGAACAAACCTAAATGTTATATAAATAATTAGACTTATCTAAATTTCATAGGCATAAATAAACCTTTCCTTTTCCCCACCTTTTTTTGTTATTATTATTTTACCTAAACACGGGAAACTGAACGTGAAAAGTTTATTTCTTTGAGCTTTGAGATTTTAAGGGTCTCCTTTAACCAGAGCACCATCCTGACCTAAATCCTTCTCACCAGGGGACGCTGCGTTTTCAGGAAATAATGGTGTCAGGAAGTTCAGGTCCTCGCTTAATAGGATCTCTGACAGAAGGTCCTGAGTGAGTAAAGGTACGTTCCTCCTTATAAATGGAGCCAGAAGGTTCTGATTTAGCCTGAAAACACAGTTACAACATTTATATTAAAGGTGAAGGATGTGATTCAGGTGAGAGAGGCAGTGAGGTCATGGTTGTGCAGATCGTCACCATCGTTTTAGAGTTCTGCAACAAAAACAGCCTGTTTGATTCTCAGAGGAAGCGTAATTGAACGGTTCTGTGAAATGTTGTGAATGAACACTGAAGATTAACTGCAGCCACGCTGTAATCCAACTGCTGGCAGAACTCCAGTTTAAGTCCAGCTTAGGCCGAATCCTTAGTTTCCATGCTGCAGGAGGATCCAAAAGTCCCAACGCTCCTAATTGGATGTGTTTATTCACATCTCGGTTTATTTAGATGAATTGATTGGGAACAGAAGCGTTTTAGAGGCTGACTCTGTGCCCTTTGGGCTGGTTGGTCATTTCCCATGTGCCGTGGTTGTTACGACAACAGCAGCTGCTGCCCTTGGTCGCACCGTACTCCAGATCAGCACCACCATTTGCAGAACCACCGCAGATTTCTGAGCAGTGGAGGGATTACACCTCTGGTGGAGTGTTTTTGTGTTGGGGGATTCGTCCTCCGGCTGTACACTCGCATCATCCATGGAGTCCTGCAGATAGAAAAGGCTGATGAGATGTAATAATGTAACAACCAGCTGGCAGCAAACACAAATCTATTCTAATTACATCGACATCAGGCTTCAGGACTGTCACTTCCTATGGATTTAGTTTTTAACCCTTTAAATGATAAAAAAAACTTCTAAACTTAAAAAAAATCTGAAAAATATGTGCATGTTGTTGAATTTAAAAAAGCGTTTTATTACAATTTATTACCTTAATATAAATATTTCTTTATTTTTACATTACTATTAATTTGCATATTTTTCACCCTAAATCAGGGGTTCCCAAATTGGGGGTCGGGACCCCTAAGGGGGTCCCCACAATTTTGTCTTTGCTGAGGTTGTGAGGTTAGCAAGATTTTATTTGTAAAAATGACATTTATAAAATCCCAATAACACACCCTACAGTATAATCAGAACTCCATATAAAAGTTATAACTTTATGTCTGTATAAAGTTTGTAAATGATCACATTTAATGCGTTTATGTGTGTGGGAGTTGGGTTTGGGGGTCCTGGCTCGTCTTGGACACGGACAAGGGGGTCCTCAAAGAAAAAATACGAGAAAAAAATTAAAAAAGTAATTCATGCTTTTCCTTCTTGCAGAGGTTAAAGGGTTTAATGTGTTTGCATATTTTTTTCTGAGGCTCCTGTGCAGTGTTTATATTTTCCACCTGGACACAAGTTTACTTCATTCTAGGGAAGTATATAGAAAATCAAGAGGTTTTATCAAACAAATTGTTTTGAAATGAAAGAAGTTTTGAAGAACTGTTGCTGGACTTGTTTCAGGAACATGAATGTAAAGTAAAATCATCTCATTTTTAGACCAAAAGTTGCATTTTTGAACATCCTCCTTCTGTGACCCCGTGTCCCCTAAAGAGGACTGTGGCTTTTTTCACATCGTTCAATTTAGACCTATTTTTTATATTTAGGAGATATTAAAGAACATAACTTGTTAATTTAAAAAAATGAAACTACTTTTTTCAGTTTTTTTTATTTAAAACAACTAATTATTCAAAAACAATTCCTGTTTGTAATGTCCATGAGATCCTACTAATCTACCACAGCTAAGATAACTAAATGCTTCAAATAAAAAGGCTCAGGTTATCAGTAACTCACAGGTACACAGAGATAACAGTACTGATCACAAAAATGAGCCACTCTCATTTATTGGAAAAAAAAACTTCAACTTTTTCCAAAAAAAATAAAAGAAATGTCTTTGTTGCTTATGCTTACTGCAGTGTCTTTAGCTTTGCTGCTATAAAACTCCCAAATTATCTGATTTATTACCTTATTAAACCAATGAATGTTTTTATTTTAAGTTTAACTAACGTAACATTTCTATCAGCGTTGACAAGTTTCAGGGCTGGGAGAGATTCCTCATTTTTGTTTGAATGTTCAGAATCTGTCCAATGAAGCTGAAAATGTACGTAATGATCCCCACCAGCCTTCAGCTGCAGTCTGAAGCCTGATCAGAGCCGAACGGCGACCAGTCCGTGGGAGGATTACTCAGAAAATCCTCGTGTGTCCTGGAAACTCTAACGAGCTTCCCAAACGTGTCAGAGGCCACTTTGGGTCATGACGTTTAAAAGAACCGCCGTCGTTTGGTTCCTTTTCTCTGCTTCACATTAACAGCTTCTGTTGGAGCGACGCTGCTTCTGTAACCAGGGATTTATTCCAATGAGAAGAACATCGTGACAAACACGTGACTCAAGTGGAAACTGACAGTTTCTAAATGACTTCATGCATATTTTGGGGAGATTTGCACTGATGTATTTAATCCTTTAACTTTTCGTTCTTTTTAAAACACAGATAGGAGATCTTTTTACCTTTTTATAAGAAGAACGAAAAGTTAAAGGATTAAATTAAACATACACAGAATGAACAAACCGAAGATGCACTGATGTATTTTTGATCAACAGATTTTAATTTTCCTCCAAATTAGAATCAAATTTTCCCTCCAAATTCTGACTTTTGAGCTGTTAGTTTGTGGTTTCTGTTTGTCACAGAAAGTCTCAGAATCAGGTTGAGCTTTGAAAAATGACACATATTGAAAAATAAAATGAATTTTAGGAAACAAAACATGAAAAATCTCAGATTTTGGTCAAATAATTCCTGTGTCTGCTTTCTTAAGAGCTTTCTCTGGTTTCCCTTTGTGGTGTTAACTAAGGCCGTACCTAAATCACTTCTAATTTTAAACCTTTATAGATTTTCTTTTCTGTAACTGCCTCTCATCTGTTTGCTGTTACATAAAAACCCTTTCTGTTGTCCCATTTCACTCTTTTGAGCAGAACATTTAAATCTTTTCATTTGAAAAGCAGCTCTGAGTTTTCTCAGAAACGACCACAAACACCATGATGAATAAACGGAGGACGAACTGTACAGCCAGACTCTTAGATCGTGTGAAACAGCTTTTAGCACATTCAGCCTTTATGTAAGAAAAGGAGAGGTACATCAGCGGCTCCTGTTGGGATGTGCTTTATTTCAGACCTGCACTCCTCCGATTCCTGCTGAAGAACATCCTCCCACACTCTGCAGTAAATATTGTGCTGGTCAGACGTTTCAAACAGACACAAATAGGCGTATTTATTAAAGCGGAGGTGGCTGAGGGTTAAACTGACTCTGCACGGATCACAGTTCAAACGGGAATCTGCAAAAAAAAAGATGCAAAGAATAATCTGAGCAGGTCGAGGAAGGAAGTCAGCGTTTAATTAGCTGAATCAGAGGCAACCAGTGAGAAAGTCTGAGTGAAACCGGGTCGCGTCGACAGAGAAGAGAAACAGCAGGAATCTGGTCCTTGAAATTCAACAGATGATGTTGCCTGGAAACAGAAAAACTGCATCCTCCTCATTTTTCTTTGGTTTTACAAAATTATCACCAAACGAACACGTCGCAGCCTCGTTAAACCACAATGTGAGCTTCTAACCCTCGGCTGTTTCCTCTCGTATCGAAGGGGCTGGAATCCATCAGATCAACAGGATCAGAAACGTTTCTGAACCCAGAATGAAATCCATCTCCTGTTGTGTTATTCTGGGTTTCTGTGATGCTCCTGTGTAGGGTTCTGTATTTCCATCTATTCATCTCTGCTTTTTTTTAAACTAATGTCAAAATCTGTTTTCTTGAATGGTTTAGAGCCAACTTAGACCTCTTAGTGCATCAGGAGGTTCTGGGTTCTGTTGATCTGTTAAGACTAGGGATGTTCCGATCGCCTTTTTTTGCTCCCGATCCGATTTCAAGTCATTTGATTTTGAGTATCTGCCGATTCCGAGTCCCGATCCGATACTTTTCAGGAAAGCATTAAAATAATAAGAAAAATGAAATAACTTTTAGGAAAGTATTAAAATAAGAAGAAAATAAAACATCCAAGTTGTCCTAAGTTTCACTTTCACTTGTTTAGAAAGTGCATTGATTAAAAACGTGTTACGAACATATTTAAAAGTAGCAGTGTTGCTCATATTTCAAGTTGTTTACTCCCTCAATCTGCAGCTGTGTTGAGCGATGCGTGTTCCCGTGACCGGGCAGGCACGCGGCGCCTCGGCAGGCAGGCTAACATTATCCTGCATAACACCTGTAGCTAACACACAGCTCGGGTGCTGCAGGCTGCAGCAGACGAAACCCTGACTTTTTGCAGTCTGTTGGCAATTTCTCTTTGTTTATTAGCCTATCTTTTTCTGTTGGCTGGCTGTGTGTTTTTGTCCGAGTTTGCTGTGAACTGGGACTGTTGGTGGCAAACCGGGAATTAATGGAGACAGGTGAGTCGCTTTGTTGTCGCCCGAAGGGAAAAACCGAAAGTGAAAGCAATCTGTTTTGAAGGCTACGTATCGTGCAGCTCTGTCACGGAATGCCCAGAATGCACACATTAGTGGCTGTAGCTCTGCCTTTGCTGTCCAGTTTAAAATACCACTTAGCTGCAGACAATTTAGTTCTCCTGAGAAGAGACGTTAGCTCAGCGTTAGCCTGCTTGCTAACAGCTGCACCTTGGTGTCTGAATCCTTGCCTGCCGCAAATTGTGTGACGTTACTGTGTTGTTTTCGTACAAGAAACAAAGAATATTGATGTAGAGGAACTTGTTGAAATTAAAACTAAGCAATTGTTATTCCGTTTGAAAATCTTTATCTCAGGATGAATTAAAAAAGTCATATTTGTTGTTTTAAAAGGTTAAATCCGATCTTTTACAACTGATTCCGATCTTTTTAAAATCACGTGATTGGGCCCGATTTCCGATCACGTGATCGAATCGGAGCGTCCCTAGTTAAGACTGTTCCTAAAACCAAAGCCAGACTTAAAACCAAAGAAGAACAAACCTGATCAGTGCTGGAGTCCAGAGGAATGAGCAACCCATCCACCCAGAAACAATCACCCTGTCTTAAACATTTTACTCAATGGCCTTTAAGCCCAGAACGAGCACCGTGTGGTCCCAGCTGGTGTTTTAGAAGACTGATTCTGAAGGGAATTTTCAGATAATAATTACAACCACAAAAACTAAAAGGAAATCTCATCATGTTAAAAAAAAAACTAAACCCAAGAAAAACAAATAAATGTATTAGAACAGAAAATCTTTTCAAAACTAAAATAAAGAAAAGGTCTTTTTATTTTTCTAATAGATATGTGTCAAACTAATGCTTGAAGGATACTTCAACTAACTCACTAAAGACTTAAACTTATTTCTGTTCTTCAGCAGCAGATTTTTTTGGGGTCATTGATTAAAAATTAAAAGACTTTATGTTGTTGACACAAAACAAAGACGTTGAGTTGAACCTGATCCAGATTAAAGTGAAGCAGAGAGACGCTGGCAGAGACGCTCAGGTGAGTTAACGAGGCTAACGTTCAATCTGACGGTTTCTGTTTGTTCAGTGAAACTAACAACAAAACACTCCTGCTAAATGGAATGCAGCCCTTGTTAAAATACTGGAGCTCTTCCTTCTCTTTCAAATGTGTTTAATCCAAAATCACCACAACCTGAATAAGTCCTTCAGAGGAAAACAATAGTTTGTTCTGTAATCTTCTGAAGACTAAGGAAGCACCATGTGGGTTGGCACAGCCGGTAGAAAAACGTTTGTCTTGCAGAAATAAAGAAGCACTTCCCTGAAGATGATGTTTAACATTTATATGTTAAATGTATTTATAAATTTTATAGTTTCTGGTTTTGTTCACTCTAAATCATTTTTATGCCACATTTCTAAACAATATAATTTCCTTCCATATTAAAACTGACTTCCACACCTAGAAAAAGGTCATGATGATTATTATTTATTTATTTGTAGGTTTATTTGGGGCATTGGGACTCATAATCATCATTAAAGTTGACAATAACGTCAAAATGACCACAAATTCGACAATAAAGGTTAAGCTACGTTTAGCCTGTGTCCATGTCTTTGTGAGTTTGTGTTTCAGTTAAACAAAAGTCTTCCTTCCTGGCACAAACCAGGAACTAAAAAACAGTTACTGGATTTGATTCTTACAACATTCTTTAAGCTGTTTTACTCATGGGTATTATTCCAGTAACTTTAACTTATAATGAGTCTTTCTCTTTTTGGTCACTCTAAAGGACGTGAACTCTTAATGGAAAGGCTAACGAGTTCATCAGATTTTGCTGTTTGCATGTTTATATCAAACCTGCTGGGTGAGGCCGTTTCTCAAAGATCAGTTATAAATAAAACACATTGATCAGAAGCATGTCTGTGTTTTCCAGTAACCAGAATCAAACTCTAATGTTGTTTCTAACAAAGGCCTTTGAATAAGGAGGAGAGGTGCAGTGTAATCAGTCAGCTGATTAAAGAGTCTTTGAGATGAAACCCAACTCGTTTAAAGAAATATGATATCTGTGATCTCTGAACAAAGACATGAAACAGGTAATCAGGATCACAGCAGGAAGCAGCAGATCATTTCGTCCTGAAACACAACGCTAGGTTTATGTGCTACAGCTCACATCTGTGGCTTGTTTTTCTCCTTCTGGATAAATAATAAAATAATAAAAAATTAATAACTAATAAAATATCCACTAGTATGTGCTAAATTTACACAAACGATGCCAGAGATAAAATGTTCATTTGATTTTTTTTTTAGCTGTTGACATTTTAACTTTCTGTTTAGTTTCCATAAACATTGGCCCTGGATGGATGGATGGATGGATGGATGGATGGATGGATGGATGGATGGATGGATGGATGGATGGATGGATGGATGGATGGATGGATGGATGGATGGATGGATGGATGGATGGATGGATGCATGCATGGATGGATGCATGGATAGATGAGTGGATGGATGGATTTTTAACAGCTACACTTATTCACATTTATATTTTATCAATTAATTATTTTCATATTTACTATTTTTTACAACTAAATTTAGTCCCATTTTACATTTGAACAGATATTTATCATTTGAACATGTCGTGTGGTTTCATGTTTAACATTTTAAAGCTACATTTATAAACTTAAAAAACATTTTAACAGGAACATGTATTCACAACATGAAATATTAAAACCAGAAGTGTTTAAACTCACTTTTCTACTATTGTTTAGAAGACTACATCATTACTTGTAAATGTTAGACGTACACCAACAATGTCATAAAACAAAATGATCAGAATAATCCGACCAAGCTAAAACTGTGATGAAGAGATGTCCTCTCCAACATCTCAGATTCCCTTAGACGAGAAGAGTTTGAAAATGTCACCATCTATGAATGTTTCTGTCTCTTTCATATTGAAAACCACATATAGTTTATTTATACGTCACTTTAAAAACAACACATGGCCGACCAAAGTGCAGCACAACACAAATATAAAAGGTCAAATAAAAACATGAAAAAGTGTCAGAATTAATTAAGTGAGAGTGAGTTTTCATCCCGGATTTAAAGACCACCTCTGAAGAAGACTGCTATCACCTTAAAGAAGGCTCGGCCTGTGATCCATGGCTAAGCCTCTAACATCAAAGGGACTCTGATGTGAGGGATCTCCTAACCCAATTTGTTTTGCAGATGGGCCACTAGCATTTTCAGTTTGCATGTTAGCTAAAGACTCATTTCAACCTGTCACATTTCTGTCTGTTTCAAATATTGTTGAATTTCTCACAGTAATAACACATGAATGCATTTTAGCCTAAAGAACTTTGGAACTTTAGTTACATTCCTTAGATCCTCTCCTAAAAAGCCTTGATGAGGTTAAAACTTGGATGTCGGCTAATTTTTTACACTTCAATAATGATAAGACTGAGGTCATGCTTTTTAGTCCCAGTGTGTCCAGTGGGAGTTCTGCTCAACAGTGACCTATTTCTGGACAAGCAAATCAATGCTGGGATGAAAGTGAGTTTTTATCATTTAAGAATTATTGCCAAGGTGATTTTGAGACAGTGATTTATGTGTTTATTACATCACGACTTGACTATTGTAACTCACTGTACCTTGGTGTCCCTCAGTCTCACCTCTCCCAGCTTCAAATGGTGCAGAATGCAGCAGCACGCCTCGAGGACGAAGGATCATATCACCCCAGCTTTGGCTGCCAGTTGCTTTTAGGGTTCAGTATAAAGTGCTTTTATTGGCTTTTAAAGCTCTACATGGCCTTGCCCGCAGTATCTCTCTCAGCTCTTGGTTGCTCACTCCCCATCTCAGTTCCTGAGGTTGGCTGACCAACTTCTCCTGGAGGTGCCGACAACAAAACGGAAGCTCAGAGCTTTCTCAGTAGCAGCCCCGAGGTTGTGGAATGCTTCCAATTCAGATTCGGATGGCTTCCTCATAGTCAGGTTTTAAATCATTTTTAAAAACTCATCTGTTTTCAGTGTGAGAGTGCATCTGTTTTGGTTTATGTTGTATTTATATTTTTTTTCCTTTAGCCTATTATCATAACTTATTCTCAGCATTTTAGTACAGTGCTGTTGTTTTGCTTTGTTCTGTTTTGTTAAGCACTTTGGTCAGCTTCTATGCTGCTGTAGAGCTCTATATATGTTGACTTGACTAGTTTAAGATTTCATTCAGGAAAATGTTTCAGGCTCCATTTTGGTGTAAAGCAACAACTTGATGAAGCAGCTGAGGGGTTATTTTGCTGTAAATTTCCTGAAAATGTGCTTTCCTCTGAGCAATAAGATGAGGTTGCTGCACTTTTGGTTTTTAAAGTGTTCTGTTGTAGTGTGCTCTGTTGGTGAGGACCGCAGTCAGGCCAGAATCTTCTTCCTCATGTCTGGTTGACTTTGTTCAAAAATGCACAAAATTTCTGGCAGAAACTATATATGTGCATTTTTATTCTAAGGACTGTTTTCTGCACTAATGATGCAACACATAAATGAGTTTTGAACATTTCAGCACAGACAGCCTGGTTCTCAGTCCTAATGACAACAGGACATGGCTAATCTGTGCAGCTAAAAGAGGTAAGACTGACTTTTGCATCACTCCGTAAAATGAAATTGACGTCAGCAGATGGTCATCCATTAGTTTAATCATGTTTAGTACGACTTCTTAACATTAAATCCTTTCTTTATAAAGTTGCGGCTCATCCAGAGCAACAGGCTACAAGTGCATCAGTCACAGCTCTGGGTTATATAACAACCCAGCATTCCAGGTAGGATCCCACACCAGACTAACGACTTCATGGACTTCATTTAAATTAATTTGGATCAAACAGAACTGATCTGTTGGGTACCTGCATGCTCATGCTGCAAGATTTTATCAGCGAGCAGCACGGTGGCTGCTGGGAGGAGATGAACTTGTGTGAGTTCATTTCTATTGTCAGAGTGTGTTTACTGAAGCCTCACACAGTTTCCTCCCATTCTTAAAACATTTCATAACCCACACTTCAGTTTATTCACCAACTCACTCATTTAGAACCACTGATTCTCCTGATGGGAGCAGATAAATGAGGTGACGCACAGGGAGGACACGGAGGCAGCAGTTAAGAATGAGGAAGCCACACAGAAAAGGGGATTTCGTCTAGATCTCCAGTTCCAGACATGAAAGGGTTTGGTTTGGGTGTGTTGCCTCTGCACACCCCTGGCTGCTTGCATGTCACCCAGATCACAGTCAAGAACCCTCACTGCACAATCATTCCAGTTGCTGAATAATACAAAGCAAACAGTGACCTACTTTCAAAGTAGGGAACAAGCTAAAGACAAGACCCGGAGCAGAATCCAGCATGGAAGAGGACTGAGGGAGGAGAGAAGTCTGATCAGGAGGCGGTCCTAGCCGTGATGGACGCTTACCAGCTCTGGTTTGAGCAGGGATTCAGGAGGAACGAGGCCAGCCAGGTTTCATGCAGAGAGCATGTTCTGCCACGTGAGGCACCGAGTCCGGTCCAGACGGGCCCGCAGTCTTCATCCGTGGCTTACAGCCCTCCTGCAAATGTGATTAAAACAGGCAGACACAGGAATACTGCAGCAAGCCCCTATCCTGGAGGCCTGGCTGCACCAGGAATGCAACTCACACTAACAGAGTTGTGCACATGTGTCACACCGTCAAACTCCTACTGACCCACCTTCTGCATTCCTGATAGTTTTCACTGTTAAGCTGATCTCAGAGCTGCAGGTCCAGTTTACTCTGCACTTGTTGCTAGGGCAGATTCTTCTCTTTCATCACCATGTAAACACACAATCTGATGCTTAAAGACACACACAGCTTATCAAAATATCCAGCCACAATGTTCACAACAATAATAATCCACAGGTTTACTGAATGTTGTGATTCATGAAACACATCTCGTTACAGGTGTTTGACTTGATAAACACGACCTGGTCAAGCCAAACTCCGGGTCCAACATCGTTAAACTTTTACAGTTTTCCATCATCTGAAGCCAGAAGGCAAACAGGAATGTGGGACAGGTGAGAATTCACGAGTCAGGTGACTTTGATTTATCAAAAACACAGAATTATTGCTCAATATTCTGTTTTCATCTCCCGATTTTACTCAACTTTATTTAAAATGCTCTCTACACAAAACTGAGTTGACCAAACAATGTAAAAAACTTCAAAATAAAAGTAGAGCAAAATGAAACCCTGTAAAACACAATTCAAATGAAAAGAAAATAAGAAAGAAAATAAAAATGGATCACAATGCCAACAGCTCATGCTGTACTATAAGCCAAAGTGAACAATTTTAAATTAAAACTGAAATATAAATTAAACAACCAAAGCTCAAGGAAAAGAAGGATTTGGACTTTTTTATTTAGAAATCTTGTTTTTGACCCAGAATTAATGATATTTCCACATTGAAACTTTGGCAGAGGTTTTTCTGCACTTGATGTTTCAGATTTTCATCCATGAAAAACATTTTGCACACTGAAAGAACCACCAACGTTCTCTGTGCTTGTCTCTGATCAGTTTGTGTCTTTTTATATTTTTGTCTAAAAACCATCTGTTAAACATTTGGGTTTGGTTTGTTGTCATTTTGCATCTCGTTCATCATAATTTCATGTTTGTGGTTGTTTTGTAGCTCCTACTAATTTTTCATCTTTTTGTTTAGCAGGAAGTTTTGGTTATTGTTGATTCTCACCGACCGAAAGCAGCTTTGGAACTGGAGGAAACTGAATTAACCCTCAAACACCTGTCTTTAAGACAAACAGATTCACATTTTTCTAAGTTTAGAAACCTGCTCAACAAGATCTGTACAGTCCTACAATCCTGCTGAATCAAGTCATAAAAATAGTTTATGTCCTCTAGTGGAGAATCAGGTGGTCATTTTAATTGTCTATTTCGTTGCATCTGCCACAGCGGAGGACTTAAGTGCCCATCTCATAACCAGAAGAAATGTTTTCTTGCAGCTCAGCTATTAGAATTAAAAAAATCAACATTTTTATTGTTTCCAGCTGCATCAAACGATGTGGCGCTAAAGAACTGGAGTCCTCAAGGGGACATTCCTGAGTTGGGAAGCAGGCGTTTGCACCTGAGAGAGGAATGTTGGACGCATCGTCAACTCTCTGCATGTAGCAGGGAGACGTTTACATGAGCATCTACATGTGTTTATATTTAGAGTCAAACTGGAGGGTAAAAATAGATCCATGAGCTGAGGTTTCTGGTGACTGCTCAGAGGTTTCTGAGCAGCTGTCAGCAGGTTGGGCTTCGTTTTTACTAATAGGAACAGGTTAGATGAACAGGAAGCAACTGTGGAGTTAGTTAGTGCAACTAGTTTAAATTAGACTCTTCTGGGTCCTTCACGCCAGGAATAAGTGAAAAATTTCATCAGGACTCGAATGTTTTCTCTATGAAAACAAAGTGAACGGAGATGCTGACTGGATAAATATTTCACTCATCAGTCAGAGTATTTTAGTGTTTCATGACAAAACAAACTGTCCCAAGAAGACGTCATTTATTAAATGGTCTTGGTAATCTCTGAGTGGATTATTGGATTTAGAGAGCAGGATTGACCTCTGACCCCAGTCTCAAGAAAACACCCTGAATAGATTCAGACACTTAGATTCATTGAACAGAACGCGTCTGTTTGATCAAATTCAAATATATTCTTCTTTGTATTCTTTTTTCCTGCTAAGACATAAAAGCTTTGTTTTCTAAGCTAGACAGAGAAAAACACGATCCTTTGATCCTCCTGCATCCTCATGTGAGGACATTGGCTTCTTGCATTTGAATATTTTATTATGTTTGATTTAAATCAGTTGTTGTTATTCAGGGCTGTGTGGTGACGCAGCTGGTAGCACTGATGCCTCACAGCAAGAAGGTTGTGGGTTCTCTGTGGGTACCCAGGCCTCTTCCCACACATTAAAAACAATCATGTTCAGGTCAACTGGAGACTCCTCCTCAGTGTGAATGAGTGAATGGATGTGTGTGGCCCAGTGGTGGACTGGAGACCTGTCCAGGGTGACTGATGGAGTTAGACACCAGCTCCCTGAGACCACTGAGAAATAAGCAATTTAGAGAGATGAGTCTTGTTATTGAGGAAGACTTGGTTTTAATTTTACATTTTATCTTTATTATTCCTTATTAATTGAATTAAGAGATTTTTTTGAAATTTTGAATTTAGACTATTCAAAAAAGTGTTTTGTATATATGAGGTCTCCTAAATCCTAAATATTAACTAATTCATTCATTCATTCATCTTATTGACTCCTTACTCCTCAGATGGATCACAGGAAGCTGGAGTCTATCTCAAGCTTTGGGTGAGAGGCGGGGGACACCGTGGACAGGTCGCCTGTCTCCTGTCCATCACAGGGGAATTCTAACACTTACATAAAAACTGAAGCTTTTTCTTTGTAAATGAAGATAAAGGTGAAATATTTAAACAGTTACTAAGGAAACATATCAGTTCTTTCTGCTTTTCTGAAACCTAACATTACAGTCAAAAAACCTCCCAAGTCTCCAAACCTTTGTGCAGCGTAGTCTTTACTTCTGTTTCCTTGTTTCTGCACTGAGAACACGGCTCAGTGACACATGCTGGACAACAGCTCTACAGCTCAACGCTGAGTCACTCAATTAGGAAAATCATTTTTCTTTTATTGCTACATCTTTCCATGAGTTTTATACTTAATTTGAAGAGTTCAAAATCTCAGATTTAGAAATGCAGGAGGAAAAATCCAGACTGCAACAAACTTAAGGTCTTTTGATAAATATTACTTGTTTTAAACCCAATTAAAGCACAATTATTTTATCCATCCACCCATCCGTCCATTCATTCATCCATCCGTCCATTCATCCATTCATTCATCCATGCTGCAGTGGGAACATGTGCATACTTCAGAATCTAGTGACCCTCTGGGATTGATTACTATTCCTGAATTGGATTGTCCTTCAGCTCAGCACATTCTTCACCATGGCAAAACAGATCAATGCCCTAAATCAGGGCTGCCAACCCTCATGTATTGAGCGTGAGACACACGCATTTGACCCCCTTCACACACTCTCACACCACACCTCCAATTTCACACGGTGAATAAGAGAAACCCCCCCCCCCCACACACACACACACACACACACACCACCCCCCACCACCACAATTCCTGACTGAGGTTCCAGAACCCTCCCTGAGCAGAGACTTATGGTGCATTCAATTTACCTTGGACATCGGTACTCAGAACTGGGAATGACGTCACACCCGAGTTAACAGCAGTCTGATTACCATAGTTTACCATTGTGGGCGATGGTGGCAGGAGAGTTAAGTGGCCACCTTGCAACCGGAAGGTCGCAGGTTCGTGACCCACTCAGTCTGTCGCTGTCATTGTGTCCTTGGGCAAGACACTTAACCCGCCTTGCCTGCTGGCTGTGGTCGGAGGGACCGGTGGCGCCAGTGTATGGCAGGCCCCGCCTCTGTCAGTGCGCCCCAGGGCAGCTGTGGCTACATTGTAGCTCATCCCCACCAGCGTGTGAATGTGTGTGTGAATGGGTTGTGAAGCGCCTTGGGGGGTTGTAGAACCCTAAGAAGGTGCTATACAAATACAGGCCATTTACCATTTACCATAGTTGGTGAAGTCCTCGAAAACAGTGGCCATCATGTAGATTCCCCTTAATAACACCACTGTAAGCGGTACATTCGACATGCAAACAACACTTTTAGTTTGTTCAGCTTAAGTCCTTTTCAGATTGACATTCTGGAATATGTGTGGACAATTCAGTCCAGTCTTTAACCAGATCTGTGTTGTCAGTCCTTTCGGCTGCCTTCACACAGCAGGGAAAAGTTCCAGATGTCTGGGGGGGAGGGGTGGGGGGTGGGAAGGCTGTACCCAGATATTGCATAAACATAGTGCGGCGGGCATACATGCGTCATTTCCCCAAACAAAGCTAGTAATTCTCTCACTGATTGGACTTATGTTAAGCACAATTCTGCGCATAAGAGACCTGATGATGAAGCTCAATGGTTAATAAAGGAATCACGGAAGCGGTGTGAAGCACTCCGTCGCGCATCCAGGAGACGGTACCGTAGGAGGCGAGCTACCATGGTTCGCCGCATGCGGCGTATATGGAAACATTCACGACCAAGTGGCAAAGTTTTCTGGTCAGACGTGTTGAAAAACTTTGCCTTCCCGGTCACGTGATATATGTACAGTGTCCCCCGCTCCCCTCCTCCTCCCTGTCTGGAACTCGACCTCACCAGTCTGAAGCAGCCACCCTGTCTGTGACGAGACCGGTCCTGTTACTAGGGGCTTCGTTCGGTTTAATTCAGGAAAAGGTTTACCGGATGTTTGTATTCAGACACAAAGGTCTTATGGACAGAGTCCCGAACATTTCCGTTTTTCATGGCCTGTCTGAAGGGGGCTTTAGAGTTGCATGCACATGTAACATTGATTTTTAATGCACCCTTACAAGTGTGTCTAGTAAAATAAACACATTTCAACCAAAACTTACTGTTGTTGATACGGAGCGCTGCCATTTTGTATTTTGAGGTCAGGGTTCTGAAATTCTTCTGACTTTCCAACTGGGAGGTCCAACTTTGGGGGCGTTTCAGTTGATTTTTCTTACTCGGAAGTTGGGATTTCCGAGTTCCGAAGACAAATTGAACACACCATTATTCCCAACCTAGAGACAGATTGTTACCTTTTTCTGATCAAGAACTACGAGCTCAGATTAGGATGAGCCACCTCTCATTCTAGCTGCAACCCTCCCCAGTTTACTCTGAAGGTCTTAATTTGTTGGAAATATGATGTTACTTTTAAAAAGTTGCACAAAAGTAAAGACATGTTAGCCTAGTGAACTAGACCAAATTCTTGCTTTGCAAAGTTTGGTCTAGGCACGCTTCATTGGAACCCTCGCAGCCTGATCCACTGCTGTGGCTGTCCAATCACAGCTCGCTATAGTTTTGGTTGGGCCAATCACAGTGCTCTATTATGTGGGCCAATCACAGAGCGGGAGTAGCCGATGACGTCAGAGCTGCGGCCGCGAACCCAAGCAATATGGCGGCGGCGCAGGAACCACGTTGGTTTGAAACGGCTTTGTCATCAACATTGGATTATTTAGACTCCAACGTGCGTAAGTCTGACGGCTATACTTAGCGGCTTCTTATTGTTATCAAACAAAGTAGTGCAATGTCCCAGTACACCTGATATTCACATGTTTTTATACAAAAACGACAGAAATCATTGATGTTAGACGCCATTAATGCCTCCCTCTTTTCCGTCACTGTGATTACGTCACGTTGTTCGTTACTCTGATTGGTCCTAGCGCTATCCAATTGCGTGCTGACATTTTGAAAGATAACCGTAGATCCCACCTCACGACTGAGAGTCGTCAATGGTTCATGGCCAGACTATTTATTCACATATATATAGGATGGCTTGCCAGGCTGAAGACATGTATGAAGAGCCTATGTCACGCCCATCTACGACCATGAGTCCCCAACTGCCCAAAAAAAATGAATGAAGGGTCTATGAGAGGATAAGAGGTATTTTCTGATCCTGTATGTTGTGCCATGGGTTTCACATATGATGTATGTGAATTTTTTAAAGACACATTCTGATGCCAAGAAAGTGCTTATTTTCAAACCGCGGCAAAAGTTATTTTAGATTTTGTGTAAAAAGACATAACAGACTACAAATGTTCGTCTCACCAAAGTGACGTCATCAAATCAGACACAGAGAAGATGAGATTAGTTTAGCGAGCTTCAAATTCCAGGACAAAAGAAGGAGAAAACCACTATAAATCTGCATGTGGTAAGTAGCAGCTACGCTGGGGGAGAAGAGATTCTGTTTTATAAGCTAATAAAGCTTAAATTACGTGACAGACATATTCGAAACACACATCATTGAAGTACAACATATGATTCAGGGTGTAAGGCAAAGTAGATTAGAAAATAGCTTTTAGCTCCGTTCACATTCATTTTTTTTTGTTCCGGGAACCCATGAGCCAGCCAGAAGAGGAAGGCTCCGCATTAGGACTTGTGCATGAATACTATGTCATATAACAACATTATTTCAGTAGCGACACCTGTTGTTTAGGAGGAAAACTGCAGGGAGCTCTTGGACCGTTTGACACAGGGGAGTCCAAACTTTTCAAGAAGAGGGCAAATATGCTGGTGAAGGTTCTCAGTCATCCAGGTCATGGTAATCCAAGGGGTTAAAATGAAGGCAACTGGACTTCTTTGGTTTCTTGAAGACGTTTCGCTTCTCATCCGAGGAGCTTTGTCAATTCTGGCTGGAATATGGGAGGGTCGATCTTATAAACTGTAGCTGTCTATTGTTGCTCAACGAGCAGAAACTGCCTGTGAATACCCCTCCTCCCTACCTCTTGATGAGTCGTTAGCATCGTTAGCCTCTACTGTTTGTGAGTCGTTGTGTTGATTAGATGCAGGAGGGTGTGAACTGGACAAAAATTATTTCATGATGATTTCTTATTTGTACTCTAAATAGGTCAAAAATAGGCATATTAATGACATTTTGGACATAAAATTCTTAGAAAGTGTCAATCTACAACAGCCTGCTGAAGAGAGAAAATCAATAATTTTACAAATGCAAGTGGGGGCTGAGTGAAGTCACTCTGAGGGATGTAAATGATCTGATCCTAATGTGGTATAGAGCCTCTGTTATGATTATAAAATGGTTGTGCACCTTGAAGAGTTCACAGCCAGCAACAGGTGTGTTTTATTCTTGACAACAGTCTCAAGTGTTACAAAAGCCAGAGTCTTAGAGATTTGGTGGTCCTAGAGATGTGATGCAATATGTTACCAAATGTAAACATGGTGTGAGATGTGATCTTCACAGCAGCAGGAAGTCTCATGATGGGTTTCACAAAGTGGACACAGAGCTGAACGACTCAAAGAATAATCCCAAATTTGAAAAAAATGAACATTTTGTCAGAGCTGGCTGTGAGGAAGCCTACAAATGTTACTCTGGCAGAAAATGAATAGAAAAAAACCTGCTGCAGTGTGAAAACGGCCCGGCTGTTTCCTTGGGAACCAAGCTGAGTGCTGCAGAGTGACACTGACCAATTAAGAGGTGCTTTTCCTCTCACATGGTCCTGCAAATTACCTTCAAGAGCTTTTTGAGTCACTTAGTGAAAATATAATTAAAAACTACGGGAAGAAAAGCCTTTCTTCAAGGGTTTTAACCTTTTTATTACATTCACAAGAATCTATATAATAAATATTAATTGTATTCATAATACTGGGACATTTTTTACTGGAATGATGGAGAGGCAACCAACAGGAGTGATGATGATGATATTTAAAATGGTGTATGTCAGATTATTTATAATGCAGAAAATGTGACTTTTTATTCTCAAATCTCTACCTTTATCTTTTTAACTTGACAGTTTCAGCTACTGAAAGAAATCAGCACTGTGTTCAGAGAGACATGTTCAGACTTCAGACTAAATGGCTTCAGATGTAGTACTTAAGATGAAAATGCATCAGGTGTCCGGGAAAAAATGTCATGCAACAGAAAAGGTCTGAGAGAAAGAAATCATGCCAAGTAGCATTTGGCATAAGAATAAAAGGAAACCACACAAAAAGATCATCCTGCTGCTGGGAAACATCCCCACAGCATGATGCTGCCACCATATGCTTCTCATGTAGGGATGGTGTTGGCCCGGGGGTGAGTGGTGCCTGGTTTCCTCCTAACCTGATGTTTGGCATTCACACACAAGAGTTTGATCTTTGTCTAATCAGACCAGAGAATTTTGTTTCTCATCATTTGAGAGTCCTTCAGGTTCCTTTTGGCCTACACCACGCGGGCTGCCATGTGCCTTTCAAAAGGAGTGGCTTTCCATCTGGCCACTCTACTGTAAAGGCCTGACTGGTGGTCTGCTGCAGAGATGGTTGTCCTGGAAGGTTCTCCTCTCTCGAGGAACGCTGGAGCTCTGACAGAGTGACCATCAGGTTCTTGATCACCTCCCTGACTAAAGTCCTTCTCTCCTGATCACTATGTGGCCAGCTCTAAGAATAGTCCTGATGTTTTCCAGCTTATGGATGATGGAGGCCACTGGGCTCATTGGGACCTTAAAGGCATTGGCCAGACTCAGCATGAGTGTAACTACACTTTAGCATCTATAAAAAATAAACTGGGTTCAGTTTATCATTTTGTTAAGCAGTTTTGTCATAAATCATTATAGAAAATCAAAATTCTGTCCTCTAAACACTGAAAAGCGCTGGTTCTGCACACGTCACTCAAATACGTGTAAGAAGGCACTGCTCCTGCTACTTACTAGATTAGTTGTATTTTGCTCTACTTTGTGCTCTCAATGCTTACGGATAATCACATTTACAGCTGCAGCAAAAAGTCTGAGCCACATGTCAGAGTCCTACACGCATTTTTCTAACTAACGTAGCAACATTAAAGTCATTTACTGTTTGTGAGGAGAATCATAGCGAGCTGTAAGCACAACGCTAGCTTCAGTCAGACCTGCGTGACCATTACAGCACAGCTGATGCACAGACTGCAGGGTCTGGTCAGGGCTGCTCACTCAGAGGTTTGATCTAAAATAATAATCTATATATTCCAACTATAAATCCATCTGGAACCGCTACTGGTCCTTTTGGACTCCTTAAGTCCCGTTAGCATGACGGTAGCCGCACGGCTAACAGTGTTAGGTCCGGTAAGGAAAAAGTAGGTCATTTGGGAAAGCTATGACACACACAGAGGTTGGATCTTAAAAGATGATCCACATATTTTAACAACAGATCATCCTGAGACCAGTAGAACCTTCGTGCCATCCTGGATTACAGCCAACACAACAACAGCCGAGTTAACGAGAGACAGCTGCGAGTTAACTAGCGGCAGCTGTGAGGGGCCGCAGCGTCAGGAAAAGTTATTCTGGTAAGCTATCAATTAATTTTATTCCAGAGTTATATTCATATATACACGCAGCAGTAAAACTGGGATCACATTTGTTTTATTTTTCTGTAGAATACTGAACTATATTGGGACAGAATGATGAAGCTATCTCATCAGCTGAGAGGTCCCGGTGCAGCTTCGAACACATTAAATATTCAATAAAAGTAAATAAACTGTACCGATTTTAGTTCTGAAGATGTTCATCCTCCTCCTCCAGAATAGTTTCGCCAGCGGTGTCCATCAGCTCACAAGTCTTCTGAGTTAAACCGTATCAATAGTGTGCACCTTCGGTTATCCAGCTTGCTGCGTTAGGCGTCAAACTCCAGTTGAACTCTTCGTGTGCTCCGATAGCCGTTCTCCTCGTCGTAATCCAGAAAAAAACAATCTGACTGACTAGCAGAGGTTTCAGAAGCTACATCTGACTGATAAAACGTTGTGTGCTATAAAGCTAACGCAGAAATACCGACCTGCAGCACTGTTAAACGTCATCGCCGACTTAACCACAGACTGGAAGCCTTCCTCTGTTTTTTCCCGCGCCGTTTAAAAACACTGAATTTTCTTAAAAATTCAGCTGTGAAAATCCCAAAAAGAAACTGACTTGAGATTTTAATACATTTTTACACATGTGATTCAAAGGAAATTTGCCTCTGGCCAATATCTTTAAAAGCAGCAGAAATATTTCTGTAACTTCCTCAGATTTCTGCCTCGAGACGATACTGTCTCTGATGTCTGATGGCTACAGAGAATCGGTTTTAGGTCTTTCTCTGTGGCAGCACCTACTCTTTGGAATATGTTGCCAATCAATATTAGACAGGCATCATCTGTTGCTACTTTTAAAAAGCTACTGAAGACTTTTTTTTATTCGAAAGCTTTTAACACTTTGGGTTGACTGGGTGATCCTGCTTTTTATCATTTTGTGTCTGATTTTAGTTTTGTTTTTATTTCATGTTTTTAATTGACTGTTGTCATTTTATTGTTTTTTTATTTTTATTTTATTTTTTTTTGTTAAGCACTTTGGGCAACATTGTTTGCATTTAAAGTGCTATATAAATAAATTTGATGATGGTCTCTACAGGCAGTTCCTTTGACTTTAGCTTGATTTGTGCTCTGATATGAAATGTTAACTGTGGGACCTTATATAGACAGGTGTGTGTCTTTCCCAATCATGTCCAGTCTACTGAATTCACCTCAAGTGGACTCCAATAAAGCTGGAGAAACATCTCAGTGATGATCAGTGGAGACAGGATCAATCTGAGCTCAATGAGCTTTGTGGCAAGGATGTAAATACTGACGTATGTGTGATTTCTCAGGGTTTTATTTTAAAATAAACTTGCAAAAATCTCTTACGTTGCCATTTATGGAATATTACGTGTACAATTTGAGGAAAAATAAATTGAATCCATTTTGGAATACGGATGTAACACAACAAAATGTGGAAAAGGTGATGCACTGTAAAAAGGTGCCAGGACATAAGCTGTCAGCCAATAAAAAGGAACAAGAATCACCTGGAAAGTATTCAGAAAAAAGGCGTCAGGTAATGAGAAAGTAGTCATAAAGTCTTCCTGATGATTATGCTGTTAATGTATTTAAAACGGAATTGAATTATTTTTCTGGGGAAAGAAAGTGAATCTAAAATGTTTGTTGTTTTAAAGGACTGGTGGACTGTGAACGTACTTCTCAGTTTTGTATGAAAAAAATAGAGGAAATGAGAAGTATAGTCTCGGAATACGGTTATAGCTGTTGTACTCCCTCTGCCAAACTTCATACGCCTCACTGGACAGTTAGGCCTACTCCCCCTTTGAGGAGCCTCTAATCCTGGTCCTATAATATAAACCTCTTCATTAACTGGAGACTCATTTTGACTCTGTGTTATCCAAGAGGCCACATCAGACATAAAAACATAAGACACACAAAAGCAAAGGAGGAAAACAGTCTGCATGTCTGAAAGCAGAAGCACATCATACTCTGTATGTCAAGTGTTTTAGCACCCCATTAGCATTTAAACATCAGCAGTAGTCTGAGTATGTTTGGGCCTCTGAGTGCTCTCAGCATCCATTTGCAGTCACCGCTACTGTTTGAGAGGTTGTTAGATGACTGAGACTCGTGGGAGGGCTGTGTGTTTGGGATCTGCTGCAGGCCAGGTGTGGAGCAGATGTTATTCAGGGTGGAAGGCTCCACACAGGAGCAGCTCACCTCCACCCTCAGCTCCATCCTTAACACTGAACACCCACTCAGACTCCCAGAGTGCAGCGTCTCTTCCTCTCTGCTTACAGCCACCCACATAACTCCCCCAACCCAGCCTCTCATTTACTCCTCCTTCACTTTCCTCACTCTTCCTCATCACACCACCAAAGGATGTTTGGGGCAGATGAGAGGTTGTATGTTTGGCAGCAGTGGCACTGGCAACTCTGCTGTGCAGTGTGTTACCGCCATAAACGTGTGACGTGATTGTGTGTGTGTGCTGCATGCCTTGCTCTGTACTGCCATCATGTGGTCAGTGGCAGAAATAATCCCTATTTTTTAAGGTCTGAATAAAGAAAAAAAAGAGCAGAAATTGGTTGCATACAATAATAATAATAATAATAATAATAATAATAATAATAATAATAATAATGATAATAATAATAATAATAATAATAATAATAATAATAATAATGATAATAATAATAATAAAATTATTATTATCATTATTATCATTATTATCATTATTATCATTATTATTATTATTATTATTATTATTATTATTATTATTATTATAGGAATGAATGCCTTTGAATGCATATGTGTGTGTGTGTGTGTGTGTGCGTGCGTGTGTGTGTATGCTCACTTGACACAGAGTAGGACAGCTCCTCTGAGGGAATCCTAGGGCCTTACCATGCAAGCTGAGAGACATAGACCCTCTGGCATGCCTTTGCTCCTCATCTTGGTAAACAACCTCTACAATTTTGGTAGGCAAGGACTTGACAGATAAGGGGGGTGCTATGCTAATTACCCTGTTTGTGACATCACAAACAGGGACTTTTTGAAACGGCTTGTTTTAGGTACATGATTCCTAAACTAACACTGACAGAAAACAGAGGAACATGTTTTTTTTGTTTTTATTTTTTTACATTTGAGGTGTTTATAAAGGCAGTAGAGACCCACATGGCAGCACAAAAATGCAAAATGTCAAATTTGCGAAACACGTCTGCTTTAAAAGTAGAAACAAAGTTAGCTATACCGCCAGTTGAACCATTTCAAACTGCGTGGTGGAAATGACTTAAAAGGCAACTATGCTACTTTTTCATATTTTTAAATAATTTTCTTGAGCCAGTATGTGCTAAAATGGACCTTAAGTCACGCATTTTGCGTGAAGCAGTAACGCTTTACGGCAATCCATGTTTACACCTCAGGACAGACAAGTTATACCTGGTTAGCATTTATTGTAACACGTTTATCAGAAGAAACAAAGAAAACATTTATCTGATGAACCTAAGACCCACATCGGCTCTCTTCTTACCGGGCAAATGCTCAGTCATTGATACTTTATTGTTTCTATCAGAGGTCCTTGTATCCTCACACTCGAATCCTCAGCGCGTCGCACGAACCCATGCTGCTGCTGAGCAGCACTGCCAGCCAGCCGGCGCTGCCGGCCCCACTCCTGTCAGCTAGCTGCTCGTAGCTTCAAGAGTAACATGCCTGTCTGTGGTTAGCCAGTGCTCTGAATCTGCGTTTGGGTTTGCCGACATGCTACAGCCTTTCCCTGTGGTCATGATTCCTCCTCTCGGGAGCTTTGTCATATTTACCAGGAACTCTGGAAAAAGTGGCTAGCTGACATTCCTGGTGCTGCAGTCTGCTTCCAGCACGTTTCCTGCATGTTTTAGATCGTGAACACAGCTGATTTGTTTGATTTAGTGATGAACCGCTCCTGTAGACACTAATGAAGGCTGAGGAGACATTTCAGCAGTTAGATTAAGGTGTTAAAAAGACGAACGCACAGCGAGGAGGAGAGTTTCAGTTTTACGACAGTGAATAAATAACGGAATCTAGGGGGCGCTAAAAACAAGTCAAAACTGCAAAGTGTTCCTTTAATGCACATTTTAAATCATGTTTGAAAATGACAGCACTGTGAAGTATCATGTATGGAAAGTAATGGGGAGTTTTGATCAAGTTGTAGCAGAACACTGAAAAGAAAATACACAAAAAATATAAGCAACAAATTCTCTGATTGATTTTGAGCATAAGTAGGAAACCAATGCCTAAAAGAAGTTATTTAAAACATTACCGCTGCAGCTCGGAGGCCTTTCTGCTCCAGTTACAGCAGCCAGAACTCTCATCAAATTTAAACTGGATTCTGTCGAGCTGAAGGACTCAACAGCTTGTTCCGTTTTGTCCAAACTGGGAATGTTCTTTCACCGTATAATTGGATTTGATGATAAATAACTGAAGCTGTGTGATCTTGTGTAACAGGATTGGATTTCTTTCCATGTTCTGCTTGTTTTGCTGTCACCCCCCTCTGTCACCGTGGTCCACACAGAGATGATTTTCTAAAGGACGGAGCTGATATTATCGGTGGATTAGAGTCTTGGAAAGGTTTTTCCTCTGAGACACACACAGTGAGTGACCTCCTGACCCGAAGGAAAGCCAATAAAAGGCTCATGCGTGGCTGCTCACTAGAGTTTATGAAAGCATGAATCATGCAGAGTTGGTTTTTTTTTTTTTTGTTTTCTGGGCAGACTCCCCTCACCCATCATCACCCTGCTCACCCTTCTCTGGGCAGCGTCTCCAGCTTTCAGAATATCAACACTTGATACAGTCGCCTATGTTGCAACAGGCTCTGGTTTCCATGGAGACGCCGCCTACACAGCCTGCAGTGGAGGTAACACAAATGGGCTCATAATGCCAATCTTCACCCACTCCAGTGTTTTAAATGCTGCTGCCTCTTTGTCTTCATGTTCCACCGGTGTCCACAGCAGCCGGGAAGCCTTCTTCCTGTCTAGAAGCCCATCAGCTACTTACTGTTACATAAATCCTTAGGGAACGTGGTGAAATACATGCAGTGCTCCTGCAGGTGAAACACCTTAATTCCTTTTTGCAGAATACTGTCTAGACCTGTGGTGTTTTATCATGATGATGCTTGACTGTCATTCTCAGAGGAGAAGTTTCAGTTCTGCTACAATCTGTGGAGTCCTGACCTGCACCAGTCAAACTAGAAAACAAAAAAGATAGAAGAAAATTAAAGGAGCAGGAAGAACAAAAACAGACCCCAAAACAAGTCAGTTAGTTTGGTGAAGATGCCACATATTTTTATACAACAACAATGTCAGAGGGTGTGTGGTGTGTGTGTGTGTGTGTGTGTGTGTGTGTGTGGCCCTCTGGCTGTAATCTCAGACTGGTATAGTTTTGTCCTCCAGTAGGCTGATAAGATGCTTTTGACTTATTTATGTTTAGTACAATAAAATTAGGACTAATATAGAAAAAGATCAGTCAAAATATGTTTTAAATGTAAAAGTATAAGTTAAATCCAAAGTATTTCTGTATTTTATTCAATTGTTTTTATGGTGAGTTGGACTAAAAAACTTGTGTGCTCCATTAAGAAAACTTGACTAAATACAGTAAACATTAATGAAGAATGGCCCCAGATCCTGTTCCTAATGTGGCATGGTGGACAAACCGAGGGCCCGGGCAGGATTTGAACCTCAGACCCCCAGGCGCATGATCAATCAGGATGCAGTGACGGCATGCTCACCCTGTCACACTAAGTCAAATTTATGTCAAGACCAAGAAACTAGAAAACAATCGAACCATCAAATCCAGAGAGTTTGATGCTTTTCTTTTACTAATGCATACATACAATAGCCTTTTAATCTATTATGTCTAAAAAGATTTACAGAACACGTTCTAAAAAATTAACCCAATAGGACTTTGTTCTTTTCCATAAAATATTGTGTTTAATGTATTTGAACAGGTAAAAACATTAAAAAGTGTCACAATAAAATCATATTTGCAACTTTTAGAATAAAAAAATGAATTTTTATGGCCAACAAGGGATTTCAGCTTAGCAACTTTGGTATGTGTCTTGAAATAATGAAAAGATCCAGCTCCTCAAACCAAATCCTGGTTAGAAATGTACATCACAAAGAAGTTGGAAAGCCAAATTAATGTCCACCAACATACATGTGTGCATTTTTTCTAAATAAAGAAAAATGCAAACCATGACCGAATGAAAAATAAATGTGTTCAGAAAAAAATAATAAAACCCTCAATTAGAATAACCTAGAGCGCAGTAATCA
The DNA here is from genome assembly GCA_006937985.1 of Aphyosemion australe. Classification (NCBI taxonomy): domain Eukaryota; kingdom Metazoa; phylum Chordata; class Actinopteri; order Cyprinodontiformes; family Nothobranchiidae; genus Aphyosemion; species Aphyosemion australe. Next base: position 1,438,075 of record SSNS01000071.1, on the reverse strand, counting down.
CTAGCTGTCATTCATGCCAGTTTTAAACTATAGCATCAGCTTTTGTTGAGGAATGATGGCGTTCTAGTTGTTTTTATGTGTTGAGAATGACGCTCAGCTACTAACTCATCCAGTTTTAGCGTCATATCTCCAATATTGGCTGAGTTAAAGCCATACTATGCAACTTTTTCATATTTTAAATAATTTTCTTGAGCCAGTATGTGCTAAAATGACCCTTTACACAGTTAATGCAATGTCACTAAGACCCCCACCACCCTCTGTGGCCAGAATACCGCACTTGCAACTTCAGAGTGCCGGTCCAGTTTCTGTTGGACTTAGTAAAGTGGAGCTGACATGCCAGCGCTGCAGTCTGCTTCCAGCATGTTTCCTGCATGTTTTAGATCATGATCATGACAGCTGATTTGTTTGATTTAGTGATGAACCGCTCCTGTAGACACTAATGAAGGCTGAGGAGACATTTCAGCTGTTAGATTAAGGTGTTAAAAAGACAAACGCACAGCGAGGAGATAAGCTTCACTTTTGGTTTCACTAACGGACACTAGGGGGTGCATAGTATCCCTTTGAGACAATTTTGTTGCTAAAGCTTATTAGTCACCTTTAATCTGGTTGACCCTGAAAGTGAATCAGCTGTACACGTTTGTCCAGCAAATCCTGTCTTAGTTTCAGTAAAATCCATTCAGCCATTCAGGAAAAATATTTAACAAATACACCTTTCAGCAGTGATAACAGCAAGGTTTTTCTCATACTCATGATGAAAATGAGATTTTCCTTGTCTTTTCTTTGCTTGTTTTCAATCAGCCTTCACAGATTTTACTTCTGTAATGATGCAGACTGAAGCAGCTAACCTTGAGCTCACAGCTGAACCCAGTTTTCACAAATGGAAAAGGTTTTGGTGAGCAGACTGTTTGTAGGCCATGTGGTGCTGTCTGCTATGATTTTAAAAAAGGAAACATTTACCTAAACTGCCTGTAGAAGGGTTGCAGACGAACAAGGAAGAACAAGGAAGAAAAATACGACCACAAGCTGTGGGTCTATCTGGCGTTCATTTCTAGTCTGGATGTTACCAGTATATCCTGGAACCTGAGTGTTGAGTGCTTGTTTTTGTCTCTTTCAACAAGGCTGTTACTAGCTGAAGCTAACAGCTCAGGCTAGTGCTAACAGAGGCCCGGCAGGCAGCGTTGCTGCAACCAGCGTTTAAATACTGCTGAGCCTGAAGAGGGTTGGAACATGTAAATGTAGCAGGAGTGGTTACATTGTGACATTGTTAGAAAGGTTTGCTCAGAAAAGGAGTTTTTCTCTCGCCTTTTTCAACTTTCTAATTTACATAAAAAGTAAGTCACACACGGCTTTGACTTTTTGGCATGCTACTTTTGACCACCCAAGCTGTCTTTATTCAACAAGGAAAATGTTGGTTTAGATTATAGGTCTCCTTTAAGGACACTTATTAGTTAACAATAATGGTAACGTTATTGTTTACTAATGCCTAATAATGCTCTAACATTAATAAAGGGACCATAATTTTTGTGGCTTTTGGAAAAGCTGTCTCTGAGTCTGGTTCTTGGCTACTCTCTCTGTAGTGCTTTCCCGATAGCAGCAGCTGAAACGGAGCATGGCCAGGGTGGGAGAAGTGTTTCAGGATGTTCTTTGCTTTGTTGGGTTATAACATCTAGTGTGGGCAGTGAGCAGCCAATGGTATTTTCAGTGCTGCGGATGACATGATGCAAGGTCCTTTTGTCTGCAACAGTGCATCCTGCATACCTAAACTCAACTTTTATTTATCTATTTTTATTTATTTATTTATATAGCACTTTCAAAACAATGAGCCAAACAACTCATTGCCACTTTAGATAAACACAACTTTGGGACAGGTTTCAGTCGGTTTTCCACTGAGATATCTCGACAGAAACTCTTTTGAGTCTCAAATTGGCAAGTGTTTACAGAGGCAGTACATACCCACTTGGAAACAAAAAAGGATGCAAAAGGTAAGTTTTTCACAATGTCTTTTAAATTTTAGGATAAAAAAATTGTCTTAGATATACATCTATCCTTTCCATGTGCTTTTGCTCTATCAGTTTGTTCATTTTTTCCTGCCTTGTAGTTGTTTCCAGCAGCTGAAATTCATGAGAAGACAGAAAGCCAGATGGATCTATCACTCCATATAAATACAATTATATACTAGACATTTCAACGTTTTAATTAATAAGAAGCTTCTGTCAAATCCTAAAAAATATTCTGCACCTAAACTCATCAGAACTCTGTTTTGTATTTTAGATATCAGCTTTTTAGACCTCTACTGCCATCCCACGGACTGCAGAAGAATTACACAAACAAAAATAAACACTTTAAATTAATTTATTTAAAAAAAGCATTTCTCCACTTAAGCAGAACAAACATCAAATTTTTTCTTACTATTGTTTGGAACGTGTACAATCAGAAAACGGACTTGCCGGGTCGCCAGAACTGGGCAAAAATAATCACGCAAATGGGTTTTTGTGTGGGGGGTGGGGTGGGGGTTCTGCCAACACCACAACATCAACACAGCCTGTAGGGACATTTAGGAGGAGGAGTACGAGGAAGGTGTAACAGGAAACAAAAAGAAGAAAAGCAGGAGGAAGGAAACGCAAACATCTCATCAAGTGCAGGTCTGGTTTTGGACAAAGCAGGTCTCTTTTGTTCCTCCGTTCAATTTACAGTTAAAGACTTTTCTGTCGGATACATGCAACATCTGGAACTACACATGGAGATTTGCTTATATCTGTGCAAGTATTAAAATATGAAAGTATAACAATGCAATTTGATATGGATATGTCAGAATGGGGTAGGGGGGAGTTTAGCAAAAACTATTCCACTGGTTCACTGAACAGAAAACAGAATTCACAGGAAAAAGTTTCTAACTTAGTTACCGAAATGTCACCAACCTCACCACTGAGAACGCTTCCTTTATTAATTTATTACTCTCTAGATAAGTGTAAATACATAAAAAAATCCTATGATCCACATCTTCAACAACAAAATACTGCATATCTACGCACAGCTGCAATTAAGGAAGGTCAGTATCATGAGAGGCTAGCTGCCAGAACTTTAGAAATCTTGGCTCCGAGATAATCCCTTTAAGATTCTCTTATTGTTATATAAAAACAAAAAACAAAAAGCAAAAAGGAAAAAAAACAAACAAAAAACACAACAACTGAACCACTGAATGCTCGTTAAACTCGTTGGTCACGTCGTTCCGATTCTAACGGGTCGGGGGAAGTGTGTTCTGCTGGCTGCCAGAGTCTCCGATCTGCTCTGAGGTAGTTGCGACAGAAAGGTGGCATGCAGCCCGAGCCGGGTCAGGGCTTCTCCCGGTCAGATCACTTGAGGTCAAAGGTCGGCTCTTGTTGTTAAGGCTTCCTGTGGTCTTGCTTTAGTCAATGTCACGTCTCAGCGGCTCACAGGGGACACCTTCAAGTCAATTTTTTGTCCCATTTCTGTTTTGTTCTCGACCCATGTTCCAGTTTTTTAAAGGGGTGGATTATTCAGGGTTGTTTAACGGATAAACCAACTGAGACTGAAAAGAATCTTCTCTGTTTGGCACCTCAGTAGTGAGCGGTGGGAGAAAGAAACAGACGACAGGACGAGAGAGGAGGTGTGAGGGAGGAGATGGTGGTGGTGTGGGGTGGAGGGGCTTGTGTGGTCTAATGAATTAGTTTGGTTGGTCGTTGGCTGCCAGCGAGTTCGTCTCTGCTGCTGGACCCGTGTCATCCTCGGACTTCACGCGTTTAGCATCCGGCTGTTCGCTCACCAGCTGGTCGCTGTTCTGCCTCTTGGTGGGGAGGGAGGCTGAAGCTGAGGCGTGGGCTGCCAGCAGGTGGAGAGGGCTTGCCACAGCTGGAGCTGTAAGACAGAAAACAAAAAATCTGATTATTTTAGACTCATTGGAGATCATAAACTTTTCCTGTTTTGTATTTAACATTTGACCTGAGAGATGCTCCAGAAACCTGAGTAGAATAACCTTGAGTTTAGAGAAAATCTGTTCTCCTGTCACAGACAGGTAAGTAAATCTTGGAGTCAGTTACTATGGTAACTGTGGACTAAATCTGCTTAAACCCAGAGTTCCTAACATAACAGAGTAGTAAGATCCAGCCCTCCATGGCGTACCAATCTGAAACTCAGACAAGATTCCTTATTTCCCTCGAGTCATTAGCGCTCAACTGAAAATTGATAATTTCAGGTTTCTGACGCCTTGGCCAACATCTAACGCTTTTAAAAACTTTCCAGGTGATTTTTCAAGCTTGTCCACTGTCTTACATTGGTGATGATTTATACATAAGTGGATCGTCCATATATGCTCAATAAGGTTTTCTGTCTAAAACAAGAACATGTTTTTTTCCCATCACAGCTACAAGCAGTTTATTAAAAGTTCAAGCACTCCTAAGGCTTTCATCCGGAGAAGATATCCAACGTAGACTGGAGGTGATCTTCACTTCCAAATAGTTATTTGTTGAAAAAGAGTCACAACAATACTAATAAGAATAATTTAAAAATCAAAAACTAAGATATAATAACAGCACTGATGGGGAGGGCTCCACAGACAGCTGCATCTCCCATGATGCTTAGCGTTGTCTTGGGAGTGTGGAGATGGTTAGTGTGTGTGTGTGTGTGTGTGTGTGTGTGGGGGGGGGGGGGGGGGGGGGGGGGGGGGGGGGTCAGGGGTAACAACGAAATCAGAAACCATTCCAGACATCAACATGGTAACACAGAGGGGTACGGTCTTGGCCCTTCAGAGCCCAAATCTTCTGTTCAGCAGGTTTTCAGGTCCTGCAGAACTCTGCTGATCACCAGCTGATTCTGATAGTGTTTTGCAGCAAAGGAACATTTATAGCTATCAGCCTGGAGACCGTGGAGGACCAGGATGGGACACCACTAGGTTAAAAGAATGACTAACAGATACAGAACTCATCTGAGTGTCTCCATGATCTCACCTGAGCTGACAGGTGCCTGGAGGGCAGTGGTGATGCTGTGGGTTCCGTTCTGTGTGATGGTCTTAATGGGCAGCTGGTGCTGACCTATGGGAGCCTGCTGCACAATGGTAACAGTTTGCAGGGGCGTAGCGGACTGGGAGCTCTGGATGATGCGACTGGTGGCACTGACAGAGCCAATGGTGGGAATTGTCTCAATTTTAACTGAGGAAGAGGAGCAGAAAAGAACACCAAATTAAACTGATTCCTATATTCCTCCATCAGATGATCAGAGACACAACCCATCAGGGATCAGGTCTCACACAGCCGTACGGGGGGCACGTGTCTCACCTTTGACTTCTGTGTGCTCGCCGTTTTCCTGCGGTTCGCTCTTAATGATGGTGGCTGGCTGAGCAATGCTGAGGGACCCAGCTGGGATCTGCTGCAGGACATGGACGGTCTGGACCGCAGGCTGAGAGCTGCTGGTGCTCACTGGGGAGGCCATGGTGTAAGTCACTGGCTTAATGGTTTGAGGTAATTGGCGCTGGACTGCTATGAGTACCGGCTGGTTGCTAACAGGCGAGCCTGGACCACAGGAATCAGAGCTTTATTCATCTTTATGAACTCAATAAAGAGAAAAGTCATTAAATAATAAACAGAAATCAATTTAAACACAGCTGCACAATGAGCTGACTAATTTTAATGTTGACCAAAAACATAAAAACATTTAGAAAATTGTTGCAGATAAACCACATCAATAATCCAGAGAAGGTTTTCCTGTCAGCCACATGACTGCAGACAACAAAGTACCTGGTGTGTTTTGTGCAAAGCGTGCTTCCTGGATCACAGCCAGTTTGGGCTGGACCGTGGCGGTCACCGGTGCAGGAGCAGAGGAAGTATCCGGTTCTACCGGGACGGGGGAGCCCTCTCGAGACAGACTGTCGGGGGTCTGGACACCGCTGGAGTGAGCGGATAGAACCCCAGAGTGGTTGGGAGATGCTGGGGCGCTCCTGAAGGAGCAGAGAGGAGAAGTCAGGTGGTGCTTTGTCTCCGAGACAAGAGACACGCAACCTTTTCAACCAACAGAAGCATTTTTATCACCTTATAACTTAAGAGTCACAAAATCTACTGAATTATTGAAATTGCACTGTGATCAACTGCAATATTAGCTCAGCTGTAAAACTACTTTAAACACCTTCTGAAAAAGAACTCATTCTGGTACTAAAAAGAAAAACATAAATGGAAAGCCTGTTGAAACACATCTGTCCTTTTCTCAATTTAAACAAAAACACGACAGGTTCTTGTCTACCTTGGCAGGAACCCCTTCAGAGTGACTGAAGGAGCACATGTGACCTCCATTTTAGACAGAAAATCATCCTCTGGTTTGTGGATTTGTTTGATCATCATTTCAAAGTGATCCTCACAACCTCAATGTAAACTAGTGATTGAATCATAAACAGGAAACAGCCAAATAAGGGTTTCTATTTTTACAACGAGGGTGACCCCTGCTGGCCATTAGGTAGAATACATTTTTAAGGTTTTAATTTTGCTCCTTAAAATAAAATCATAATGGATGCACTAATACCAGATTTTCCTCAAACCGAGTAGGAGTACTTACAATTAAGTACATGGTGATACAGAGAACCAAAACAAGTAATAATAGATGTTTATTTAAAAAAATCTTATGAATTGTTTATTTTCACAAGGCAGATTAAACAAACTTTAGATATATTTTATTAGTAAGTAACTATCTTCTTATTGTATTAAAGTGACAGAAAAACACTCATCAACATAAAACACTGAATCTTAAACAGCATCTTTTACTTTTGCCAAAACTCACTTAAATGCAAGGCTGCTAGCCTGGCAAGCCATCCTATATATGCACATATGGGGCGGGATCTACGGTTGTCTTTCAAACTGTCTGCACGCAATAGCGCTAGGACCAATCAGAGTAACGAACGTGACGTAATCACAGCGACGGAAAAGAGGAGGAAGGCAGCAATGGCGTCTAGTATGAAAAACATGTGAATATCAGGTGTACTGGGACATTGCACTACTTTGTTTGATAAAAATAAAAAGCTGCTAAGTATATCTGACAGACTTACGCACGTTGGAGTCTAAATAATCCAATGTTGATGACAAAGCCGTTTCAAACGAACGTGGTTCCTGAGTTGCCGCCATGTTATTTGTGTTCGCGGTCGCAGCGCTGACGTCATCGGCTACTCCCGCTCTGTGATTGGCCCACAATATAGAGCGCTGTGATTGGCCCAACCAATACTATAGCGAGCTGTGATTGGACAGCCACAGCAGTGGATCAGGCTGCGAGGGTTCCAATGAAGCGTGCCTAGACCAAACTTTGCAAAGCAAGAATTTGTTCTGGTTCACTAGGCTACAAGTCCGCTTGATTATGGCAAAGATGGTAATCACAATTATGACTGAAACTGAGATGTTGATTATTTAAGACGATCTTTAATTAACGTTGATTTTATTCATTTACTTATTTATTCAGTCATAACATTCCCTTTCCTAACATCCGGAAGAACGATCCGGAGTGCAGGCTGGGTGTTTTGCTAACCTGCAGAGAATATTGACAACAAAGTTCTACAGAAAGTAGCTAAGGGTTACCAGAAATGTCGCTAGGTTGTTCGCCAGGTGCTTTGGGGTAAAAAAGTCAAGGAGGGGGTCAGAAAAGTGGTTAGAAATTACAATAAATTTGCCAAGTTGGCAACACTGTGTGGGAGGCGCACTTGATTTGCAACTCAGAGCAGCGCGGGAGTAAACCATGAGGGGGGGCAAATAATTGATTCATTTTGTTTTTATAATTGTTCAAAACCCAAATCGTAATTGTGATTAAAATTCTATTAATCGAGCAGCCCAACTTTATTGGAAATGAATGATTAACAATAACATCAACAATATATTTCCTGACATTTTAGGTTAAAAAATACAAAAATGACTAAATGTTTCTTCAAATTTCACATAGTGCTTTTGTCATCAGCACAAAGTGAACAACGAATCTTAAAATTGTGATCTTTAGCTGACACAAACTCAAAATAAAGATTGTATTTCCTGATAGAAAAGACACGTGTCTCTCCTCCCTCTGTAGTGGTTTACATTTGTGCTGCTGGTATGCACTACACAGGAGCTGAAATTGCCACGAAACTAAATATATCCTTTTACCAACAAAAATGACAAACAGGAAATCACAGTATTTTAGATTTGATTACTGGCTTCTTATTTCCTTGTGGGTTGCATTTATTTTATGGTGCATTACCACCGCTTACTGGGTTTGTAGACAAACTAATACTGTCTGTTAGTGAGAAACGAAGCTCCCATTGCACTGGTATCAGAGCAGTTATCAGTAAACGGACATGGTATCTGCCCCGTGGTGGTATCTGCATTCTTGCATCCTAGATAATTATAATAAATATTTATGCTGGAATATTGCACAGACCACAGTTTTTTTTTCCGAGGCAGAATATCATAATAATCCAATAAGGTCAAAAACACTAAAAAATGAACTGTTTACATCCACACTAATAAAACAAGATATTGCTCTAAACCATCGGACTCAGACCTGGAGGAGAGCGGTCCGTGTGGGGTCCTGAAGCAGGGGACTCCCCGAGGCCTTCGTTTCCTGAAGGCCTGCTCGATCAGCTTGGCTTCTGAAGACGGGTCTATCCTCCAGAATGAACCTTTACCGGGTTCTTCCTGCGACCTCGCCACTTTGATAAAATAACGGTTAAGAGACAGGTTGTGACGGATCGAGTTCTGCAAAGGAAGAAAACACAGGTGGAATTAAAACATGTTGCTGCTCACATTTAGCAAAGTTAGAGTAGGACCCGGACCCAGAACCAACCTGCCAGCCCTTATCTGCGGTCCTGTAGTATGGGTAGTTCTTTGTTATGTGATTGTAGATTCCATTTAGTGTGAGCTGCTTATCCTGAGCCAAAGTGATGGCCTGGACAATCAGCTGTGCATAGGAGTACGGAGGCTTTGAGTCATCCTGCAAACGTTGAACAGATTTAAATGTAAACAACCTTTTCATTTTGATGCTGACTGAAGTTAATGTGATAAATGATTCTGAAAATGAAGTTAAAATGATTCAACATGTTAAACAGTTTAGTAGTTTTAAAGTTCATTTTTATTTCTCCACTGGATCTTTCATGATCCACTCTGGGGCCCTGGTCCAAACTTTAAAGCTACCAGAGATTTTTACATCAGTCTTGATTTCAACCTAAACGAGACACGTTTTTGTCTAAAAATTGGGGGAAAAAGTTTAAAAGTTTCAGAACAGCAAAAAAGAATCTGAAAAAAAAAAAAAAAAAATCTGAAACAATACTTTAAAAAGAAAATAATTATTTTTTTAATAGCCCCAATAACATTCAGTGATGAAACATTACATTTTCAGGTATTTAAGTGAGTCTCTAGGGTGAAGGACACCAGTTTCTTCAGGAAACATCTTATCTCTTACCTTTTGTCCTTCGATCATTTATAAGTATACACAGTAAGTGTAATAAGGACAACTGGTTTGATTTTTTCATCTATGAACCAAGAGGTGAGATCTGATCAGCACCAGTGTTAATCTACTACAGACCAAACTGAAGCCCACACTGATGGGATGAGTGAGCGGTTCTCACCTTGGGACTATCCCCTCCAGAGGCCTCTTTGTCATTCTCAGGCTGGGAGTTGTCGTTGATGAGCTGCAGCTCTGCAGAGCTGACCATACGACCCCCCATCCTGTAGCCTGAAGATCCAGCACCCCGCGGGCTGGAGGGGCAGGAATTAGCAGCGCTGCACAAAAATAAATAAATGAAGATAAAATCAGCCGAAATCACTCTATGGATGTTTAAACCAAAATAGGACTAAAGTTTGGATTCTGTGTTGACTCTTAAACAGAGATGTTTCAGCTACAATAGAGAAAAGGGATGAAACCTGATCATTTAAAGGATCATTTTCATATTTAAAAGCTGTCTCAGATCTCTGAAAGTTTCAGTTCAGTTCAGTTCAGTTAGTTTATTATCCCTCTTGGGGGAAATTTGTAGAAAGTTTAAGGTAATATGTGCTGATTTATCCCCTCTCCAATGTTTAACCTCACACAGGAGCAACCTGGTTATTGTTTCAAACAATCTGCAGGAACTCAGGGGCTGAGATGATCAGAGGGTCTGGATGAAGTCCCGCCCCCTGTTGGAGAACTCAGCTAATCAGCATGCAGAGATCCCGTCAAGGTCAGCATAACAGCTCCAGGTCCAGCTGGAGCAGCATGGGAGTGACTCCTACTGAATATTTACTCAGGATCAGTAAAATGTGTGGGCAGAGACTCGATCTTTTCATGTATGGAAAAACACAAACTAATTAAAGGTGCAATATGCAAGAATGAAGTACAATGATATCCTGTGGTCATATTTGGGCACTGCAGTCCATTTTTATAAACAAAATGCAACTTTCTCACTCCGGTTCCATGAGTTTCATGGCTATTGCCAGTTACAGATAAACACCAGAAGATTCTAGATGACGAGTGAAGACGAGCCATATTCAGTAAGTTGATAAGTAGATAAATGCATCGTCATATCTGGTGTTAGTACAGTAATATTTACAGCAAGTGTGGTTGTTTGCCGTCTTGCTGTTAGTTTACTGTTATAGTTCTGAACAACTCATTAAAGCAGGTGTCACCAACTCTGGTCCTCAAGGACTACCATCCTGCACATGTTAGTTGTTTCTTTGCTCCTGCACACCTGATTGAAATGAAGGTGTAATTAACAGACCTGTGGAGAGTTTAACTTGGTAAAGAGAGGATTAAATTTCTCCATTCAGGTGTGGAAGAGCAGGAAACACAGAAAACTAGCAGGATGGTAGCCCTCAAGGACTGGAGTTGGTGACACCTGCATTAAAGGAAGTAAAATGCCACAATTGACTCATTATTCACTCCACACATGCATTTCACTGTAATATCCAGTTGTTGGTAAATGGAAAAACTAGGGATGCTCCGATCACGTTTTTTTGCTCCTGATCCGATTCAGAGTCATTTGATTTTGAGTATCTGCCGATACCGAGTCCCGATCTGAAAAAATTAAAATATAAAAAATAATTTTCATGAAAGCATTAAAGTAAGAAGAAAAAAAGAAAAGAAATCCAAGTTGTCCTTTAAGTTTCACTTTCACTTGTTTAGAAAGTGCATTGATTAAAAAACGTGTTACGAACATATTTAAAAGTAGCAGGGTTGCTCATATTTCAAGTTGTTAACCCCCAAATTCCACTATCTCCGCTCCGCCCCCGCTTTCCGCCGCCGCTCGCTTCCGAACTCAAATTATACTATACCCGCTCTACAACGGCTCCGCCCCGGTGCGGAGACCTGAGGTGCGCAAACAGGCATGCGCGGGAATTTCGAGATCTCGCGATACAGTCCGAGCAATAAATGCGGAAGTTAGATCCAAACAAATCATTCTGTGATTAAAATATTTTTAACACGGTCTTCAAATGTGTAAACACGTAAAAAAAATTTTGAGACATATGTGTATACATGTAATAGTCATTAGATAAAAATACCTGTGCATATGAAACAAAAAAACGCTTTTGTTTATAGATTTATTGTGAAATACCGGAAGTTGTGCTTGCTCACTTTCCTGTTGGGCGGTTGTGATTTCTGTACATTGACTGCGGAGGTTCTCCGGCGTCCGGCAAAAATAGAATCGATCCTATTTTTGCCGAATGGCGGAACGGCGGGCAGCGCACTGCGCCGCACGGCCGCAGTAATGGAACAGCTCTGATTGACTACAAAGGAACAGTTTTTGCTGCGGCGTTCGTGCCGGAGCGGAGCGGAGATAGTGGAATTTGGGGGTCACTCCCTCAATCTGCAGCTGTATCGAACGATGCGCGTTCCCGTGACAGGGCAGGCGTGCTGTGCATCGGCCACCAAGCTAACTTTTCCCTGCACAACACCTGTAGCTAACGCACAGCTCTGGTGCTGTGACAGACTTAGAAACCCCGACTTTTTGCAGTCTGTTAGCAATTTCTCCTTGTTTATTAGTGTATCTTTTTCTGTCTGCAGGCTCAGCGTTTTTGTCTGAGTTCGCTGTGAACTGGGACTGTTGGTTGCAAACTGGGAATTAATGGAGACAGGTGATTCGCTTTGTTGACGGCAGAAGGGAAAAGCCGAAAGTGAAAGTAGTCTGTTTTGAAAGCAGCGAATCATGAAGCTCCGTCTTTTCCAGCATGTTGAATGTCCAGAATGCACACATTACAAGTGGCTGTAGCTCTGCCTTCGCTGTCCGGTTTAAAATACCACCTAGCTGCAGACATTTTAGCTTTCATAAGGAGACACGTGAGCTCTGCGTTAGCCTGCTAGCTAACAGCTGCACCTTGGTGTCTGAATCCCTGTCTGCTGTAAATTGTGTGGCGTTATGGTGGTGTTTTCTTCCAAGAAACAAAGAATATTGATGTAGAGGAACTTGTTGAAATTAAAACTACGCCAATGAATTTAAAAAGTCATGTTTGTTGTTTTAAAAGGTTAAATCCGATCTTTTACACCAGATTCCAATCTTTTTAAAATCACGTGATCGGGCCCGATTTCCGATCACGTGATCGGATCAGAGCATCCCTAGGAAAAACAGCTTGAGATACTTTTAAACCAAACTATTTGCTTCTAATTCACCATTAGCATTGTTAGCTTAATGGTAGGCTAGCCTGCTTTACCCTATATTAGAGTAAAACAAAAACATGCCGTGGGGTACAAGAAATAACTTCTGGGTTGCTTCTGTTTACTGGATTTGGTTCTTTAAACAACAACTGTGGAGCTTTTTGCTAGTGCTGCAGCGTTAGCTCAGCGCAGCCTCTGCAACCCCACGGGTTCGTAAACAGTGACTACGTCCCTCTTTAGTTTTTTTGAAAGGAGAATAACTGACAACCCCCCCAACTAGCTGAGAAGGACATCTATTTGAATGTAACCTTCCTTCCAACATGATTGAGACTCTAGACTGTTTTGTTATTATTTTACTATAACATTCTTACATAATGCTCCTTTAAATAATTAACTTGTATAAATGAGAGCAGCAGAAGAACAGTTTTAGGTGAGGCTACCTGATGGTGCCGGTGGGCGACGGCAGGGGACTCATTAGGTGAGCGATGTTGTCTGGAATGTTGATGGTTAGGGGGGAGATCTGGGGCTGAACTGGTTTCACTGGAGACTCTGGAGCCTCACGTTTCACTTTCTTCCCACTGGACAGGGCCGTGAACGAGATCTTAATATTAGTGCTGGGAAACCTGAAGGTGCACCTGCAGAAAACAGATGGGAAAACAGAGCAGCAGGATTAGAAACAAACAGAAACAACCACCAAGACGGAGATCTGACTGATTCTCTGTGTAGCCTCATTAGGTCAACAGCTCGACGAGACGCTGATGTCCCAGTTTAAGAACGGAGTGATGCTCTCAGAGGAAAACTGATAAATGATGTAAAACGTTAAATTTAAAAGCAGGTTTGAGGGGAGTTTTAAGTCCCAGTGTGTCAACAATTTAAAAAAACTCAAATGGAGGAAAAACAGATGACTTTAGTTAGACGAGTAAAGTGGTTTAGAAACAAAACCAGGTAACCAGAGACGTCCAAATCAAGAGGTTTTGTCCCTGATTAAAGTTCAAATGACTGACAGTGTTTTGAGAAGAAAAACAAAAGGAAGGAATCGTCAAAACCATGAAGTCAAAATAATATTACCGTACTAGAAAAAAATCTGAAGAACCAAAACCAGACCTCTCAGATTTCTGACTTTCAGACTGACGGACCACCATTGAACTGATCGTGTTGAATACAGGTCGATTCCAGGGACAAGCTGACGGTTTTTGTTGCATCTCATTTTTTTTACTTTCAGATGCATAAAAGGTTCTCCCTGGCACTGTTTTACACAAACAAGCTGCTTGAAACACTTCTGGATGAATGGATGGAAGGAAAGAAAACAAAAAGATCGGGAAAAAATGTCCGTAAAACGCACACGGCCTCTACAAGCTCCTGGACGCGAAAATACATTAGCGAAAACATCAGGTTCCCGCACCCCCCTCTCCTTGATAATTTATCAGCCAATCCCCCCGGTGAAGCCTCTTAACATCCAAAACTGGGGAAATGCCTGATTTTCAAAGTCCAATTTCTTGGCTGAAAAAAAATGTAAAATTACAATCATCGATTAACATAATCATGACAACATTTAATGAGTGCTCTGATATAAAGAGTGATATATAACGATAATATAACGTCTAAACCAACAGCACCAAATAACTTTCCAGATATTCATCTGATATCCTGAGGAAGAAAGAAAAAGTGGAGAGGAGGAACTACAACAACCTCCGAAATAAACTCAGGAATGCAGAAGCACAGCCAACAATAACTGAAATTAGAAAGTGTTTCCTGTGAAAAAAATATTCTGATGACAGGTTCATCATCAGTTTGCAAATTTAAACTCAGAGGGGTAAAAGAGGAAACGTTGATGTAACTGTGCAACATTCAGGCAGGATTAGGAACCCCCAGTTACAGAGAGCAGGCTAATTGGTTTTCACTCAGCTTCAAACTGCCAGTACTAGCACTTTTTTCCACCAACCCCTCAGAACGATGTCATCTGCTCACAGCACAGTATCCCCAACATCGTCATGTGAACTGAGCTCTGCTGCTCACAGGAGGAGACAGAAACACTTCCTGCTGTGGGGAGACACTTTCATTCTGCATGTTCTGATTCAGGACGAGCCGAGTTGCTTTTGCAGAGCTGATAAATCACAGAAGCGCCATAAATAGCATCAGAAACACTTAAAACATCTACTGACAGCAAAGGGACGAGGAAATCTAAATATATCATCAAAATGTCAAAACAGCTTCTGTCAACCTGCTGTCGGTGAACACACAAACACACACACTCTGGGTTAAAACACTCACAGCTAGGTTTAAATTTAGATGTAACAGATAACGTAATCAGGACTGCTTTAAATATTTAATTATAAATGAAAAGACAACAGCGAGGCCTAATGACTCACAAAAGAACCCTCAAAAAAATTCAGAAACATTTTGAAACTCCTCTGTACATGGACGTTCTTCTGTGCTTTTATCTTCCTTGATTAAACCAATAAAAACAAAAAGGCTAAAAGGTCATTTAATTGTAATTAAAAATATGCCAAAAAACTGCATGTGATCAGAATCAGCCAGTATTCAGTATTGTTGGACCAACCTGTGATTGGCCGATCTGAGACTTAAACATTTTGATTTGGTTTTTAGGTTTGTGAACGCACCACAGCCAAGCAACAATCTGTGGGTTTACGTGCACATATGGCCCAATTTGAGCTGATTTTCCTCTTGTGTGAGTATCTTTGAGGTCAGGGTGACTTTTGCGTTGTGTGGTTGTATACAGGGGGTAAGGAGAAGCGATTAACACCTCACG
Source organism: Aphyosemion australe (assembly GCA_006937985.1). Classification (NCBI taxonomy): domain Eukaryota; kingdom Metazoa; phylum Chordata; class Actinopteri; order Cyprinodontiformes; family Nothobranchiidae; genus Aphyosemion; species Aphyosemion australe. The sequence continues at coordinate 1,422,729 of SSNS01000071.1, read as the reverse complement.
ACCAGCTTCCAATCAGCAATCGTGTGGTCACACACGTTTGATATTCTGCTCGTCCCATGTGAGGGTATCACACTGTTGAAGCAGAGCTGTGACCCAAATATACCAGAACCTGCACACAGCGCATGCACCAACATGGCTGCCCAGGTATTTCTGTGTCTCTTTTTTTTCTTACACTTTTCTCCACACACAAAGGCAAGGAATGTCAAGAAAGTGTGTTTGCTGCGTTTATGTCAACTAAAAATGATCATCTTCCTCCTCCAACCCCCATAAACCCTGTGTGTCCTCCTACTACAACACGCCTGAAGGACAACAGACATCAATAACAGCCCACCAGTCTCCGGGTCTTTGGACTCAAAGGTTCGACGTGTTGCTACCACACATACAGTGTGAGCAGTCAGGTCACATCCAAGCATCGGGTCATCCATTGTGAGAACATGACTCGTGAGCTTTGCTCTGCAAGGAAGTCGTACAGTTTGAGATGGATCTGAATGTTATGAGTGAAACCGTCGCTCAATGTACGTACGCCCGTCTTAAGTCGAGCTACGCCAATAATCAAGGTGGTGATATGCGCTCTTCATGTCTGCATTCTTCTGTTTAGTCTATAGCAAAACAAATAGGCCACACAGCCTTAGGAATGTGGACGTGATTGAGCACATAAGCGGTCTCCAAAATTGGCGCAAATTGGGCAAAAGAGCGCGGAGAAGGCCGTGGTGTCTCCATTATTAAAGGGGTCAGCACCTATAATACCATGGATATCTACGTCCTATTATAGTCTTTTAGACCATTAAACTAAATTGTATTGGAAGAATAAATTAAAAATGTGATTTTTTAATCCTTTATTGTAAAGGGCATATTTTCTCACGAGATCACACGCGATATTTCGGCTGTCTCGGACGCGCAGGACTGAGGAGCGCGTTCATTGGTGGAAGGAAGCAGGACAAGGCTTCAGCGTCTTGCTCCAAAACAACAAAAGTTATAACTGAACCCGACCTGGCAGTGACCTACGGGATCTAACCATGTATGTACGAGCCCGGGCCTCGCCTCGTGTGTAATGGCGTCCTCCTTTGTTGTTGAGTTGGGAGAAAAGCAAGCTCATCCAGGCATCGGCTCTTATGCTGTTGTGAAGCTGGAATACACACACCAATCGGAGTTTTGTCTCCCGTAACACGGATTATAACATGAGTCGTGAACGGTAAGACATAATTTATGCGTTTCACGTTATGAAATGAGCTTTGTTGTGCTGGTTGTGGTTCATATTTGTTTATATTAGACCGTTGTGCCTACATAAAGGGCCAGAACTCAAGTTCTCGTTTTGGAGTGCGCGTGCTCGTGGGGTGCGTGTGAGCTGGTTGAAGAAGGCAAGATTAAACAAACACGTCAATGTTAAATATCGGCTTCTCAGCCAGTGAAAAATCATTAGGAAGCCATTATAGACATGTTTTTAAGTGGAAAAGTGAAGATTTCAGGTGCTGACCCCTTTAAACAAAGGCAGCCCGAGCACTGTTGCTTTTGGAGACTCTGATATTGCATCCTGCTTTGCTGTGTGTGCTGGCAGCACTGTCTCTCTCTCTCTGTGTGTGTGTGTGTGTGTGTGTGTGTGTGTGTGTGTGTGTGTGTGTGTGTGTGTGTGTGTGTGTGCGTGTGTGTACTCCAGAGAGACAGAGAAAAATACAGCTTCAGTCAGAGGCTTGCTCCTCAGTATCCAGAATGATAATGAATCGCGCATGCGGGAAGCCCCCGCTGGCTGATTCTATCCGCCAATCAGAGGCTCTCCCTAATGGTAGGCATGAATTTGAGCCAGCCAATCAGGCGGCAGTGGGTGTGTTAGACCGGTTCGGCCCGAATAAAAGTAGACCGCCTTGGGAAGACGGCTGAAAAAGCGACCTGTTGTGCACAAAAAATATCCAGACTATGCTGATGTAGACACTCGCTACCCTATCTGGGCAGAGTAGAGCTGATGCTAGTGCGGAAGGCCTATTAGCTTGGTTTGAATATTTATAATATAGTTTGAAGTGTTCCAATTCAGTTCGACTTCAGCCACACTAACGTGTTTACATGCATTTTAAAAGTCCTACTTCAGTCGAACTAAGGCAATAATTCTGTTTCCTGACTCTGCACCTAAACGCATTGAATACAAAAACCTGACATGTTCCAAAGCCTGTGAAGTCGCCATTTGTAAGTGCCAATTCTCTAGCCTGGCAAGCCATCCTATATATGTGTATATATAGTCTGGCCACGAACCATTGACGGCTCTCAGTCGTGAGGCGGGATCTACGGTTGTCTTTCAAAATGTCAGCACGCAATTGGATAGCGCTAGGACCAATCAGAGTGACGAACAACATGACGTAATCACGGCGACGGAAAAGCGGGAGGCTTTAATAGCGTCTAGCTTCAATGATTTCTGTCGTTTTTGTATGAAAAACACGCGAATATCAGGTGTACTGGGACATTGCACTACTTTGTTTGATAAAAATAAGAAGCCGCTAAGTATATCAGACAGACTTACGCACGTTGGAGTCTAAATAATCCAATGTTGATGACAAAGCCGTTTCAAACGAACGTGTTTTCCGAGTTGCCGCCATGTTGCTTGGGTTCGCGGCGTTCGCGGCCGCAGCGCTGACGTCATTGGCTACTCCCGCTCTGTGATTGGCCCATGATATAGAGCGCTGTGATTGGCCCAACCAAAACTATAGCGAGTTGTGATTGGATAAACACAGCAGTGGTTTGGGCTGCGAGGTTTCCAATGAAGCGTGCCTAGACCAAACTCTGCAAAGCAAGAATTGGTCTAGTTCACTAGGCTACCAATTCTCACCATCAATACCAGACCTTCCACATGGGAGTTTCAACTTCCGGAATCATAATTTCAACTTAATCAAAAATGAAAAACAAAGATTCATCAAGAAATACTTGAGTTTCATTTCCTTTACAAATCTTAGCACCCCCATAGGAAGCAAAAACAGTTAATTATTGCTCACACACAGAATACAGAAGCTTCTTTATAACCCCGTTTTTTTTCTTTTGCAAGAATAATGAGGCACATACTTCAAAAACAGCCACTCTGCTGCTAAGCTGAGAAAACTGCAACAAGCAAAGCTTGTTAGACTGAAAGTACCCCCCCCCCCCCCACACACACACACACACACACTATAAAGAATGTAAACAAAAGAGGGCAGAGTGATAGGAACAGAGGGAGAGGATGGGAGTGCAAGGGAGAAAGGGGATGGGGAGGTTGTTGTGCTCCGCTGGACTGGTTTACGTCACCAAAAAGGAATCCCAGGAATACGACCGACCTGTACCCTGAAACACGACTCCCGGAGTTTTCTCATCTCCTCACAGAGAGTTTAGGGGTCTTCGCTAGTCTGAGCTCTCTCTGAGTGTCTAGTTCAAGCACATGTGATAAATATGATTAAAAGCCTCCTTACTAGCAGTCCATCAGATAAATATCAGAATCTGAAACCACTATCACTCCACCCAAGCCTAAAGGGCAGTGCAGAAAACAAATTAACCCCATGACAAATTTGCAGCTGTAGAAGAATATTTGTGTGCACAAGGCCTGTTAGGAAACAGCATCAAGTCAAAACAAGTCAACTTACTTTCTGTGCGGGTGAAGAAAGTGGTTTTGTGTGTGTTGAAAGATTGCACAATATCAGAGAGCAGTGTGCAAAGTCTGAGCCGCACTGGCAGAAGCTGGTAGCTTTGTTTACATTGCAGAGCACTTCTGTGAACAAACTGCAACAGCTTTTTGGTGTGCCAACATCCCAAACAAGTCTGTCTAAACAACATGCAAACAACCAGAAATGGTTCAATTTCTTTAAAATTTTAGGTCAATTATTATTATTTACTATTAAAATATTGAAGAATAAACAAGTGATATAATTTATTAAGTATAAGAATTAACTTCTGTAAAAATCAGCGTACCAGTAGTAAAGAAATGTAGACAAATCAAAGATTTTGCTCTGCAGGTCGGTCTAGCCACGCACCCTTGTAGCCTCAGCAGGTCTACCATTGACTCGGCTAAAGCCTAATTTATGCCTTTCCGTCAGCTCCACAAGGGAGACGAAAAACGCATTGACTGAGATGTTTTGCCTTCGGACTTCATCATCTGGGGAGTGCTGCAAAGCAATTCCTCACCAGGACAACAGAGGGCGTATCACTTTTCTTGGGTATCCTGTTATGTATCCGGTTCAAGAAAGTGCATTTACTGTGTTTATATTTGTTTTTGTATTTCAGAGACTTTTTAACATGGACAAATTTGTTCCTCATTCTTCTCCACCCCTTCATGCGCTCGCCACCCCTAAACTCATGTTTCCTGTCATTTCTGTTCACGAATAATACACTTGCTGCGTATCTTTATACTCCTCCAGTCACGGATGAATAAACATTCATATTTTCAGTTTTTCCGTGAGGTATTCTTCAAATTGCTCCGTGTCTGCCGCTAGATATCTTCAGCTCTCTTTTTACTTATTTGAGGGGGCAACGGCAGTGTTGACGAATTTAAAGGAAGCAGCATCCTGACCAATCACAAGCTTGCGCTCTGTCTTGTTCCACGGATGTTTAGAAGAGTGGGCTCGACTCTATCCGTCCTTGCGAGCCTGTTGGAGAGCCTTCACAATGACAGATAATGGTGTTGGAGAGCCTTCACAATGACAGATAATGGTGTTGCGTGTCTCTGTGCCAATGCACAAGCAGAAATCAGGCTTACGTTTAGGCCGGCCAATCACAGCGCTCTGTGTTTGTATTGAGATGTTGGAACGGGCTTAGCATCATTACAGCAGTTTTTTAATGATGACGGCAGAGTTGCGATGAAGCAGAACAACAACGATGGTAGCGGCTCAGGAACGGTGCTCGTTTGAAACGGATTTGGCATCAATTTTGGACGATTTAGACTTAAGCTTGTATTTGAGACCAGGGCAGACAGAGGTTCATCTTCTTCTTTGACCGTGTATAGCAGACTGCTCTGTTGACCGATTTCCTCCGCTATGAATATGTTGCGTTGTTTGTTGCTCTGATTGGTCTTAGGGCTGTCCAGTGGAACAGATTGAAAGACAACCATTGATTCCGCTCCACGACTGGGTTCTGTCTATGGGTCGTAGTCAGACTTTATATTTAGATGTATAAGATGGCTTGCCAGGCTAGCTCACCAGGGTTGTGGAAAGAAACCCTCTAAATCAACAGTAAACATTTGATTCTTTAGATTTAAAAACAAAAGTGATTGGAGAATATAAAAAACAAAACAACAGCTGTGGATCAAAAAACAGTTGAGAATATTTAACTAGGCAAAGAAGAAACATGAACTGAACCTCCTAACTGTTTCATTGTAAATTTTTAAAGTAATAAAAAAACATGCAACTAATATCTGCATCAAACTGTTGCTAGTTAAACCGGTGCTGTTGAATAAATAATAAATCAGATGTATCCAGTTGACCAGAGTCTTATTTATGACTGCCTGCAGCTCAGACTTGATTTAAAAATAACATGCATGTGATTCCTACATGACCAAATCAAAACCTCTTTATCGTGAAATGGTGCAAAGATAGTGAACAGATTCTGCAGCCATCCAATTAAAGAAAAGCAGTTAATGTATGAAAGGAGTTTATTGTATGTTTGTATCAGCATGTCATCAAAAATAAAAATAAATAACATAAAAACATCCGGTCAGCAAATCAGTTTCAGTTGATCTACTTTTGTAGATTTACACAAATAAAATGCAGAATGTGTAAATTAAATGACAAAGTAGGCTTTGTTTGTTTGCATTAACTGAGATTTGTAAAGTTTAACTAAATGGTCCAACTGTTTTTAATTGCCCTTGGGAAAACATGTTTTGCACTTTCAATTGGTGATAACTCAATTGCACAAATAAATACATTAAAATCAATGTAGAACGTGTCATTTAAGGTTATGTAAACTGAAGATTTATGCTGCAAAAACCCTCAAGAAGCCTAAAGTCAGGATTGATAAAAAGACAATAATGATATTTTGCTTATTCCTTCTGCATTAGTGCTGACAAATAATAAGACAAGCCCAATTAGGCAGATTCCAGCTCACTAAAAGATGTACAACTGCTTTAATTTTATAATCATGAAAACAAGTATATTTGGTGTGAAGGGATTGAGCAAGCGTGCAGCTAAAAAACTCACATTTGAGATATACTGTCTATTTAAAGACAAAAATGTAATGACTATAAGTAATTCAAGTATTAATGACCTAAAACTGTTTGTGAAACAAAATGCCTCAAAAATAGATGAAAGTATACAGCAGATTTCATTGCATATACTAGTAATTGAAATGAAACCATTACATACCTTGGAAACCACAACTTAAGTCTTTATTTTAATTTGATATCTAATTTTTACTATCAGTCTAAAACCAGCCATAGCAAAAAAATATCAACTACAATCCCAAAACAACCATTTAGATGGAATGTTTAGTGATCAAGGTCAGTTTATGACTCAACATTCCTAATTATAATAAAAAACTGTTTACACAAGTAAAACTGTTGTTTACTAGTCGTGGACAGCCACTCGTGGTTCGGGCTTACTGGACCAGAGGTCACGGGTTCTGCAGGTTGAGCTGCTGTACGCCTGCAGGGCGGGGACGGACCGGTTTGTTTACGTTCAGGGGTCGAGAGGAGCTCCATTCACAAAAACAAGCAGAAGGCAGAAGATAAACGGGTCCAGTGTTTACAACACCCCCACAACACATTTTAACACGCGTTTAACGTCGTGCGCAAGACTCAACAGCTACACGTAAACCATAAACAAAAATAAAACCTTACAAAATATGGCCTTTGAGTAAACGAGATCAATTTTTGCGCAAAGGGAACTCTAAACACGGGGCTGACCCCCTGGTGGTCTGCGGAATCTGGGTGAAATGACCGCAGGCGGCTAATAACACAGTTACTAACAGGAATGTCAACAAAGAGAAGGGCTTTTACAAACAGGATGCGGTGTTCTTGCTAACATGCTAGCACACGTGGTCCTCTCGACCCCTGCTAGGAGATATAAACCCAATGTTATTAACCGTTTCCATTAGCATTGTAGCTAGCGTCCACATGTTCCCCTAACGGTGAGGGTGGGGTGAGGGGACTTACATTCGCGGTAGCTGCAGAGGAGGGGCGCCCCGTCTCAGGAACACTCCGTCCACAAACACCCCGTTTTTACCGAGACATCTCAGGTAGAAGTCTCCGCTGCCGGTGCCGTCGTCGCTGGTGGTGAATATCTCCAGGTGCCTCCGCGAGATGAAGCTGGAGTGGCCCATGCTCACGTCCACGGAGCCTTGAGAGGAGTTCCGGCCGATGGTCACCGAGCGCTTTTTCATCATGTATTCGAATTCACGGCCCTCGAGCCGGGCAACCGGCCCAGACGATCCGCTAACCACAGACATGTTTGGATTTAAGCCTTAAAATGAGAAATACACAACAAGGGCAAATAAAACACTGCTGTTTACACGGACGCCCGGGAGTGGCCTTTCAGATGCGTTTAAATGAGCAAATCTACCAGAGGGGCATCAAACTGAAAACAGGAATCCAGAGGGAAACATGCGAGGCCAGGGACAGCGGCTCCGACCCACCGCCGAGAGAAAGGGTAGCGGAGAGACCCAACCAAACGCAGCCAGGAGAGCACGAGGCTTGACTGACAGCACGTTCCGCCAATGAGAATTCAGGACGAGAATGAGGGTCCGCGGCTTTGACCAATGAAACGCGAGTATTAATCAGAGGACAGATTCAAGGTCGGTTGAAGGGTAGCTGTACGTGCATATGCTCTTCGGACGGATGTAAGAGACGACCTGAAAACGGATCACGGAGGGAGCGGATCGATCCGTTTACACATGCGAGCAATGTAAATAATTGGACCGTTTTACGATAACCGATAATCCACGATGGATTGGAGACAGCATCAGATAATATAACAAAGAAACAAACACATTTTGTGATTAAAATCCGACAGTTTAAAACGCAAAACGGCGCTGAGTGTTGGTCCATCTCGGTATCCGTTCCTGGTTTTGTACCAGGCTCCCTTTGCAGCGTCTTGATACTTTATACCAGGTTATATTTATTTTTTAAACAATCAGTTAAAACAAATCTCGTTGCCTTGGCTATCAGAGCTTTGATTTCCCTGCAGATGTTTAATCCTGGCTGTGCCGCCAGCTGCCTGCAGCCTGGATGTAATCAGGATGAATGCCATCTGCAGGCCTGTTTGTAAATACTGTGTTTAGAGAAGTGGTGTGACTGCACTGAGCTGTTTCAAACAGCTAACATGGTTCTGACCTCAATCATCAAAAGGAGAAAGGAAAAAACATACCTTTATGCATTGCAATATACAATGTTATGCAAATATGTTGCAATGCATGGTTTCTAAATTGATGGAGGTTTCTGTAGCTGTGGATCAGACCACCAAGGCCTTGGTCATTTATACAGTCGATGGGTCTGACTGATTCACAATGCACCAGAGCCTTCATGGTGAGTCCACAGGTAGACGAGCCGACCAGTTTAGGTTAGTGTGGCCCCATGGGCAGAAGCCAGGCCGCCAGGCTCTTGCACATGGGCCTCAACCTCTGGCCTGCTTCTGGGTCATTCCCCCGGTACCCTTGCAAACTGAGCTGTGCAAAAGTTTTGAGCTATCTCCATCGCCATTGTTCAAATTTGTCCTCTGTATTGAACATTTGTAAAGAAGAATATATCCTGTTTACAGAGCAGACTGTTTTAGACCTGTAAACAAGACATTTAGGCCTTTTAAACATTTTCAAATTTATGCACAAAGCTGAGATTGGTTCTCATTTCTGGTTCCCGTTTAGGAAAAGGCTATTCCAACCACATTTTCCACTCCCTAAGCATTTTTAATCTGCTCCTATTATAAAACTACAACAGCTATACTCTTCAAACAGGATTACTCTAATAGCAGAGTCCTTAAAACATTGCTTTTGAAGCTCTCAGCCTCAAAAAGGTTGTGGACCCCTGGTCTAAAAAAATCTAGTCCTGGTTTGAAGTGTCCAGGTATTGTAGCTTTGGAGCTAGACAAGTTCCAATGTGATCCAGATGCAAAAAAAGTGCTAAAATCACATTTTAATAAACTTTCACAAATCAAATAAAGGTTTCACAAATCACATTCTATGTTTTGTGTATTCTGCTTTTAGTTTAGGATAATCTAGTCCAGTTTTGGGGCTAGACCAGTTCAATTGTGGTCCAGATGCAAAAATCATGCTGAATTCTAGCTTTTTTTTTAAGTTTTACAAATCACAAATTATGTTTTATGTATTCTTCTATTAGTCTAATTTAGTTCATGTATTGGAGTTTTGGAACTGAACCAAAACCCTAACCCTAAAATCACATTTTCATGAATTTTCTCAAATCAAATAAAGGTTTCACAAATCCCAAACTGTGTTTTAAGGATTCTGCTATTAGAGTAATCTTGTCCAGGTTTGAAGAGTCTAGCTGTTGTAGTTTTATAATAGGAACAGATAAAAATGTGCAGTGAGCAGAAAATGTGTTTGGAATTGCCCTTTCCTAAACAGGAACCAGAAATGGGAACCAACCTCAGCTTCATAATGAAGGAAGCAGTTTTGGGAAATTTATTTTTCCCTTCAAAGAAATTGGTTTCCATCACTACAGGTAAGTTTTCAGAAGAACACGTTTCTTCTCAATGAGCAATTTTTGTCTTGAAGTAAATTCTGTAAATGTAAATTTTGTTTTTTTTCTTTTAAATCACCATTTTATAATGTAATTTAATGATATCTTACAGCAGCATTTTGGGGTTTATTGTTTGCTTGTAGGCTACTTATTTCCTTCTTTTTTCTGCGTTTTTTCCAAATGAAAATAATGAGATTCACCAAGAGAGACAGACAAAAGTGTTACTGGCTACTGTTGTAGTTCACTCATCACACATGGTGCTGAGATAAAGAACCATTTGAGAATCACTTTGTTGATGAAATTTAATTAATTACAGGCTGGTACTTAAACAACTAATTCAAAAATTTTCATTTTTTATCTATTTATTAGTGTTTTTCTCAGTTGCTTGTGATGATACTGAGATACTTTTTAATCCTGTTGTGGTTCAAATATCATGATTTTACCAAAGAAAGGTGAATGAAATATGGACCTGCACTGGACATCTGAAAATTTGTAAAACAAAAGAAATAAAAAAAGCCAAATACTAAACATGAATAATCATTTTTCTAAGCTTCATGATAACATCAGAAAGCCAGAAAAACCAGATGCTCAAATATTTAAAAAATGCAAAAGAGAAAAAAGGGTCTTGCTGTTTTTCTTCATGTAAAAAGTAAAAACTGTCTAATAAAAATGTGTATTTTATAAAGTGATACTTTCTTGTAATTTGTGTTTACAGCGAATACAAACTTTGTTTAAAGGACATTATTAAACGTTTACAGGTCTTTGATCAGTGGTAAAATATCCATTTTGACTTAGAAAATATTAGGATTTTAATGTCACCTGAAATAAAAATGTTTGGTATAAATTTTATGTCTCGTTTAGACACAAAGCAAGAAACCATGGCTGATAAAATAGCATAAGTGTTTTTTTTCTCAATTTCTTCTCAATGCCAAATGTTAAGATCAAATTTTTATAACCTAGATTTACTTTTTCATCAACTCTGACTCACATCAGAAGTTAGTCCTTTAATTTAACGTGTCAGAATATTTTAAATGCTTTTTTTAAAAAAAGGAACAGGATATCACAGACAGGTGTGTGAGTTCTTGGAATAAATTGAATTATTTAAGACAGTAGTCTAGTTCCAACAGGAACAAATTAAGGATAATATTTAGTTTTTCTGCCACTAGAGGGAGACATCCATCATCCTACATCCTCCAGGACTTGATGTCATCACTTCAGATCTTATATACAGTCTTTGCTTCAGATGTATCACAGAGAAAATATCCACGCTATGCTTAAAATATGGAATTAATTATCTAATTATCAGTAATATGATGCAGATAATCATCATGGTATATAAAATAATTTAATCAGCTGTTGATGAAATCACAAATATTCATCACATCATCTATCTAAAGCCTTAAAGAAAGCACAAATAATTAATTTTCTTGCATTTTCATTGCTAACGTGTTTTTATACGATCATTTTCAAGCAGATAAAACCTCTAATTCCAGCTTAATTCCTGCCAAAGCTCTTCCAAACTGCATGCTTGTGTTTGCTTTTCCATGTGCTAATAAAGGAAATCTGCAGCTTCTTCAGTCTCTCACGAGAGTCTCTCCTTATGCACCGATGTGCTCGGTTGTGATTAAGATGTGTGAGGATATGGCATCAATACAACAGGAGAGGGAGTGGCGTCCCACGGGAGAAGACGGGTTTTCATATCCATTACGCCTCTACTCCATTTCCTCTCTCAGGGCAGGAACCAAATGGACGCATTAATAACCCTCTCCAGAGCTAATGGTGCCTTGAGTGCTGATTAAGGCTGGGAAGATTTGGGCGTGGAGGAGGTGTTTTGGTTTCATCCCCTCATTGACTGTTGTGGTGAACAAACTGAAGGTTGGGGGTGCTAAACCTTTCAGTTAAATGGGTTTCCCCTCTCTGATCGTTCTGGAATAACCTCAGCCAAAACCAGTTCCAGTTTGGCAGGTTCTGTTTGAGCAGCAGCTTCACAAGGAACACACAGCTGTTGTTTGAAAAGCTTGTTTAGTTACATTCAAAGCTTATCCTTCATACATAAATGTGCAAATCAAGGCCAAAAACCAAACTCATGACATTTGATTATAAAAACAATATCATCCTGGTGCCATTCCTAAATGTTTCCTTCTGGTAAAAGTGCAGAAAAACACATTTTTTTATTCCACAAAAGTCCAGAGTCACTAATATCCAGTCTGCAGGGAAGCCATCGATCCTTTGATGCTCCAGAAAACCACACGTCCTGAACTCTTGATGCTTCACCATGACCTGCCAGTTCCCCCTTATAAGCCCGGAGTCCTGGTTCTGACCCAAAAACATTGAAGTAATCACAGTATGTCCGGTTTAACCAGGTTCAGCTCCTCCTCGGACACAGTGAGGCTCCCCATGTACCAGAAAATCCACAGAACCAGGCTGAGGAAGATGAGCAGAGGTCCGGAGAAAACGAAAAAGTCCCAGTAACTGAGCGGTGCAAAGACCCCGATGAAAAACAGGATGAGGCCTACGATGTCCAAAAAGATGGCAAAGGACAGGAAGAAGACGGAACACTTCCCTTGCTCCATGTCTGGACCAGTGAGACAGCCAGGTGAGAAGTTCCTGATGAGACGACCTGGTGAGGGAACCAGGTTAGGCGGCCAGGTAAAAAGGCCAAGTGGACTCCGGCTGATGGTCTGACGAGACTGAGAGAGAGCGTCTGAAGACGAGCTCTTCCCTGTTTTAAGCAGCATTCTAATTCACGCCTTAGATTCTTCTCATAGCTCCTGGCTGGGCGGTTAAACTGGAATCGGGCTCATCGGCTCCATCTGAAAGGCCAACTTCATTCCTTTCCGCGACCAACTTGTTTTCCATCACTTTGACCCAACAACACATCAGCAGTGACATTCCTGAGCAAGTGTTTACCACCCAGCTGATTTTGTGATCAAACACAAATGATCACAGTTCATCTGAACTTTACTCTTTGACCTTTGACCTTCAGGGCAAGCACATCCACACTTCAGTCCCCATTTCTGATGGAAGTATTGAACGTAACCAAAACAAGAGCTAATAAAAGAAAAAAAGAAAATGTTTAAATTAAAAAAGCATTATTTCCATACAATATTAACCTCTAATATATTATTCTTACACAATCATTACCTTATATTGAAAGAATACAAAAATGATAATTTGCATTACTTTTCTCTGTGTTGACATGGGTTGACTTTCATTCCAGCATAAGAAACCAACATGATTTTGTTGCATTGAGAGCAGCTCTGAAGAGTTTTTTAACAGGTCAGTTTTAATGCATCTCAACAAGAACAACATCTACATAAATGTAACAAAGAGGACAAGCACGTAATGGAAACTTCTCCACTTGTTTGACCAGTCAAACCACCTCTATTTATCTCTCCTGCCCGGCTTCGACGTCCCGTCCTGCAGCGAGTGTACGCAGCAGAGAGAAATGAGCTTTTATTTACTGTAACGTTGTTCTGAGGGTGACTAAAGGGAGACGAGCTGACAGTGCCGTAAACGACAAGGCTCGTGTTTGCATAAGGTGTGCCGCGTCTGTCCGTCAAACCTGCAGAAGTTTCCATTTACTGACCTCATGAACTTTTCTTACAGCAGGCGGATTGTTTCATCACAACAAAATTGCTCACATTAAACTGAAAACATCCTCATGTGGCTGGTTGGCGTTTTAAATTTGTTTAAACAAAAGGACACCAGGAAGTCAAACCAGTCAGACGAGTGTTTCTGTTGCCCTGACAAGCAGAAAACACGATGAGCATTTTCTGTGTATAGCAGCGACATGTCTAAGGAAATAAACACAATACAGGATGTTTAACCTTTGAAAATTTGTAAGAAATGCCCAAAGACATCCAGTCTAATCTATCACCTCATTTATCTGATTATACTGGAATTTAGACTCCAATCACATCATTTATAGCATTAAAAAGCATAAACGGATAAAACATTTTACCCTATGGTTTAAGACTTATAAAATTACCTTAAATCTAAATAGTTTGAGCCTTTAAGAGTTCAGTCAAAACAAGGGAGGAATAAAATATATAAATTGTTTATTTTAGATGCACCAAGAAAACCAGCAGGTGACTGGAACTGGCCAGTTTTGGTGTTTACACCTGTCTGAAACTCCAAAATCAGATTTTTATTTCAGTCCATGGAAGGCACCATTACTAAGTGCTCTTCCAAGTCTTTTAAATTCTACAATAAAAATTTTCAAGTCAATCAAAATAAATGAATGAATAAAAATCTGTTAGTTTTATTTCATTTAGATGAATCAGAATCTGCCAAAGTTTGTCTCAACAGGTCAAAGACGGACAGAAACCATCAGTCGGTACTGGCCCTTTTGACCAGTATCGGTGCATCTCTGGTATTTTTTTCTTCTCTTTACTTTTAAAAGGTATTTCCAGAGAATCTTTCTAAAATTGATGCCCATTCTGCAGCCAAACCACTGTTTTCACATGGAATTATAAAACAGTGATGAATATTTTCATGGGATTTTCATCAGGAAATGTTTAAGGAACAATAGCTAGGAAAAAAACGTAATGGTGCATGAATGCAAGTGCAATTTTAGCATTTTAAAGCAATTTGTTGAAGTAAAAAAAAATCAGTCATACTTCATTAGATTTAGCTGACAAACATAGAAAAATAAATATTTTTGCACACATTTTTATAGCATCACCCATCCCTGTGTGTGTGTGTGTGTGTGTGTGTGTGTGTGTGTGTGTGTGTGTGTGTTGGGAATACAAAGTTAGATGGTGTCAAACTTCTTCTCCTGATCTGAGTCCATGGAGTTGTCATAGCCTTGGTTGTAATAAGTGGTGGATTTGCCCCATGTCACCCTGCTGGCTTTGGGTGGAGGCGTCCCCACCTGGCTGGAGTCCTCCCCCACCCGGCTGCCGTCCTCCCCGCCGATGCATTTTACTCCGTCTTCTCCTTTCAGCTTCTGACTCAACTTCTGGGATAATTTCCTGGCCAGCTGCACGAGGCTGTTCCTCCTCTTGTCCCCCTCGTACTCCTCCACCCGGATGTTGCCCAGGTACCACATGAGCCAGCAGATCAGGCTGAAGAAGATGATCAGGGACCCGGAGTAGATCAAGAAGTCTCCGTAGAAGAGGCCGTTGAGCCGCAGGTTGGCGAAGATCCCGACGAACAGCACGACCAGACCGATGACATCAAACGCGACGGCGATCAAGAACATGGGCAGACAGCTGCCGATGTACCGGACGTAACTCAGAGCCATGGTGGGAACTCTGCAGCCTCCTCACACCGGGATAACGGCGGGATGTGTCATCACCTGTACACCTGAGCCAAGGCTGCGCACCTGGAGGGACACGCCCCAAATTACCTCAGGATAAACACACACACACACACAGACACACACACACACACACACACACACACACACACACACACACACACACACACACACACACACACACACACACACACACACACACACCAGGATGCAAACAGGAGCGGCTGTTTAACATCTTATTTCCTTGTCAAATGGAGCAGCAGCAAGAGACTGATAATAAACAGACTGTACCTCAGGTGCATGTTTTATAGTTTATTCTTAATGAATCTAAGTTTACACTCTGTGTTTTGCAGGTGTCCTGTTTGTGTAAAACTAAAAATCCCCAGAGTCCTGCTACACTTTTAGACCTGTCCTCCTTTGGCCTTTAGGAGGAGCCTGTTGTAAAGTCATAACACCTGCATTTTACTGCATTTAGCTTTAAATTATGCTGAAGCTTAATATTATGAATCACATCTAAATACAAAAAGTTTAAACTAATTCATCTACTTATTCCTTCAAAGGGACTGAGGCCTTAGCCAGGAGCTCTCCTTCCTGATGTTATTATACTTTCATTTCTGAATTTGCATATTAGTTTAAACCATCACTTTTATATTTAGATTTAAATATTCAGATAAAAAATTTCATATTAAGAATTGATTCTAAATATTTAGACTCAGTGTTTTGCATTCAGACTTGACTCCAAATATGTTAGAGATTATTGTTTGAGTTTTTTGAAACAATCAGACAATAACATTGTAATTTATACAAGTAACTTAGTAAAATTGTCTTAAAACATTCACACCTTATTTTTCATCATAATGAACCAATTGTGACAAAATGTAGATGTTATTTCATTATATATATATATATATGTATATATATATATATATATATATATATATATATATATATATATATATATATGAGCATTTTTATGTTTTTAATTCTCCGAAAACTCAGGACTCTGGTTCTAAGATGTAGAATTAGATGAGGATTGTTTACATCTCCATTTTACTGAATTATGAATGATGATTTATAAATGGTTTTCACAGCCCAACTTTTTCCTAATATATCAATGGTGACAAACGTTTATTTTGGGTTTTATTGTTGACAGATAACTGATGCTTCTGTTTCTGATCTCAGCCAGATGAACGTTAGCATTTAGGTCCCACTATGGAAAATTTCCTCTCTATTGTCCAGAAATAAGACAAACGGTCTCCCTGGGTGACGAACAATGAGCTAAGAATGATCCAAACCCAGTGATGCCAAACAGCTAAAGTTACTCGACACTAGACAATAACGACTCGCCCATTTTTGTCTGAAATATCATCTTACATTGCTGCTTTTTTTTCTTGTACTGCTTTTGGTTTAATTTGAATCCCAGCGGACACGGAGATATAAATGAAAAGGAAAGGAGGAAGAAGAAAAGATGAAAGTTGAGGAAAAAAGTTAACAAGAATAAAAATGGAATCTACTACTAGACCTGCAGAAAGAAAAGACACACAAAAAACACAGCTGTGATATCACAGTGACAACTAACACGTGTATACAACAATAACAATGTCACTGAAAAGCACACAATATAATTAATTCATGGTGTATTTAGTGCCAACCACCGCCCAAGGCAATGTGTCAAAACACCCGAGTCCATACTCGAGAGAACACCTTTTGAACACCTTTGTGTGTGTTTGTGTGTGTGTGTGTGTGTGTGTAAGCATGTGAATATAAGGTTTCTCCAGGAGTGTTACATTGCTGCTTTTGAAACGAAGACAGTCAGCTACAAAAACAAAGAAGGGAAAAGACCGAGAGCCTACTTAGCCCTTCACTCACCAGGATTTGGGTTTTTATGTTTTTCAAACCAAAACTGTTTGTTATTCTGCTTCAAAATTACAATTTCTTTTTGTTCTGGTTTCCTCCAAGTTACTTTTAAAAAACTAGAATTTAATTTTTCTGCTACAAGGGGGCGCCAGACTGACATTTGAACATTTTACAGGAAAATTATTTATTGTTTGAAAACACATGATCAGAAAGTAATAATCAGTTTGGAGATGTGTTTCCCGTCACCTGATGGATCCTCTTTTATGACCTTTTTAGAAAGATGTTAGTGTTGCGTTTCATTTCCAGCAAACTACTTTAATGTCTGAGTTGTTTACACTTTCTGGTGCCAGAATGACTCTTTCAGTTGGACCTAAAAGCTTTTTTCATCGTAACGTCTTAATGTTGGGATCAGAAAAGACATGAGAAGCTAAAATGCTCTGAGAGCTGAGTGCTGTCTGCAACAATCACAATGCACAGGCAACAATCATACAGTAGGTCTCCAGCCGAGGGTTCTTTTCTTTTTAAGAGGAATAAACGTTTTAACATTGCGTGGACATAAGGAGCTCCTGCTGAAGACGTATTTTAAATTTCTTTCCATTAATGTTTTAAATCTTATTTAAATCTTCATGTCTGACGCCCCTCCAGTCAAATCCTCACAATTTGCATGATTCAAGGCTGAAAGCCTTCAGATTCAAATCATTTTGTTAGGTTTCAGTTCTACAAGTAACAAGACAGTGAAGCAGAGCGACAATTAAAAGCTTCTTTAATTATTCACAAGTCCACATATTCAAACAGCTTTAGACAACTGCTATGTTCATGTGTTTTTAATCTCTCATAAATATTCAGCAGGAGTCTGTGCTCTCTGTCCTCGGTGCTAAAGTGTGTAAACGGGTGAAGAATCGCCTTTTTTAAACACCACATTGTTGTCCTTGTGTTCTTTTCAGCGGCTGATGCAAATGTTTTCATGCAGACTTCAGGTCAGTCTTGGTAAATCAAGGAAGTAAACATAAATTCACCACAATGAGTCAGAAAATAAAAGGTTCCTGGAAAGAATTCCATGCTGAAGACTCGTGTTCCATTAAAGCTGCATCCGAACACTGAAGATTCCTGGGAAACCATCACACATTAAACACGGGAGGTCTGTAGTGACTAGATGCTCTCTTCACCGTCGACTTCTTTCTGTTCTCCTTGGTGATGGGGATGAGGACCACACCCACCACAAAAACCATCAGCCCAATGGACAGCAGGGCCGGTCCCAGGATGTTGGTGATCTTCTTGCAGTGGCCAGCGAAGTACAGGCCGCTGATGATGATGCCACAGGCCAGGAAGCTCCCTCCGGTGGACATGAAGTGAATGGGGTACCAGAAGACTTCACCCCTGCTGCGGGGTGTCTCCGTGGTCCAGACGGACTCCCGGGACAAGGTGAACACAGTGCTGGCTGTGTGGCTCGGGGGTGTCAGCTGATCCCGGGACTGGGAGAGTGTGCACTCCCCCAGGGGGATGTTCTCTGGGCTGCCTGGCATGACCTCCTGGCTGAGTCTGTGGAAGTCACGAGGAGCAAAAATCAATCTGAGATGGAAATGTTTCCAAAACAGGAAAACTAGAGCCAAATCCCTACTCTCTGTTAAAAAGTCAAAGAGGATTCTGCTGCATTTATTAGAATTTATTTGATCTCTAAGTTATTTCTGAGTCCTTTTGGATTAAATACGTGACATCATGGCTAATACACAGACATTGTTTCCAGAATTTTTTCATCTTTATTTTTTTGTAATTTAAATTAATTGGTGAAAAAAACTCAAGTATTTCCATTTTCAGTGAGTTAAAGTACTTATCTTTTATCAAAATGTTGATTTTTCTATTTTGATTTTAGTTAAAACACATTTTAGGTAGTTTTTCTCAACATGACAGAACGAAACATCCGACTTTAAAAGAAGAAGCAGCTATTCTACTCATGTCTAACCCATGGAGGTCCCTTAAAAAAAGCAACATTGGGGACCCTTAGCACAAAAAATGTCCTCAATAAAAAGGTGTATTTAAAATTATATAATGTTTCATTAGTCTGATTTTTTTACACAGTTTCCATCCTTGGCTTCAGCACTCACAAAACATAATGAAATATGTGTTTTTTGTTTTTTTATTTGACCCTTTTAATGTCAGGTTTTATAAAAAAAATCTGCATTGTAAAAAAAAACCCAACAACTCTGCCTGGTCAAAAAAATGCACGTGGGACCTCTAAGAGCTAAATGAATCCTGCAAACTTTACAATGAATTCAATCATGATGACTGAAGTGGCTTGGAACAAAGTTCAAATGGACAATTCATAAATGCTTTTATCGCAATAAACAGAAATGTTTTCTTGTTTTTTGAGCGTAAACGACATAAAGTGTGTGAGTCAGGATTTGATACATAAGAAATTACAGGATGATATGACAAATCTAATTTTCTGGTGAGGATAAACATGCTTTCATATAAAGTTCATACTGGATTTATTTTTTTCTGAAACCAGAATTAAAGCTTTGTTTTGGCAACATTAACCCTCCGACTGACCCAGGCCCATTTCTGTGTGTACGCTTGCTCTGAGAAAGAACAAAAACTACTAAACTTTATTCAGATTTATAAAATAAAAGTTGAAAATGATTTCCTGATATTGTCATTACCTAATTATAAACATTTATTTTAAAACTGACATTAATTTAGATTATATTACAGTCCCTCTTTGCCCCAAATTAATAAAAAGTGGATTTGCTTTTTTCTTGGCATGGAAGTTAAAGGTTGACTATGGAACATGGACATCTAGTGTTCAGAGGTGGTATTGCAACAACAGAACACATTTTCCAGCCGTCGGGGTGTTGGTTCACTGCAGATACGTGAAGTGACCAGCCAGCACCATGTCCAGTAACGAATCGTACAGGGTCACGACTAATTTCTACTAATACGTTTATTTTACAACAGTATTTACCTTTAGAACATCTTCTGGGCTCAGAATCAGCTGCTTGACTTGTCGAGTCCACCATTTTACACAGTCCCAGCCTCGCCTTGCCAAGCGGACTTTTTTAGCGCAATGGTGCCCTCTAGTGGCTGGTAGATGTAAACATAAACCCATTTGTGCCTGTCACAATAAAATTTAGATGATTTATTTTTTTAAATATAGCATTTAAAGGAAAAAACTGTACTTTCATTCTGCACACCTCTAAATGCCCCGTGGAGGTATTATTTGTTAAAAATATAGTTTTTTATTAAAATGTTCCATATTCCACCTTTAACAGGTTAAAAAGTTTACTTTTATAGAACCACATGCCTTGTTCAGCAAAGAATGACCTTTAGGAGACAAAACTAAATAAAATAAGATTATGTGATCTAAGCTAGCTCATCAAATCATTTAAAAACAATAAAAGTGTTGTTTTAATGTCCAACCAGTTTAAATTCTTGACTTGAACCGACCCTCAGAAGAAGCTTGATTCGGAGCAGCATCTGTTTACGTTTAGCTTTAATGGTTTTATTCTCAGGTCTGAAACCTGTGGCTCTGGGGCCAAATGTGGCTCTGCAGTCCTTTCAATTTGGACCAAAGATGATTTCAATCCAAGGGCGGTCTCAGCAGTTTTCCTATCCAAAAGTTTAGCAACACAAATAAAACAAATGTACCAGAATGAAATAACTTCAGATTTAACACAGACATGTTTTATTTATGTGTTTGTTAGTTTGCTCTTTTGAATGAGATTTTTTCATGGTTCTGAACAGAAAGTCTTCTATAAAATTGGGTGTTTTTCAATGTCAAGAAACCTCGCCTTGATGCCTTGGTCTCGTCCCAGTTTCCTAGGAGATACGTAATCAGGAACCAATGTTCATGTGCTACCATGACGTCTGTCTTCCGTTTGTCTGCCGTTTAGCTAATTCACCAAGGATACACGAGAGGTGCCTTGTTGACTTCTCTTGGTCAAGAATTTCCCAGAATGCCGCGCGGTATTTTCAAACAGATGTGATCAGGAGCCGGCAGCAGCTACTTCGGGGGAAAATTTCCAGTTTAAATGTGTCAACTAATTGTAGCTCTTGGGCTTATATCTAAAATGTTTTTTAGATCCAAAGCTATGGTTGGTTAGTTGCTTAGTAGTTGCAGCTTCGGTGGCTAGCAGGTACTAATTCACTTACACAACACATGTGATTTAACCAATATATACACAAATAAAAAAGTAAAAGGCTCAATATACATCTATATTGAAACTTAACATTACTATGATGGGCGGGACGTAAACAGAGCGCATAAGCAGGGGGCGGGCTCTGGATGGCCGCAGTCACGTGGGGCAAGTCTGTTTCATTTAACCTTTTCTTTGACCAAGGAAGGACAGTGTCCTCATAAGCAAGGCGTCTTGCCTTGACATTGAGAAACACCCTTAGTTTCCTCCTTATTTTTGCTTAAATCTTAAAAATAAAACTATGTCACAATGCAACATGAATTGTTTTACAAACGTACTTTATAAAGCTCTATGAAGATGCTGCTCTACCTGTTGATACTAGAACCTCTAGGACCAGACATGGGAACAGCAGGTCCTGCTGATCTGGAATCAGCTTTCTGTGTGGCTGTAGGACACAGGTTTACTCCCTGCGTTTTAGTCTGATCAAAGCTAAAATAAAACTGAGATCTTCGAAAAAGAATGTGCTTATGCTGTTAACCTTTTTGACTTTTTTCAGACTTTTTTGAATTAGCTATAGTTTCATCTTATAACTTTTTAAACTTTTAAATCACTTTAATAGTTTCTATTACTAGAAACATTTGCTATCTTATTACTGGGTTTTGAACAAAGCATAAAAACTGTGGTTTTACAAAGACTGTTTTTACATTTTTGTTCTTTTTAAGCACTTTAAGTTTCACTTGTGTTTGAAAATTTTTTATACAAAAAAGATTAATTAAAAATTTGAATTTCCAGTTGGAATCACACTGAATGGTACTTTTGTTTATATTAAAAGTGCAGAAAGGTTGTGACGTTTGTTTCAGTGTTAATTAGATTTTCAATGGCAAAGCACATTAATCATGTCTCAGTTATATCACAGTTTAGTCTCCAACAGTCTCAGCCCTTAAGTCAGCGTCTTTAGGGTCTGTACACATTATTTCTAGTAGAGAAAGTGAAAATGGCTCCTTCCTTCTCAACAACTACAAGCCCAGTTTTAATTGAGTTCTCGATGGGATTAGAGGCAGATAATAGAACAACTCGGACATATTTCCTGAAACATTTTACGGCATAAAGTCAAGATTATTATTGAATTCTGCAGATTACTGTGTTTAAATAACGTTTCTTTTGGGGGAAAACAAATAGTTCATACAGATCATATAGTTTCCTTTTGAATGAAATTTCATGTTTGATTTTCTGTTGTAAAATTTGGCCCCATTCAGACCTAAGAAGACATGTTGTGCATCTCTGCCTAATGAGTGTGTCATTCTCACTGTTCTTAGAGAGACCAACAGATCACTTACTGGCTCCAGTCAAAGCAACCGAACCAGCTTGAAATGTGAGTCCACAAATCAATAAAGTGACATCATGCTGTTTCATGCAGCTTCTGATTTCAGGCTGCTGAGCTCCATCCTGTCTCAGCTTTAACGACAGCAGCAGCAGCAGCATCCCTCCTACACACTCCTGGTGCCTTAAACGTACTTTGTGGGGTGTTTTGTTTCCATGGGGCACTTTTATAACTCCCGTTGAATCTTTCCTGGTGGCTGTATTAAGAAAAACCCTCAATTGTCAGAGGATTGCTTCTGTCTGAAAAGCTATTTTACAATCCCTGGCTTTCTGAAATCTTTTTTTGGTCAAAGCTTTTTTATTAGGAGAGTTGCTACAAAATATTAACACTTTTAATTGATCAGCTGATCCTTTTAGGTAACACCCTCATTTTTAAATAGAAAAAAACATCACCTAAAGTGTATCTGAACAGCTGTCAAATCTAGACTGGAGGTGAATAATAATATAATTATTAAACCTATTTAAGAACAGTGTAAGTCCCAGTTCCTAAACACATGTAAACACATGTATATTCATATTTTCTATTTGATCCTTTTTGAGCCAGGCAGACAGAAGGAAACAAACACCTACCGTTAAATCTGGACCAAAACCTCCTGGTTTGTGTTTTTAAATCACATAAAGACACAAAAACACTGCTAAAACTGAGGAAGAGGAGAAAAGCTTCCACCCACCATCCGGCCAGAGAAACCAGTAAGAGTCAGCACTGAACACCACCCTTCTGAGCTTTTCTCCACCTCCTCCAGAAAACCCTGTGATCACCATCATCTCACAGGCGGTCTGTCCCGATGCTGCATCCAGGCGGGAATTTCACTTTCCGGTCTCCAGAGGATTTCCATTGACCACCACCCCCACCTCAAAACCACTCAGGCTGACATCTCTGGAACTGCCAGCACAATCTTCAGGAAAGACTTTGGGTGTTGTCCCTCCGACCGCCTCGGCTAGCCGGTGCTGGTTCCACATAGAGCAGGGACCAGGAAACGGCCCTCTGTTAGACCCAGATTGATGGAATCAGCCACACACAACACGCCGGCGCTACATTGATCCCACAGTGCCCCACAGCAATTATCTGAAGTTGTAGTATTGTTGGTTGAACATGAAATCAATTAGATGTTTGGGGTAAAAGTGACCCTCAGAGAAATGTTCTCCTTCAGTCACACGGGAGGAGAAACGAGAGGCGACGTGACATAATAAACCCCCGTGACTTCACACTTGTGTTGTTGTGCTGTGTGTCAGATAAACACACACCAGATTGGTCTCTGATCTGAACATGAGCCCAAAATCGAACCTAAAACTATCCTAACAGGAGTGAAAGAGATGTAAAAAACCCCTAAAACACAAAAAACAGAAAACAAAACTACACAAAAACTGATTGAGTCCATCTGATGAGCATCAGCCCTGCTAAACAGATCTACGGCCATCTAAAGCTGTGATGAGCTTTATTATCCAGCAGAGGGCAGTATAATCATGTGGTCTGATGTAAGAACAGGTTCAGGATCCTTTACATTCAAAGGGACTGAAGTCCCATTCTTCAGTGGTTGATTTAAATGATAATACTGTTTCAGATTTCACAATTTATTCCATCATGTTAAGGTTTGAGTACATTTGTGCTTTCAGGATGCCCAAGACTCACATTCAGGCGACACAAATAGAAGAAATGACTCAAAGGATGTTAAGTTTTGACTTTATTGTTTCATGTAAAAAAACAAATGCACAAAGTGCAATTGAATGTATTTATCTCGCGACATAAAAGAAAATTTACAAAGAAAATAAATTAGACTAAATCATGATTGAAAATAGAATAAAATGTGTAGAATGACATCGGTTGGTTTTAATCAGAAGCAATTGGGGAAAAAAAATAAAAAGCATCACATTAAAGCAGCATTCCGCAACATTGCAGTTATATGGTCTCTGTCGCCCTCTAGAGGCTTGCTGCGTAACATCACTGTCGTAACATTAAATCTCTCTCGCGGGCAAAAGAGTCATGTTTACATTCCTAATATCAGGCAAAACAACGAAAACAAACTTTTCCACCTCCACACATTGAATAAATAGTTTTATCAGGACTGTACAACAACTTTATGCCCGACCAAACACAATAACCCTGGTGAAATCATTTATTACTTACCTAGCCATTAGCAGCACGGCTAGGTTAGAGTCCGTAGTTCATGCCTTTCTTTCTAAAAGAGCTCTCCAGCGAGGAAAAGACGGCCCAATAATAACTCTGGTCTTTGCTCTTGTTCTATCACGTTCTTCTTTTCTTTTCCTAGATTCCTCTGATAAGGGATTTCTAGCTTTCTTTGGTGAAACTGCCGCTGCTAACAGCGAGTCTACGTTATACAATTATGGGAAGCCAAAGGGATAAAAAAAATTGCGTGTTCTAAACTCGCATATGTCCGCCAAAACGCTCGTTCAAGACGCGTGTTTTGGCGGACATGCTCGCTTTAGAACACGCGAGTTTTTGCCCCCTTTGGTGTCAAAACGCACGTTCAAGATGCACATTTTGGTGGACATAACGCACGTTTAGAACGCGCGCTTTTTTATCCCTTTGGCTTGCCATATTCTGCTGTAAAACGACACCCAGTCAGTACTTCCATCGCTACCCGATGCACAAAAACTGTATAGCGCAGTAAACAGACGTGGGACCCCCCAACACTATCACAGGTATGAAAATGAACATAATAGATAATAGTATGACACAAAAACTTTACAAAAAAGCATAATTTTAAGGTGTAAAAGTTGTGGAATGTTGCTTTAAAGCTGCTTGGGTCCAGATCTCCTGCCCAGAGGTGTGGGTTTAGATAGCACAGTAAATCCAAAGCCATCCCATAAGCTCCGCTCCTTCTTTACCACAACAAACTGGATCAAGACCCTCATTACAGCAGATGAAGCTCTGATTCAATGGTCCATCTCTCCTCCATCCTACCATCACTCAGGAGCCGAACACCACAAATCTCCTCTTAGGAGAGTCACCCCCAACCAGGAAGGAACTTTACACTTTATTTCCTGCTGACTAGGACAGCCGACTCTCATCCTGGTGGTGAGCTGTTACACACTACACGCTGAAGATCAAGGATAGCATTATTGTAATACTAAATGGTAAATGGCCTGTATTATATAGCGCCTTAGGGTTCTACAACCCCCCAAGATGCTTTATAACTCATCCAGTTAGTCACACAGTCACACACTCATTCACACACACACACATTCACAGACTGGTAATGCAAAGATCGTTCAATACAAACCTGGGTTTGGACTGTGAGGATAATGTATTTTCACCTTTCCAGTCCAACAGAAAGGAAACATGAAATATTTAAGTTTTCCATTGATGTTCTTCACTTTTTTTTTTTTTTTTTTTACAAATTACTGTGTGATAATAAAAATTAAAACTTTACATAAACTGAAAGAAGTCGATGGTAACCCAGAGAAAATTGTGGTTTTGGTTTTGGTTCCCCAGTCTGGTGATGAATTTATTTATTTATTTACACATCTGAATGTTTTCTGATCTTTTAGAGAGTCGATTATTTCATTAGAGTTCTGTTTTTGATTACTCATGCCTGCCTGATGAGAACCATTTTCAGATGCCAAACACATTTATTGGTGTCCAGAAGTGAAAACCTGAGTGGATCTGTTCGGTGAAGAGAAATTCAGGTGTAACTTTAATCCTGTCTGATGATACAGACGGAGAGTTTCCAGGGATTAGACCTAATAAGCCCAGCTTTGATTCAGGATGCTGAGTTTGTTGGTTTTAGGCCGAGATTCAAATGAACTCTGTGTGAAGGAGCAGTGGGAACTCTTTCTCTCTCTCTCGCCGGTTAAAGCCACCAGAACTAAGTTGCTCTAACAACTCCCACCCTCGCTGTTTTTTAAGGCCGTGGATTAAAGAGAAATACTTTTTGGCCAAATGAAGCCTCACACAGAGCCTCGTTAGCTCCTGAGAAAATATCAATAAAACCTTTGCAGCAGCTCATCTGGAGACATTTCAGTTAATATGCTGCTGATTTATTGACAGACAGAGCAACTGACCTTGGGAAACTAATTAATCTACTTTGCATATTTGCAGCTTTTTGTTGAGTAAAGTCAGAAGAGAAGATATGCGAGGAACTGTAGCAGAAAGGTTCTTCACCTTCGTTAATCCGGATAACGGGATGTTTGCTCTTCTCAGTGTTATTATACCACACCCAACCTTTTAAAAACAGTTTTTATATGATTCTTTCATCATGAAGCATTTATCTTCTTTAAAGGCCATTTCTATATTTCATGTTACATTTTTTGGTAGCAATATTACACACAGTACTTATGGATTTACATGCAGGGTAATTACCAGGTACTTACGATTCCCGGTCGGGTCATACCAAAGACTTTGAAAAAGGGGCAGCAGTAGCTCAGGAGGTAGAGCGGGTTGTCCAGTAATCGGAAGGTTGCAAGTTCGATCCTGGCTCCAGCCAGAGAATGCTGCTGTGTGTCCTTGGGCAAGACACTTAACCCGCTATGCCTGCTGGTGGTGGTCGGAGGGACTGGTGGCGCCAGTGCTAGGCAGCCTTGCCTCTGTCAGTGCGCCCCAGGGCAGCTGTAGCTACGTTGTAGCTCATCCCCACCAGTGTGTGAATGTGTGTGTGAATGGGTGGATGACTGATTGTGTTGTGAAGCGCCTTGGGGGGTTGTAGAACCCTAAGAAGGCGCTATACAAATACAGGACATTTACCATTTACCAAAAAAATGGGACCCAATGCCTCCTTGCTTGACACTCAGCATTAAGGCGTTGGATTGGGGGGTTAAACCACCAAATAGTTCCCGAGCGCAGCCACAGCTGCAGCTCACTGCTCCCCACCATGGGGATGAGTCAAATGCAGAGATGTAATTTCACCATTGTGTGATGAATACTTGGGACTTTAAGTACTAGGCTGTATTATGTACTACTAGTACGTCTCTCTCCAGATGTTGCCTGTTAATTCACTGTCATACTCTGCAAAAACAAAACACAAGTTTTATATGATCAAATTTTAGATTTTCATCACAGAATAATAATTAAATATGTTCTATGCTTTATTGTGTTTTTATCACTATAGAGATCTTTCCAACAAGCTAACAATTTGTCCTTTGTTTTTCTTTATCTGCTCATTGACTCTTGTGCAGCTGATACACAACTATGGATGCCTGATTGGGCCAATAAAAAGCAGACTGTGGCAATTTTTGAAAGGAGTTGACATCTTTACATTCAGTTTCCCCAGGAAACCAAAATATGCCTCAGCAGCAACAACCATTAATGATAAGTACATTTAGGGATGTTTGAGGTGCATGGGGACATCTGGTTAGGATGCCTCCTGGACGCCTCCCTGGTGAGGTTTTCTGGGCACGTCCAACTGGGAGGAGACCTAAAGGGAAGACCCAGGACACGCTGGAGGGACTATGTTTGTCGTCTGGCCAGGGAACTCCTTGGGATTCCCCCGGAGGAGTTGGCCCAAGTGGGCCTCTCTTCTCAGGCTGCTGCCCCCACGACCTGACTCCGGATAATTGGAAGAGAATGAATATTACACTTGAATGTTAAAAAATTTTGATTCAAAATCTGAAAACACAACAAACGCTGTTGTGGATCTCAAAACGTTTTTTTTTATTTATGTGAGTCAAAAATCTGGAAGTAGAACACTACAGGGTAAGATCTATAGCTAAACATTGACTTTTAGATATGAAACCAGTGCCCCTTTCACTAAACAGCTCACCTTTATGACTGCTTATCTGGTCTTTCAACAGGGATGTTGGCTATGTCCTGTGAGGAAGTGAGAATTCATTAATCAAACTGACATCTCAGAAACAAAGGAGGGGTAGACGCCATCTTTGTCGCCTCAGAGTCAAACATCACATCATTCCTTTGAAAACATGGAAGATGAACCTTGATATCACACCAGTTTGCCATTGTCTCTTTTGTGAAAAAAAAAGAAAAGAATCCAAACAAAGCTTTGTCCTTCTCTTCTCCTTGGAGAATTAGACGTTGCTTAACAGCTCCCCCCACCAAACCTCCCCTCTGGGAGGCGATGGACCAGCATGTTTCACTCCTCCTTTGTTTAACTGTTAAAGTACATCTCTCAGAACACATCTGGTACTAGTGCTGGTTTTGATAAAAACAATCCTATGATCTCAAAAACTATTTTCCAATAAAATTGCGTTTTGTGTTTAGTTTCTGTGGCGTGAGCTCATTTTAATGTTGCTTTAACAGACTTTTTCCACATCAAAATCCTCTAAGATGAAAAACAATCCAGCCTATTAAAATGACTTCATTTAAACGCAGAAAACAAACGTGATTTTTCTTCCAAAATGCATTTCCTAATTGATCACAATACCTCTAAGAGTTTTGTTACAAAGCCATAAGGTTTATTCAAAACCTCAGAACAAAGATTTGCTTTTTCAGCTTATAAAATAAATAAATAAAATAAAAAAGCAAGAATCTATAGCTCGCTGCTGGTCTCCGAGGGTCCTTGGCCTTGGTGACGTCAATGATTTGTGATGTTCCTCCCCTGCTGTGGCATGTTGCAGTCAGAGAGAAGCAGGAAGGACTAATAGATGCTCTGGGAAAGGCAAAAAGTGTGGACTGTATAAACAGATCAATAGCACAGCCACGTCTCATTTCTGACAGATTTGTTCTCCCAGTCTGATAATTGGGCAAAGTACAAAGAGTGCCACACTCCTGCAGATCTGACGCTTCATGGTTGGTGAGCTCTCTGGGCTCGATGCCCAGTTTTTAGGTTTTGTTCTCTGTGAAAAAAACAAAACACATTGGCTGATACTGTTGGACTGAAACTGGCCAGGGAACACACAGGTGAGGCTGCTGCATCCCAGACTATCACTGCAGATGCTACATCTGGGAGATGTTGTTGCTCAACAGGACTGTTTAATAAACAAACTAATGAAACCGGACCTAAACGATGGAGCCTCTTTAATAAAAGATTCAAACTAATGGAACCATAGGAACATGTTAAACTAAGGTGCGGTTCACCAGATAGTTGGATGATTTTCGAAACACGAGAGACCACATACATGGTGATAAAAAAATCAATGATATAACAGTTTTGATCCTTCAATGCGTGGAGAAATCTCACACATCACTGACAAACATTTCAAGGTCAGATGGGAAATCTTGCAAAACCCGTTGAGATCAATTGTGACTTTGGAGTAAACAAACATGGTGGAAGAAGAGGAGGGTTCCCCTCTCGCTGTGTAGCTTTCTTCACCTCACTTTCTAATGGTCTACATGTCACATTCAACAGGCAGGAGGCTTGTGTCTCCAGGGCACAACATGCATGCTGCGATATCGAGGCAAGACGATCCAACATGTTGATTAGCCCTGATATGTGATCGAGGCGGTCCCGAGGTGCTTCCAAGCAGACCAGAGAGCTCTTAACACACCACCCCCCAGCACACATAGGTGGGCCCCATATGGAATATATATTGTCAAGCAGTATGGGTCCCAACAAGGTTTGTCCATGGTTTCCACGGTGGCCCCATGGGGGTTTGCCCAGAAAGAATTATACCCACATAGACTTTAACGGGTCCTACATGGGTTTTCAGAGGGTTTGACTCAAACACCGGCAAACCCCTGTGGGGCCACCATGGAGACCGCGGACAAATCCTGTTGGGACACATATGGCTTGACCATATATATTCCATTTGGGGCCCACCTATATGTGCTGGCTGGGACATGACAGGACCATCTGATTAAAGATTATCTTTGGGCAATCGGGCTTAAGATCATCAGAAGAAAATGATCCAGTGAAAAAAATCTGCATAATTATAGGTGCGTTTCCTTCTTCAGGGTAAATCTGTGAGCGTGAAATTGACCGGGTGATCCGAAGCCCTGGTCCTCTTAAGCTGTCCTGTCTCCATATATATTTGGCCCTGTAAGGAATTTGATGAAACATCAGCACATCGCGACTGCTGCACAGTGAGTTACGTCATCAATCAGTGCAAAACAAGTGAAAAGTAGTAAACAAAGATCAATACAATGGAGGAAGCAACAATAGTCGGCACGTTTATGTTTGCTATGTTGTTATATGCAGCAATGGCTTCCATCCCTCGTCTCTCTAACTACTCGTGTTTTCCTAAATAACGGTTCCCGCCACATATATGCATTTCCTATTTCCTCCTGAGTTGACATCATTTTCGACTGAGTTACGACCAATCGGCAGCGTTCCCGCCCAGCATATTCACCGGGTCTTTTATCAGGCCATTCCGAGTACCTACCCCTGATCAGGTACTCAGAAGGTTTCGGAAAATGGCCGTTCGGCTGGCCCGGTCAAGTGGAGACATGCGCACATCGGGAACTTCTAAATTTACCCCAAATTTCCGATAAAGGAAACGCATCTAAAATTTTCATGAGAACCGGGCCTGAAGCGTGTCCTGTAACCAGCATCACACGTGTTCTCAGTCTGTTCATCAGTCAGTCTGACTGTTTAAAGGCTAGGTAGTCACAGTGCTGTTCGGTATCAGGGTGTGTACACACTGAACATGGACCACAGAAAGCTGAGAACAGAGTTGTTGCTCTCCATGTTAAAGGTAACACTTAGAGGAACATCTCCTAAGTATTTTCATGAGTTGATTTTCATTATTTTTTATTTATTATGGCTTTTGTCAGTTTCAAGCTTTTTCAGGGACCAAGCAGGAAATGAGTTAGAAAACAGAAGAAGTTCATCTTCGCCCAAAAGTTTCAGAATAAAACATTTAAAAATCTTTAAAGAAATTTGTGAAAACTATCATCTCCTCCTTAGTGCCAGTCTGACCGTAATGTTTTTAGAGAGAAATAAACCAGTAACAGAGCCATGTTTGGAAATGACTGCAGGTCTCAGTGGGTGAAAGCCACAGGCCAGAAGATTCCACTCAAAGGCCAATTTCACACTTGAAATGAATAATTTAATGTTATCTAATAATGACTCTTGTGAGTCACATTTCTGTCCCATTTTGATTTGCAGAAACACTCTTAAGAGCTAGGAGCCTTCAGAGGAAAACAGCACAGATCTTAAGACCAACACAGTGAATGAGAAGCAAACATCTTTTTGTTTTTCACTGCTTGAAGTTTGTCAGATTGATTTCATCACATTTGAGAGTCTGCCGCCAACAGAGCACTGAATGCTAAAACTCTCCTGCTATAAATAGCAGCTGTTATTATTCAGTTCAGGCTTTAATGTTGAATTCCATACAGATTTCATCAAAGAGCAGGAGATATATTTTATGTATGGAGGACCAGGACCAAGTCTTGTTATCTGTCCTTACACTCCTGTTCAGGAATCATAACGTGTGAAGTACGGCCCTCTGATATGAGCTGTATGGATGTGTTGCTGGTAATGATGGCACCCAAACACATTTACAGGGTTAAGAGTGGTTTAAATTGGGCTGTTTTTCTAGGAGAGAGCTAAGAATGTGCACACTTTGGAGACTCTCATGTTGGTGAGATCATTTTCTTTTTGGAATGATAATTTGCTATCAATGGTAATGTGCAATTATATACATGCATGCACAAGCAGACTGCAGTCAAGAGACAAACCCTGAAAAACTGAGAAGTTTAGTTAAAAATGAATGCAAGAGCTTGGAAGATATCTGATGTGGTCTGATTTATGTTACCTGGCTTTTGAGAATTCTTCCTTTCTATTCCTCCAAGTAGTCGGTCCCAAACGAGTACCAAACTTTGACCCATAGGGTGAAGATTTCCTGCTTAGCCTACTGTGTTTAGTTGAAAGTTGGTGTTTTCAATATCGTGAATGTTAGACAGTGGCTAGATCACCAATCTAGATCACTAATGTCTAGTTCACCATGGTAACAGAGGCTGAGCTTTAGATCATCTTAGTAACAGAAACATAGGTTAACTGTGGGTGAAATATACAGTTTGTTTACTGATTCAGTACTTAACAACTTCCTGATATAAACATTAGACTGAACAATAACTAGATGTTGCCATTGTTTTGTCAGAGTCTGACATTTTAAGTAAAAATCAGTTTTAAAATCAATTAAGAAATAGTTTAAAAATAGTCTCTAGCATGTTGGTTCTGATCTAAAAGAAAAATATTCTATTAAATCAGGACTCTATTCACTCTACCCCTCCCCTGGGCTGCCACCTTACCGTGGTGGAGGGGTTTGAGTGTCCCAATGATCCTAGAAGATAAGTAGCCTGAGGCTTTATGCCTCTGGTAGGGTCACCCATGGCAAACAGGTCCTAGGTCAGGGATCATACAAAGCACAGCCCAAAGACCCCTGTGATGAGCAACATAGTGTTCCCTCGCCCAGGTGCGGGTCACTGTGGAGTTGGGGGCATTTTGGCAAGCGCCTGGTTTGCCGGGCTTTCACCCATGGATCCCGGCTGGGCATAGCCCAAAGAGGAGACGTGGGTCCTCCTTCCCATGGGCTCACCACTCGTGGGAGGCTCCAAAGGGGTTGGTGCATTATGTGTTGCATGGTAGGAGAAGGCAGGGAACTTGGCGGTCTGATCCTCGGCTACAAAAGCTAGCTCTCTGTATGTGGAATGTAACCTTTCTGGTGGGGAAAGAGCCAGAGTTGGTGTGTGAGGTTGAGAGGATCTGGCTAGATATAGTCGGACTCACCTCGACGCATGGCTCTGGCTCCTGGGTCCTGACTGTGGTTTGTGCTGATGCACCAAACTGCAGATCAGACTACCCATCCTTTTGGAGTTCCTGGAGGGGGAGAGCACAGAGGCAGCTGAGGTAGTGGCAGTCCAAGCGGAATGCGGCTCAGGTGGTCGCGGAGGCAAAAATCGGGGCGTGGGGGGAGTTCGATGAGACCATGGAGCAAGACTTTTGTATGGCTTTGAGGAGATTCTTATCCACCATCCAACATCTCAGGAAGGGAAAGCAGTGCACCAACACTGTCTACAGTGGGGACGGTGTGCCTTCCGCCAATGTCTGTGAGGGGGGGAGTGTTACTCGAAGACAAGATGAACGGTTCTCTACAAGGACTCGTCTATCATCGTTCACTTTCAATCAATCAAAAGATTTAATTTGTTCATGAATATCACCTCACTAATTCACTCACATAATTAAGAAATATGATAAAAATGCTTGGAAACGTGAACCCCTCCTTAGATTACAGCAGGAATAGAATGAAACAACTCAGCAGTAAATATGGATTGTTAAATCATTGGTTTTTAAAGGGTTAATATGAAGTTTAACTCATTAGAGCCTATGGACATCAGAGAATATTCAATAAAAAGTTATTTCATTTGATCAGTGAAGTGATTTATGGCCGTGGTTCCCAACCTGACGTCTGTGATCTCCCATGGGGGTCACTAGAGATTGCTGAGGATCCTCACAATTTTGTCTGTGCTGAGGTTGTGAGGTTACCGAAATTATGCTTGTGAAGATCACATTTAGAAAATTCCAATAACACACCCTACAGTGCAAAACAAGTAGAATAAGTACAAAGACCTAAAGCTATTTTTTTTTTGCAAATAAATGTTTGTACTTTTAATGTGTGTATGTGGATAGGAGTTGGGTTTAGGGGCCAGGCAGGTTGTGGACACAGACCTCAAGGATGAAAGGCTGGGAACCACTGATTTATGGGACAGAATCAGAGTCTCAGGATATCGTGACCCGACCCAAAGAGCAGCAAATATTTAATACCTGATTTATTGAGACATTTGTCTCACTGGCTTTCCTGTCAGGATTTTATTTCCTTCACTTTCCATTATTACACCCCGCTGGTCTTTATGAATCAAGTCTCAGAGTAAATAGAGTATTTTTTTTTTTTTTACTTCTGTATCTTTGTTCAGTTTATTTTGAGTAGAAAAAGCATCAAATAAAGTGTGAAACTTTTACTAAAGCTGAAAACCTAAATTACCAAAAGTCACAGTGTAATCAGTAACGTACCTGGAATATCTCTATCGAGTTTCATCATGCCACAATATTAAAAGGCAGGCCCACGATGTTAACCCTACCTCTTAAAGTTCTATCAGACAACAGAGTTAATAAACTATTTCACAAGCTTCTGATGTTCTGAGGTATGTGTGTATCTTTTTGACTCTTATTGTGAAGGATTTAATAAGTTCTGAGTTTTCCTTTGGACGCTGTCACAGAAGTCGTCCAAAACAAATATAGTGCCTCATGTTTAGAAAAGGCCTTAGTATGTTGAATTATTTTCTCAACTTTACTCCAACCAAAGAAGTCCAGTTGCCTTCATTTGAACCCCTTGGATTACCATGACCTGGATGACTGAGAACCTTCACCAGCACTTGTAAGTAATGACATTTTTGTCCAACATGTTAGATTTTTTTACTTTGTTGCTTATTTAGTATCAATAGGCTCCTGCTAGTGTTAGCTCATTGTTAGCACTAGCTACAGCAGAGTGTAGCACGGTTGTTTACGACCGTTGTAATTCCACTTTCAACCAGTAGGAGGGAGAAGCAGGTAACTCTTTAGTATTGCTTTCAACCAATAAATACAAACAAGGCCTCATTAAAAGAATATAGACTATGCTAAAACCAATTAACTAATTACTACTAAAACCCAGGCTGGGAGGCGGAACCCCAACAAAGAACATAAACAAAACTGAAGGCACCCCAGACACTCGTGACCCATGCACTTGAGCACTGCACACATGAAGAGGAACCGCCACCCAGAGACTTTCCAGCCATCTGCAGCTCTCAGTTTGCAATAGGAGAATAAAAAGGATGAAGGTCATTAAAACAATAAGACTTCCAATCATTTACCTCACTGAAAACGATATGTGGACACTCAAACACACACATGCACACCTGTTAAGTGCTGATGCATTTCTCACAAGGCCTCCAACAGTCTGTTTCCCCCTGCTGGATTGATATAATGCAGTCCCTGGAACAATGACACTGCTGGAGCTTCCTAGCAGACCGGAGAAAGCAACTTCAGATGCAACTCAGTGCTGGAGTGAGTGTCGTTACACTGGTACCGGGTGAAAACCCCAGCCTACCAACGGCTTGCCCATCATTTTCTAGTACCAGGCATGACGGACTGCAAGAGTCAATGGTGACCCAGAAGCTGTAGTGGCAGCAGGAAAGAGCATGACCTTAAAATAAATTCAACCACAGCGCCCTCTGCTGGTAATCAGCCAGTTTATTGGCAGCAGGTGCCAGGAATATCACCTTGCTACGTTCTGATAAGTTCATGTAAATGGTTCCCAGGCCCTTTAAAATTCCTTCTGCTTTCTTTTCTGTTCATCCTACATGTTAATTTCTCTAATGAAAATATCATTTGTCTAATCAATCAGTTTTATTCCAGTTTAAGGCTATTGTTCTTCTAGCATGCAGGCTACTCTAATCCAACAACAAAGCCGTGACCTTTATGATAGATCCCTGATGTATCAGGCCTGGGGTTCAGTGCAGTTTCTTTTTCCTTTCCATCGCTCTCTTGACCTCCTTCCTGTACATCTGGGTTTCAATGCCTTAAACATTTTAGGTGATTTGAGTGATGAGTTTGACTAAACACAGGAAAAAATATCACCAAGTCACATGCAGAGAAACGTCCCTCTGCTCTGATTTGATGTGGATTAAAGAAGATTTTAGTTCAACAACAAACATGCTAACACAAACAATCAGAAACTCTAACACATCCTGTTTTTGTTGAGTGTTTTTTTTATTTTAAAGTGAAAAGAAACCAAACAGAAAATAATTTTCATGGAATACTTATAAAGATTTCACTATATCTGTATCCCAGTATCATCTTAAACAATTTCAAGTTTAATGTATTCAGACTTGATTATAAGTGTTTAGGAAATAGAAGGAGTTAATTACAAAAACCTTAGCATGTAATCTGATACCTGACCAAATTACTGAGTAATCCAATGCTTTGATGCCACCTGGATCAGAAATTAACAGGAAATCGCAGCAGACTGTTGAACCTGTGCTGCGAATATCAAATTTTCAAGTTGTCATCTAGGATTTCATCAGGCTGTTAGAGTGTGAACATCTTTTTTTTACACAACGGCACTGGCTTGACGTTGAAAGCCTGAATGTAAGAGGAATGCCAGGAGGAAGGGGGACTTCATTTCAGCTTTTAGTTTCTGCCTTTGGCAGACCGTGATCAGCGTTCATCAAACTTTCACCGCATTCAGAATAAAACAAGTCAAATATGAGAAAAGGAACTGAAGTCAGTCAGATAAAACTTCGCAGTGATGCAATTTCAAAAACTTTCACAAAATCATTTTCCCTTTGATTCTTTTAGAGGCAATAAAACTCTAATGATGTCCAACTGAAAGTGAGTGGAGAGGCATTTCATACCGAGCAACGTGCAGCAAGTGATGACTCGGCTCCACAAGAGAGACTCTGACATCTAATTTCTGAAATCAAGCGGGATTGGCCTCATGAACCATGGGAAATAAGAGCAATCTATCTGAGGTCAAAGGGATAAAAGCAGGGCACCGGACCTCTATCTATCCTCATATATATTATAGATATACCACTCAAATTTTTACAGTCAGCGCTCTAAAACGCTGGCGTTTCCATGGTGACTGAGCTGGAAAGCTGTGTGATGTTTGGTACAGTATGTCTTTGCTGGAGCGGAGATCAGAGTTCACAGCTTAGACATGATGGAGACGCCTAACAGTGGATGTAATATCACAGCTGGAGCCGAAATTCCTTTTGAAATGTTTATTCCCGTCGCAGCAGCAGATAATCAAACACGGATGTCCATCAGGATTCTGGGAAGCTCCTGTAGACATGCCGCTGAGCGACTCACCTCCATTTCCTCCACATAAACACCCATAGGTTGTGCTTATGCTAACAAGGCTACCCGAGGCTATAGCTCAATGCCACTTTGATGGCGGAGGCTGTGCAGATGTTCTGCTTTAATCAAGATAAATGAGTGTGTTTGGTGAATTCAGATAAGTCAATACGCTGGTCCTGCTGAGTTTACCTGGAGGAACTCCCTGTGGAGCGTCACACGTCTGAGGAAACCTTTGAACAAGCAGCAGTTAGCAAGTTTTCCTGATTTCTAACAACAAGCGTTTATCTGAGAGACCATCACCACTGTGATGCTTCTGTAGCATCACAAAGGCTTCAGCAAACTTACAGGTTGGATTTCTTTTTCCCACAAAATCTACATGTTGGTGTCAGTGTGTGACAATAAATGTTTTTATTCAGTCCATCTTTTACTTTTATATAACAAAAATTCTGAAGGGAAGAGAATAGGAGAGAATTTGTATTCTGCTTATTTATTAAATATACATTTATATTGGACATTTCACGTTTGTGGTTAAGGTTGTGCTGCAGGAATCTGCTTAAACAGTCATGTGAAAAAGTTCTGGATCAGTCAGAGTTTCTCTCCATCAGTTTGCTCTCTTCCTGAGTCTCTGCCGCTCTGGTTTCTGCCTCAGTAGAAGATTTATGAAGCTCAAAAACAAGCTGCTGCACGAGATCTGGGCTTCTTTGAAAATTCAAGTCTTCTTGTCCCTCCAATTTATCTACCCATCATTTATTTTCCTCCATGAAACCTTTAAAAAATGAGCTTGATCCCATTTCGTCAGAAAGTCTAACGGAGAAGGTGGTTTGTTTTATGCCTTCCAGGCTTGTCAAAAACGAAATCAACTAACATTTAAATCACACCTCCACCAGATGCTCCATGACACTATCTCAGCAGCCAAGGGATAACATTCACATTAGCAAAACACTATTTCAGAACAACTGATAGTGTTTGTAGGCTGCATTTCTTATTGCCGGCCTGTATGATCTACTAAAAGTGTCAGCCTCCAGTAAAGTGATGTATTTCTTGTTCAGGCTGGGGGCAAGTCTATTTACCCATGTCCTCAGATTAAACGGGGCTTTGCAGGGAGTGCAAGAGGGAATAACAACATGTTATTATTATTCTGGTCCAACTGTGAACCACACAGAGGAAAGATGCATTTCAGAGGTCATGGAGGCTGCAGGGCAGAGTACAGAAACCTCCAAAATGAGCAAATATCAGAGAACAGCTGCTAAAGGAGCACTCAGGCTAAAATCAACTTTTATTTTCTGTTAAACAGACTTTCAGTGAGTGTCTTACGGGATGTGTGAATATATTACTGTTGCTGATGCCTCCGTCGATTCCTGTCAGCAGCAGAGGAACATGCCTGAATCCTGAATGTGTCACATAAATGAACTGAGACAACTCCTATCAATTATCATCATTAATAATGCACCTTGTGCTGTAATTCATTGGACAATACTAATACTTTTATTACACGCAACACTGAGTTTTGAATGGAAAACTTTGTTGGTTTGTCACTTTGCAGTAAATCATCACCATGGTGATTAAATAAGGAGAAACAGATTAATTGATGTTGCTGGGATTTGTTGGTGGTCTGCTGGTTTTCCACAGCAAACCTCCCATAAATACCTGAAGCTTCACACATACACTTGATTTAAATGGGAAACTAATGCTGAAAATCTTTACCCTATAGACCTCACCTGAGCCATCATTATGATTTTAAAACCTTCAGTGCAATGAAACATTCAGCTTTGTTTTAGAAGCCTGTGTGTTTTCTTAATATCAAAACCAGAACATGTATCAGCTTTAAAGATTGTTTTTAGAACAGGAACACCTTCAGCCTTAATCTTAATAAGATCTGTGAGGATGGAGCCATGGAGGATTTTGGGCGATACGACATTCAGAGCTTTATTTGTTGCCTTCAGATTCATATTCTATTTAGTAAATTCACCTGATACAAAAAGTTTACAGACATCTTATATTTTTTTTCTTCTGCTTCTTACAAACTACATAAAATTAAGGAAATTTTCTAAAGACATTTTGAAGGCTTTCCAGTTTTCTTACATCAGATAATTAAAGCTGTTTGATGGTTAAAATGTATAGAAATGTTAAAGCTGCTGCCACTGGTGCAGTAGGGTCACCATGGTAACCACAAAACCACCTTTGAGCAGCAGAAGGCTCTGACTGTTACACAGGGAAAGGCTAATGTTACTGGGTTTTATAGAGAAGATTAAAACACTCTTTATCTTCCTGTTTGGAGGTAAATAATCAGAGAGATCAGTTATTGTCATTGAAGTCTTTAAAAGCTCAGGTCTCTTTCTGCACTCTGAAGAGAGAGACCTGACCTGAGCTTTAGAGAAAACCATTAGTCCGACAGTAGAGAGAGACACAGATGGGAGAAGATAAAATATAAACAACAAATCATAATCCTCCTGTTGGTTTAGAAATGCTTAAATGTCCTTACTGTCCTGCATCTGTCTGACCTGCTTCAGCCCTCTGTTCCTTCGTTGGTCCTCAGATGAGCTGACCATCTAAGTGGTCCCAAACAGCACTGAAGCTCAGGAGATTGGGGCTTTCAGCTGAAAACTAAACTCTGGAGAAAGCTACTTTAACATATCAGACAGGAATCCTCACCAGTTGAACACCAGGTCAGTCATGTAGAGCCCAACTGTCTGAATGATATGAGGGGCTGTGTAAGCCATAATTCACCCTGTTACTCTCACATACATATATTCTCCTCACACACGCATACATTCTTCTCATACATACACATATTCCACACTCATACACACATATGTTCTCTACACACACATATATTCTCTTTGTGTGTATGAGTGTGGAATATGCATCGTTGCTGTTAGCCAATCGGATGTGAGATGTCCAAATATCAGGAAATAAGACT
The DNA here is from genome assembly GCA_006937985.1 of Aphyosemion australe. Taxonomy (NCBI): domain Eukaryota; kingdom Metazoa; phylum Chordata; class Actinopteri; order Cyprinodontiformes; family Nothobranchiidae; genus Aphyosemion; species Aphyosemion australe. Next base: position 1,382,867 of record SSNS01000071.1, on the reverse strand, counting down.
CCAAATCCTGCCATCTGAAGCTACTTTCTCCTTCAGCTGACTTCTACGTCCTCAAACAGGCGCACCAGAGCTTTTTTTCCCCCAGAGTACGACTTTATTCCTAATAGAGACCACTGCAAATGTATTAAAAATAAAGTAAAATTAACCTTTAGTATTCCTTTTGTTTCCACACTCAAACTAAACAATATTCCAAAGTTTTGCAGGATTAAAACACTGAGTTATTTTCTCATTTCCAGCTTAGAAACTTCTTTTTAGACTTGCACATAATTAATTTGGACGCAAAAAAATTCCAAAATCTCATTGGCTCCTGCTGAGCCAGATTAAAGACTGTTGACCTTAACCAAAGTGCTGTGAAGAGTAAAGGAAACAGTGAGAAAAGCAGCACTTTCTTTAGTAAATTCACTTTACCAGCCCTTTAAACTGTCCTCCAAAACCCTGCGAGTAATACTCTCTTGAAAATAAAAAGAAACACATGAATGTTTTGATCTGAAATGGCGAGAGGACTGCAGCGTTAAGGTCAAACCACTTTGTGTTTCTTCTATAAATCTGAGGAGACTGCAGAGCAATTAAAATGCAGCATGACACTTCGGAGAAAGCAACAGCACATTCAGGATGAAAACACTACACTTATGAATAATTCAGAAAGAGATTATTTTTCAAGTGTACAAAAAGTGGAGCTGACAAGAATTTGTTGGTGCCAACAATGTTTGAGCCAATTACAAAACAAAAGCGCGCAGAACGCAGGTGACGATTATAATCAGATCCTTGGTACGAGTCAAACATCGCCCGCCGTAAACACATTCAGCCAAAAACGCCGTTTTATTGGGACTCAAAAGAGCCTGCAATTATAATCCTGTTCCTCTTCTGAAATGAAGTGAGTTAAAAAAAAAATCAATGGCTGTCTAGATAGAGAGATGAAAATGAAGGCACAAAATCAATTGTATTGATGCAATCTGTGAGAGTAAGTGTTCCTCCGCTTGTTTGTCAGAGAACAACTGAATAAAATCTTTGGAGCTGAATGAAATCTTTAAAATAAAAGGCGTTGAGATTTTTGTCATCAGACTGAAATTCCTCTAAAAGTTACATCAGCTGGACGTATAAAAGCAGTGGTTCAGTTTTAAAACAAACAGGAGAGAATCTCACATCAGCACTCAACAAAATGAAACGTGCTGAAATCATCGCTGAAGTTTTTTTTTACTTAAAGATGAGGAAATGTTAATCCTCATAGTCCATGGAGCTGTCTTAAGTTGTGACTGGAAAGCCTGCTGCACACTGGAAGCATCAGCGTCGCGGAACGGTTTACTCGCGATTTTCGCTGCTTGCCAGTGCACACCGGGAGAGTCTCAGGCTCGAAGCGGCTTCACCTCCACGCTCCTCGCTTGACTCGAGAGATCACAAGATCCCTCGAGACTTCAAAGGTCATGGTTTGTTTATGCCATCCGCCATTAAACCAAAAAGAAGGAACTCACGTGTGACATCACTGTTTGATGTCAAATATAATGTTGTTCCGCTCTACTGCCAGGATTAAAGCCATTAAAAACACACCGCTGCACTTCTCGAACGATGCGGTAAGTAAGTAAACCGTGAGGTCACACGAATTGACATAATCTACATAGATATCGCATTGCTGCAATAGACTTTTATTTTGAAAATTACCAGGCATTTTACATTGAAAGCGAGTGTGATTTCCTGTCTAGTCTTATGTTAATAATGGAAATTGACGCATCCATGAAGCGGCACGTGGCAAAAATAGAATTCAATCCTATCTTTAGCAGCTAGAGCGGGGTGCCGCTTCTGGGACACGTCTGAAAATTGCCACATTGCGGCTGGTTTGAATCACCCCCACAGACTGTAATGGGTCATATTTGAAGCAGCGACGTTCGGCTGCGGTTCCGTGCCGCTGATGCTTCTAGTGTGCAGTAGGGGTAAGAGTCCTGCAATGTACCTGTGGACCCAAATGCATGTTGGGATCTTTAGCACACATGAACTCTTGACCCAGGAACAGAACCCAGAAGTTAAAACCAGAGCAAACCAAGCATCTCCTAATTGCTGGTTCAGAGCCTAGCTTAGATCTCAAACTAATCATGAGTGGAGAAGTGCAGGTACCAAACATTACTGGACAGTTTAGAAGTCATTTGTTGCACAACTGATCCAACAATCACCTCAAACACAATCAAGATTAGGTCATGTGTGTGTTAGGAATTACATTTTAGTTTGAAATCAAGTGCCTTGAGTTTTATGTCTGCCTGCAATATTTCCATCAAGTCAGGATCGAGTTATGAATGTTGTTTCTTTTAACAGGACAGCCTCTGAATTCCTAAACTACAGCCACAAACATTATACTACAACTGAATAAAGGTTAGTGACACACACACACACACACACACACACACACACACACACACACACACACACACACACACACACACACACACACACACACACACACGGTTGACTCGCATTAACTCATTTAGCCCAGAGTTACAAACATTATTGGAACCTGCACATAAATACAAACCAATTAATTGATAACAAACAAAAATGCTCTTTTCTCTGCTCTAAGTATCTTTGTGCAGCGCTGGGTGAAATTAGCAGTCCGATTTGGTAAATCACATTAGGGAAAAGATTGCTAATTAGGTTAGCGGTTAGCCTGGTTTCTACATGGCAGAAATTAAATGCTGTGCTTCTCAGCCACCAACTTGTGAAGGCTCATTGTGCAGCTCTGTGAAATCATTTAAACTCAGCCCTTGAATTTTTTATGCCATGTGACCCCGTTTTTATGTCCCAAATTTCAACCATCAAGGCTGACACCCCTAATATGAGAAACCCCCGTTTTAGCAGAGCTGATTTTGTAGGACAAGAAAATAAAGTTAACTCATAACTCCACATAGTAGGGTCCAGCTATTAAAAAGGACAGTTTACAGTCACCTCCAAAGATCTCATCAGGTCTTATTCAGTAAATTTACTGCATGAGTCCAAGAAGAGTAAAAACTTAAATCAGTGAAGAAAAAATTCTAATTTTGCACGTAAATTCTCTATAATACTAGAGAACGTCTGCAAGTTCAGTTCTGCAAGAAACGCTATGAATAAACCGAATCTAAACCTGAAAATGAAGCATTTGGGTTAAACCGGACCACTGCAGTGTATTTATTGTTATTGGTTGAAGGATTTTAATGATTTAGGTTCTTAAGAATTTTAAGAATTTAAGAATTTTAACACATAATGACAATGTGAAAAAAGATTTTTGAGATTTTTGTTAATTAATTACAAATAATAATAAAAACACCCTGAGAAATCACATATATTCAAATGTTCACAGTCTTTGCTCAATACTTAGTTGGTGCACCTTCGGCAGCGATAGCCTCAGGTCTTTTTGAAAATGACGCCACAAGCTTGGCACACCTGTTTTTGGGCAGTTTGGTGTATGTAATTAACAATAAAAATGTTCTTTTCTTAAAATCTCATTGTGTTGAATCAAACTTATTGTATTGTTACTAAATAAGATTTTATCTGCTTGTGCATCTTAAATGAGTCAGTTAATTCTAGATAGATACGTATCAGTCACAAACCAGAGACACAAGAGCCTAGAACAAGAATTTTTTAAGCATAGAGTTGGCGCGTTACACTTTGTTTTTAAAATGACCAGATTTTGATTGAATTGTTAAATATTTGATGAAAATGCATTCTTGTTTTGACTGTCCACTTCAGCAATTTATTTGTCCTGTTTTCTGATCCATCTTGCGGAGAATTGGCCTTGGATTTAAATGCAATGTTGTGTGCCGGGGGGTGGCTTTGGGTTGCTACAGATGAAAGGATTAAAACTTAAAGCTTTGCTTTGTGAAGAAGTTTAATGGGCTAAAGAGTTTGTTGCTCACTGGAGCTTAAACATGGTAATATGACTGTTGTTCTACTTGCAGATTTGCTCACAGGAGCTTGTCGGAGTAAATAACAGCGAGATGTTCTCTGCTGCTCCTAAAGCCTCTCATGTTAAAAGAGGCTGAATCGGTTTACATTACTCTGTTCAAACACGAAGTGCAGCCTTTTCATTTGTCTGAAGCAAACCTTTAGATTTAGAAATCAAGGTCGTTTGGAGTGCTTTAAATCTGGGACAGCTCCTCTCATGAGACCAGCTGTTCGTATACTACCACCACTACAGTTGTCACAGCTGGATGGATTTATTACAGAACGTTTTAAACAAGTTAAAATAAACTATTTGTTCTGATAAAAATCAAAACGTTCTCCTCAGTCGGGACCCACAGCAGGGATTCGACCCCCAGTATGGCGCCAACTGCAGTATTGGTACTTTTGAAGGATGGATTTATGATGTAAACAGAAAACCTACAGGAGATGTTACTGCTGTGAAATTCATGGGCCATAGTGAGTCTTTTGATGCCCTTTCAGGTAAAGTCCTGTGAGGAACTTCACCTCTATGGGGTCACCTGGAGCTCAAATGCACTTCTCAGTTTGGAAAGCTTCAAAGAAAAGGCTATTGACGTTCCTGGACACAAACCCAGCTCATATTGACAAAGACCATCTGCTTTGTAATCAGAGGACTTCTGATAAGATAGCTGAGTTGGATTTGTGTGAAGGTATGAAGAGGAAGCAGAAAACAGCACTTCTGACCTGACAAATTAGTTTTTGTTAAACACAGGACTACTTCTGTTTAGTCCCCAAATTTGGATTTTCTGATGGATTATTCAAGCCTTAAAATGTATCAACAAAACCCCAAATACCCCCTTTTTAAAATTTGATTCTTGTTTAAAAAATTCAACAAAAACAAAACCCACCTCTTCAGATGCAAAATGTTTAATGGTGTTTGGTACTTTGGAGTTTAAAATTCAAACTAAAATCTTTGTAAAGTTCATAAAACATTTCAGCAGGAGGGGTTAAGACTTAATTTATGTGATGCCTTGGCCTAATGCGTGCTAGACTGAAGGGTCTGAAGCTCGTCTGTCTCCTGTTGAAAATCATAAACAAAAAGAAACTTGAAGGAGAACGGACGCGAGGTGTTGAGCTGCTGAATTATGACGTTCAGTCCAAATGGACGGATTTATCAAGCTGAACTGAAACAGTTCCAGCTCTTTTAATATAGCACATTTCATACATGGATTCAAGTCAATGTGCTTTCCATTAGCAAGAATAGCATGAACATTAAAATCAAACGTGACAGCACAATTAAAATACACAAATAAATTTAGACCAAATTAAATACACAAATGAATTCAGATTTAAAAATCAGAAAAAAGACTGAGCAGTTACAGTGCAGAAGGTGCAGCATAAGAAACATTCATTCAAAGGCTGATGACTACATGAAATTTTTCAATTTTGATTCAAAGTTACTAGAGTTGAGGTACATTTGAGGTCATGAGGAAGCTGATTCCATGTGTGCAGCATAGTAGCTAAAAGCAGCTTCATATGTGTATGTAATTAAAATCTAAGAGGTAAACGTGACTTCTAAAAACCATTTTGAGTCTTTAATTCCTAAATATTTCATAAACAAAAGAAGAAACAATCAATATAATTTGAATTTGATTTAATTTATACAGACAATTCAAAACAAATGTCCTTTACATCCTGCAAAGCAATCAAGTTAATGTCAAAATAATTATGGATGAATTAAATTCCATTATTTTACATTCAATATTAAGCATATTAACATTTTAAAATGTCAATTAAAAACTAGCTTTCCAGTAAAGATGAGAAATTGCCTCAATTGTTGACCTTCCTGTCCTGAACATCCAGCGAGCTGCAGGGAACCATCCAGAGGTAAAGTCCAACAGAACCAGACTAAATCATCATCTGTGATGCAGTGGAAATAATCTGATACATTTAGCAAATAACCTGATGATTCAAATGTTCAGGATTTTTTAAGGTGGGAGTTAAACTTGAATGAATTCTACTTGCATTTCATTTTTTCTTTAACTTTTAAATCATGCTTCGTTAGCAGAACTCCATAAGTTCCTCTGAAGTTGCACAGAAGTGAAGTGTCAGTGAAAACCTAAGGTGTTTGCTGCTTTAACCTTCAGCCAACAGGTCTCTTCAATACAGAGCTCATGTCTTGACAGCAAATAAACTCAACTGTTTTTTTTATAACCCCTCGAGTGCTTTCATTTGCTCACAGGGTATAAAAGGTGCTTTCTCAGAAGTTTTTATTTATTTTTCTGCTGGCGTTCCATCAAATGGACACCAGAACTGGTCTCAGTCTCTGGAGATGGTCTGGTCTCTGATGAGCCATGCTGTTCTGATCTGCTCTGTGACCTGAACTGTCTCAAGTCTGGAGTGTCTGCCTCATGAGTCGGAGTCCAGGATGAAGTAATATATATAAAAGAGATAAAACGTCAAAGTTTCTTCAACCGTTAGACAGAAAAATCATCAATATGGAAGGAGGGAGGTAAACAGTGACAGAAGAATAAGAATTCAACAAACTACAGCCATTGTTATCTCAGCAGCAGATGGAGAATGAATTGTGTGTCTGGTTTGTGATTAATGGAGTTGGTTGTCAGTAAGACAATGCAGGTGGGATATTAATTCATCAGTCTGGCAGGAAGCTCCATCTATAATTGGAGAATGTTCTCTCTAGATGTGGAACGACTCGGATAAAAGCAGGACGTTTGTTTCACATCGGAACATAAAGGAAATAAATATTTACATGAGGATCACCTATAAGGTCAATAAAGTGGGTTCTGAAGCGGGATTTCAGAGATTCAAGAATGGGCTTGCTGAAAAAGGTTTAGACTCCTTATGGATATCTAGCTCATTCTAAACTGAGTGCAATAAAAGAAGGAATTCAAATGAACTAAAAATCACTCATAATAAAATGATTTAACCCTTTAGCCAGGCATTTGGCATTCACCATCTAGATGACAAAGCACCTCCAACATATGTACATATTTTAATTAAAGCCATAATATGCAACTTTTTCATATTTTTAAATCATTTTCTTGAGCCAGTATGTGCTAAAATGATCCTTTACAGGGTTAATGAAATGTCACTCAGACCCCCACCGCCCTCTGTGGCCTGAATACTGCACTTGCAACTTCAGAGTGGCGGTCCGGTCCCTGTTGGACTTAGAAAACGGAGCTGACATACCTGGTTCTGCAGTCTGCTTCCAGCATGTTTCCTGCATGTTTTAGATCATGAACACAGCTGATTTGTTTGATTTAGTGATGAACCGCTCCTGTAGACACTAAAAAAGGCTGAGGAGACGTTTCAGCTGTTAGATTAGGGTGTTAAAAAGACGAACGCACAGCAAGGAGATACGCTTCACTTTTGGTTCTACTAAACAGACACTAGGGGGTGCTAAAAGCAAGCCAAAACTGCATAGAATCCCTTAATAGACATTAATTAAATGTTAATAAAGGGAGCCTTTGTTTAGTAATGCTTAATAATGCACTAAGTAACGGTAATAAAGGGACTCTTATTGTAAAGTGTTATCAAAACTGGTTTGGGGAGACAAGCCACCCTAAAGGAGTCACACATGTTAAAAAACCTTATCAAGTCATTTTAAAGGAACGGTCATATCTCATAAAACCTCCAATTAGCTGGACCATGCCCCTAATTAAGGAGTTAAATTTCACTCGTCATCATTTATTAGTTATTTTGTGTTATTTATCTTGTATGGAAGTTTTATTTGTGGTGTTTTGATCACATTTGTGCTCTCAGGTTTTTGATGTTTTTAGTGGTTTTGATTCTTTTGAAATACTGAATCGTTTGAACCCAAATACGATCTGAACCAAATACTATCTGTTTAACTATCCACACCACGAGTTAATCTATTTATTCCAGATTCCTTAACTCTAGTCACTGGTTGATCGTTTAGCCTTCACCAACAACCCAACCCTGCATTGACTTGGTGTAACTTGACCCAGCAGCACTGGATCACCAAAACAACCATAACTGGTTGTTTTTAAGCAAAAATGTTTTAGTACATACAATAATGGCATTTTAGTCATTTTGTAATAAATACCTTTGCAGGTAATTTCAATCTGAATCATAATTATTTCATCCACAGACCAGCTGGACCCATAAAAATCCAACAAACACTCATACATAAGCTTAATTGATGTATGTGAGAAATTGCCAACAATCCAACATTAACAAAGATGAATGTTTAGAAATATCCTAAAGACATCAGAGAGAATAGCCAAACACAAACTGGTCAGATGGGACTCAAACTGAATTTAATAATGAACGTTGTGTCGTTTTTATTTCACAAAATTCAGAATTGATGAGATACACAACATATTGACATTGATGGCGTGCTGTGATTAGCTGTAAACCTCTGCAGCTGCTGCAGTGAACAGAAGACGTTCTATGACTTTATTGCTCCCGGATGACATTGTTTCTCTGATATTTGAGAAGGGATTTAATAACTCCTATTATTGTTGTGTCCCATTATTGTTATGATGGCAATTATCATCATCACTTCCTGGACAGAGTCCTCGTCCCTGATGCTTTGCATGGCTCAGCAGCTCCGTAGCTCTGTTGGCAGGTAAAAAAGAGATGAGCTTCATTACAACATTATTCATATTCAGGTTCTGGTTTATTACCTATAAGCATTCACTTCATAACCAACCACCAGTAGGTCAGAGGAGCAGAAAGATGGTTTTTACGGAACGTCAGGAATGTTCAAACAAGAAAATCTGAAAGAGGATCATTTTTCCTGAAAAGAATCCACAGACGAACCATGCTATCGAGAGTTTATAGATTATACAAAACAATTTTGATGATATTGTTCTGCAAAATATTTAAAAAGCCCTAAAAGGACAAACAACTCAATAACCAAGCTGAAACCAACAGAGATCGTCCAAAACATTAAGACTGCATGGGGAGAATTTTATGCAGATGCTAAAACTGAAGAAAGATTTACTGCAAGCAGAAAATCAGAAATATTATCAACTTGGCATCAATTTTTGTGTCGGTTATTGTTTCCCATTAAACCAATTCTTTTTGCCAAAGCCAGTTCAGCTTCCTGGAACACAGTGACTGTGATAAAACCAGATGTTCAAAGCTTGTGCGACAAAGCTATCACATCATTCCAAGAACCCACCAGCTGTTAACTAGCTGGTCAGTTCTCTCTCCTAGTAACAGAGACCTTTGGAATGGAATCCATCCAAGTAACAAAAACAACAAAAAGATTAATCAGATCTGTAAACAAAGAAAAGAAACACAGAGAGACAGACATTGTTCTCCTAAGGCCCGGTTTACATGGCAGGATTTTAAAATTGTCAGACAATTTTCAAAGCATTAGAGACCATTTATGTGGCAAAAAAAAAAAATCTCTGATTTAAAGGTTTGATTCTACAGTGTGTGGTGTGAGAACACAGGAAGAACTACACACATGAACTGCTTTCACTCTCGAATATTCAATTCAATTCAATTCAGTTTATTTATATAGCGCCAAATCACGACAAGAGCCGTCTCAAGGCACTTCACAAAGTAAACATTTCAATACAGTTCAGTTCATTAAGTCAATCAGTAAAAAAGTTTCCTATATAAGGGACCCAGCAGATTGCATCAAGACACTGACTATTCCTTAATCACACAGGAAATGTCATGATGTGGAGTTGTTGTTAGGACTCAAATGCAAGAGAGCAGGTACAGGAAGCCGGTTTTCATGTAAAAAGGAACTGTTTAATTGAATAATGGCATGTAGGATGACATGACGGGATCTGACAGACCAGCACAAACAGAGGGTTTAAATACATGAGGATAATCAGGGAAATAGGTGAGTAGTAAGGGCAGGTGAGTCACATCAACACTAAACGAGAGGAGATGAGACACAATAGATACAAGAGGCTATACAAAACAGTAACCCCCCCCTTTAAGGGCAGCTCTTGATGCCCAAAAAAGGAATCAAACAGAAGGGGTGGGGGCAAGAACTCAGAATGTAGGAGCTCCTTGGACGGAGGCAGGAATGTAAAAAGTTGGGAACTTCAGACAGGAGGCAGGAATGCAGAAGACTGGAACACTTGGGACAGCACAACTGGGCCTCTGGGCAGGGCGGCACTGGGGCCTCTGGGTAGCGCGGCACAGCTGTGGCCTCAGCAGATGGCTGGAGCTCGGCTGGATCCTCTGGGTGCAGCAGCAGGTGCTAGGCATAGACCTCTTGGTGAGTGGTAGTGGCTCCAGTCTGGGTGAGAAGTAGAGGTGCAGACAGGTGTGTCCGACCACCCAGGAACACATGGGATGCATCAGATCGTGCCCTCTTATATGTCCCCACTGCTCACCAGAACAAAAAAAAAAAAAGCAAAACTCCAACCTGCTGGGTCCTTGGTGGTCAGATCCTTCTGTCATGATGTGGAGTTGTTGTTTTGGAAGCTGTAGTGAACGTCATGCTTCCTGCAACATTGTTAGAGCATGACGGGTTTGGTGGTGGTCAGTGTTATTCTGTGCAAGCATCTCCATGGAGGAACACACAGACCAGTACAGGATAGATGATGGTACCTGAATGCTGTCAGAATTTCAACTTTAGACTTTATGTTAAACCCTTTACTGGTGCAGTGGGTCCTGGGTTTCTCCTGGTGGATGATAATGCCAACTTCATGTAGGAAGAGTAAGTAGGGAATTCCTGGAGGAAGGAGGAATTTATACCACTGACTGACTTTCACGCTTGCCTGACCTAAATCCAATAGAACATGTCTGGGACGTCATGTTTAGGTCCATTTGCAGAAACTCAGGGATGCCCTGGTCAGGATCTGGGAGGAGAAACCCCAGGATACCATCTATCAGCTCATAAGGAGCATGCCTCAATGTTGTCAGGCATTCACTCACAATGGGTATCCAGCAGGATTTTTATCCCCAACAAAGATTGGATGTGATTTCAGTGTTCATTTTTAATCTTTAGAAGGATGCATTTAGATTTTGCCTTTAATGTTTACAAATGTCTTCATATACATCATTTTATTATTAATTTTTTTAAGCTAAATGTTGTCAAATGCTAATTACATCACAAGTGGTTCCCTCATTGGTTCCCAGAATTTTTTTATGGAGATATCCGGTGATTTTTTTGGAAGCTATTCACACTTTTCTATTTAACCTTCTTTAAACAGTTTGAAGATGTAATAATTTCACTCTGTGGCACATTTATTCAAGGTCAAAAATAGTGCAAGTGCAACACTTTCTTCAAAGGAAACGCTTAAATCTTTTTTATCCTTGTTATATTGCCTTTGGTACAGGAATATAATAATGGAATGAATAGGATGAGTTTAACTCACAAAACAACCAGACATTCAGCTCGTCTCACAGGCATGTTTCATTTTCTCCCCTCTAGCTGTAGTTACAAAATTTCCTTGTGGGGAGAAAAAAAGTTTTTTCTAAGCCTTCATTGAACAACCATCCATTCTGCTGCAGAAACGCTCAGTTGTTTCAGACACAGCTCTGCTATTGACCCTTCTCATAGAAGCAGGGGTGAAGCAGGATGCTGGATGGATCAATACCAGCCGCTTAAAAACCCAGCGTGTGTGTGTGTGTGTGTGTGTGTGTGTGTGTGTGTGTGTGTGTGTGTGTGTGTGTGTGTGTGTGTGTGTGTGCGTGTGCGTGCGTGTGTGTGTGTGTGCAGCGAGGACATCCTATTAGCTGCAGTCATCATCAGACTCCCACGGTGGTCCGGTCACTGGTGAATGCCACGGTGTTTACACAGTCTGCTTAAGCACCCTGCTCTATTAACTCCCTGCATTTACTTGATGCCCACATCCATTCATTTCTCCCTGGAGGTGAGAGCTCCAACTCCAAGCCATAAATTGTCCATGGACTGTCCAATTTCTGCTCAGGCTAGATGCTACTGGTGTAATTGTTGCTCAGATAATGATTCCTACTTCCACTAAGGTGGATGGTCTGCAGCAGACAGGGGCTAAGTGTATTCATTGTTTATGTGCTTTATGTTACCTGACTACATTTCTTTGGTAAACGTAGCCTGCTCGATGCTTTGAGTGTCTTGGATCTTAAGGTAAGTGTTAAAATGAGACAGGATGTAACCGGAGGGTGAGAAATGCAAATAGTGTGATGAAATTTGAGAAGATGAAATGAAAGTCTGAAAATGTTGCATGAAAGTTTGATGAAAGAGCATAAAATAAAGAGGAGAGTGACTGAGAATATCAGAAATGTTTAAGCCTGGTAACATTCACCGATAGGCTTAAAACCATAAAAATTATTTGGAGACAATAAATGTAAAAACACTGGGCAGAGTTGAATAATAATTGAATAATGCAAAATTCTTAGTTCTTCAGTCAAAGTTATAGGAAGAGATTTGGTTTCTGTGATTTCTAAATTGGTGAACTTTACTTTGGTTAGTCTGTCAAAGTCGTGTTCTTGGGAAAGACACTTCATCCTCCTTGCTGGTGGTGGTGGTCGGAGGGAAAAGGTGCCTATGTTTACAGCAGCCTCACCTCTGTCACTTAGCCCCAAGGTTGCTATAAATGGGTGAATGACTAGTGTAAAGTAAGTAAGTAAATTTTATTTGTATAGCACTTATCACAGAAAGAGAATCACAAAGTGCTTCACAAAGATAAAAAAACAAATCATAAAGTCATAGTATCATACAATGATCTTAAAACAAATCAACAAAATATCATAAAATACATTAAAATCAGAAAACACAAAGTCATAAAATTATAAAATGATAAAACTGTTTGCTCCAGTTAGGAGCCTCGCTGCAGAGTTCTGGACCAACTGAAGGCGGTCAAGGGCTTTGTTGTTAAAACATGTGAAAAGTGTGTTACAGTAAAGGAGGAGATAAAGGCGTGGATAACCATTTCAAGTTCATGTTTTGACACCAACCTTCACAGTTTGGAGATACTTCTCAAATGTAAAAACAGTTTCTGACCAGCGTTTTCGAGGGGTCTTTGAAAGACATTGATTGGTCAAAGACAACACCCAAATTCCTGAAGTTTGACTTGACAGCAGAAGCTAAATGACCAAGTTGTTGACTAATCAGAGGAGCCATGCTCTCAGGGGCAATGATCAGACATTCAGTCTTTTCAGAGTTTAACTGAAGGAAGTTATCTTCTAGCCAGCTAGTGATCGCTGATAGACACTCTAGTAGTTCAGCCAGTTTATGGAGCTCAGAATCCTTAAAGGAGCAGTACAGCTGAATGTCATCTGCATATAGGTGATAAGAGACATCATGAAAAGCATCTGTCCATTAGGGTGTATATATAGTAAAAACAGAAGTGGACCCAAAACCGAGCCTTGGGGTACACCACAGAACAGATTGGTGGAATCTGACATGATTTGGATATACAGACACTGAAACTTTTGTTAGAAAGGTACGATCTGAACCAGTCTAGAACAGTTCCAGAGATTCCACCGAGTCACGAAGTCTGTAAAGCACCTTGCGGAGTTCTAGGTCTAAGTAGGCACTATATAAACACTGGCCATTTACTATTTAGTTGTATATTTAAATGTGATTGAACTTCTGTTTTGTTTCATGAGACATAAGAGACGTGTCTCAAGTATTTAATGTTGTTTCTCGTCTCTGGAGTTTTGTGTTCCTGTCACCTAATCACTCCATGATGTACGTATATGCATCCACTGGGTTTGATTCTTATTGGTTCAGCAGTGCATGACCCGGCTAGAAGTGATGATGAGCAGCGAGGGACAAGATTATCTTTTAAAGGGAGGAGAAAGTGTTTCCCAGCGGTAGGGGGTAACGTTTAAATCAGTGACAGTCTGTCACAATGACTTCAGGTCATGGCATCATTAACAGATGACATGATTCACCTGCTGGTTTAAACTAAGACATATTAGGGTCATTCACATGAGAGAAAAGAGAAGGAAAGTGATGTAATCCAAGGGGTTAAAACGAAGGCAACTGGACTTCTTTGGTTTCTTGAAGACGTTTCGCTTCTCATCCGAGGAGCTTTGTCAATTCTGACTGGAATATGGGAGGGTCGATCCTAGAAACTGTAGCTGTCTATTGTTAGCCTGGCAAGCCATCCTATATATGTGTATATATAGTCTGGCCACGAACCATTGACGGCTCTCAGTGGTGAGGCGGGATCTACGGTTGTCTTTCAAAATGTCAGCACGCAATTGGATAGCGCTAGGACCAATCAGAGTAACGAACAACGTGACGTAATCGCAGCGATGGAAAAGCGGGACCCACTAATGGCGTCAATGATTTCTGTCGTTTTCGTATAAAAACATGTGACTATCAGGTGTACTGGGACATTGCACTACTTTGTTTGATAAAAATAAGAAGCCGCTAAGTATAGCCGACAGACTTACGCACGTTGGAGTCTAAATAATCCAATGTTGATGACAAAGCCGTTTCAAAAGAACGTGGCTCCGGCGCTGCCGCCATGTTGCTTGGGTTTGCGGCCGCAGCGCTGACGTCATCGGCTACTCCCGCTCTGTGATTGGCCCACAATATAGAGCGCTGTGATTGGCCCAACCAAAACTATAGCGAGTTGTGATTGGATAGACACAGCAGTGGTTTGTGCTGCGAGATTTCCAATGAAGCGTGCCTAGACCAAACTCTGCAAAGCAAGAATTGGTCTAGTTCACTAGGCTAGTCTATTGTTGCTCAACGAGCCGCATCTGCCTGTGAATACCCCTCCTCCCTACCTCTTGATGAGTCGCTAGCCTCGTTAGCCTCTATTGTTTGGGAGTCGTTGTGTTGATTAGATGCAGGAGGGTGTGAACTGGATTGAAACTGTTTTGGAATTTGGTTCAAGCTCCTCGGATGAGAAGTGAAACGTCTTCAAGAAACCAAAGAAGTCCAGTTGCCTTCATTTTAACCCCTTGGATTACCATGACCTGGATGACTGAGAACCTTCACCAGAAAGTGATGTAATTAAAGTTAAAATGTCAGGAAAAACATCAAGATACCTTTTTCAGAATAGAGTAACTTTGTTCAGACTCGTGGTGATACATCAGGCCATGTATGTCCCACTGAAATGCTCCACTCAGCAGATAAAACTCAGCTGAAAAATTCCAGATTATTTAAATGAAATCTGAAAGTTCTGGCTTCATTCCAGCTGCTCATCTCCTTTAACCCAAGCTAAATGGAAAAGTCATCTCATCAGAAACAAACCTTAGGGGAGGTGAAACACATTCATCAGGAATCCTGTTTTCATTTTTTAATCAGACGTTTGTTTTAGTTCATTTTCTGAGTACATTCTCTTGGATTTTATATAAAGATATCATCGCGCAACAAGCACATTACCTTTTCTGTTGGTAAATTAGCTGTTTGTGATTAAGATTATTCAAGCAACTCTCTAAATTAACTGACTTAATATAATACATTAGTGCTAGAGGATTAAATAGCTTAATAGCTGCTCCTCTATCTGGAAAAACACTATTCCTTTTTTCATCTAAATGCAAATATCACAGCTAATAGCTATTTGTCCAATTTTCACGAAGGTTTCAGATAGGCTGAATTTGGATGGGAACGATACACTTTTATTGTCAGAAAAGTAATCAACTTTTGTTGGTAAACAGATGCAAAACTTTGTTTTGTGTGTGATTATCCTGATAGAGCTTTCTTGAAATGCATAAGGAGGTTACACTTCTGGAAGGGTTTGGACTTACTGTGCTTCAAACTAATGCTCCATTTTCAAACAACTGTCACAACAAAACATTTTATATATATATATCAGCGCTGAGCAGCGTTTCTCATAAACAAGGAAGACGGTGTCTGAAGCGGCTGCGGCTCTTTCCTCTGTTCTAAATGACTTGGACGTGTCTTTAAAACCACAACAAGAATTAGCGCTAAAAGCCTTTCTTCTAAAGAAAGATGTTTGCGCTGTTTTACCCACAGACATATATATGTAGACGCCTCGTGGACTGGCGCTGCCTATTGGAGCTGCCGTAGTGGCCAGCCGCCATCTTAGATGGGTCTCCAATCGCCCCCAGTGCATTAATTTCTACTGAGGAAGGAGCTTACCCAGCTAAGAAACACATATCATGTCACCTTTACTTGCGCTAATGGAGCAACAAGTAAAAACTGCTGGAAAGCTGGGGTTAACTGCAGTGCAGCTCGGCGTGAACAGTGAGAGGGACATTGTTAGCAGTGCTACTTTGACGCCATCTTTGACTACAGTTAAAAAACTACAGCGTGGCGTGGTAAGTCGTCATTTCTGCCTTTTTTCGGATTGGTCATTTTTGAGCTGGCTAGTCCCACCCCTCATTGTGCTCGCTGCCTCTGAGTTTCCAGACTCTTCCTCTGCAGAATAGACAGAGGGAGAGTCTGGCAGGCCAGGCTAAATAAATATGAAAACTCAGAAGCATTTTTAGAAATATGAATTACAAGGCATAATGAACCTAAAACAAAAAGAAAGAAAGTTAAAGCTGCAACAGCTAATCTACAAAACTAGCTAGATTTTAAACACAAACACGGCCACGGACCTCTCACCCCTGCTATTGGTTATCATCTCGAGGCCACGTCCTCCTGATATGGGAACGCATATAACCAGAGGAAACGAGATAGCGCTAAACACCAGTCACCGTTTTCTAGGTCTAAACATCTTTTGATGTCCGTGACTTCAAATGGTGTTTTTCTTTTTGGGACTCTGGTAGTTTGTCCTAAAGTTGAAGTGGTAGCAGCCGGCTGTTTCTCCTTCTCTGATATTATTGAGCAGAGAACCTCTCACACCAGTGGTGTTCTGTTGCTGAATACATGAGTGTGTGATGAGTGGAGGACCCAGAGAAGTGCGGCGGTTCGGTGAGACGTTTAGACAAATGTGAGAGAACCACTTTATAATTTTTTTTTGTTTATCTCCACAAAATATTTATGGCTATACTGAGTTAGAATGATGCATAAACATGTTTTAGTTTGTTTTGCAAATTTGTCATTGCAGCTTGAATGTTTGGTTGTTTATTTCTTTTTTGCAATGATAATTCTTGATAGTAAATCTTATTTTGTCGGGGAAATTATTAAGGAAGTATTGTTACAAAAAACACCAACCAAACACTGTTTTTCTTATTTTTGTGGAATGTTTATTTGTATTCAACTCATGTGTTTTCCTAAATTAGTTTATTTGTTTTTTCCCCTCAAGCAAAAACTCCACTGTGAGTAAAACTAACATTAAGCTGTTCAGTTTCTAGACTTCTTGTTTTTCTTTCCAGATTTCTCTTCAAGGCTCTCGTCTGACTAAACTCACCTCATCAGTCAAAACTTGTGAAAAGCACGAGCAATTAAATGACACAACACTCATGATGACCTTTTTAATAATTCATAAACAAACAAAAATGCACAAGAACAGTCATGTTTTGTAGTTTCGAAGCCTTTAAAATCTCCAGTCGTCTTTGCAATTACACTGATACTGTTTTTCATTCACACCACATTTATCGCTTTTATATAGAGTTATAAAAACACATTCGACTGATTGTGAAAGACGTTACAGTCCTAAAAACAAAACCCAACAAAAACAAAGCTTCAATGGCAGCAAATTAAACAGAGACCTGTCAGAAACCTTTAGTGGTTAAACGTTCAACAGCGTGAAAAGGAAATATTGCACATAGAGAAAAGGCTTTTGGGATGACATCATTATTAAGTCAAAAGAAGTTTGTCAGCAAATGAGATGAATTCAGATAGTTGTCTAGAGTCGTCCACAGAACAGTTAACACCCTTTTCCCTCAGCAAAAGCAGTCAATGCTTTTATTCTTCACTATCTCTGAAATAATAAACAACTAATCATACGTATGTACAAATAGAGTTTAGAAGAAATCAATCTGACATCGTTAAATGCAAACCTGACATAAAGTGGCACATCTAATTTAAGAATTCTAATTCTTGAATTCAAGGTACATTTGGCCAACATTCCATCTTCTGAAAATTTTCTTTTTTTTATCAATTTTTTTTACTTAAAAGCAAAATAAAAATTAAAAAACTTGCAAAAAGACAGATTTTTCTGACATGATACTGCTATTAAATTACACACCTCGAATTAAAATCATGTTTTCAAGTATATACAGAAGCTGACAAACAGAAACGTGAATACATGTTCCTATGGTTTATTTGTACAATAATTTAGTAGCATTTTTGGAATTTTTGGCATTTTGGCAATGAACTTGGCATCAGCATGGAAACGTTTGGCTTCAGGGGGAACAACTTTGAAATCTCCAGTATAGGTTTTCATTGAATCTCCAGCTTTGGATTATCGTTGAACTAAAGTAGTAAATAGGTTTTAGACGGACGTAGTCTCCAGAATATGACCCAGTTTGTTTTAAACAGACGCTTCTGAAAACAGACACATTTCTGAATCAACACGTTTGCACAGACATTGATTTGATAGACAGTGTACAATAAGCAAGTGAGCCTCCACCAATTAAACAGATCTCCTGTTGGACATTTTAGGTGTTCTGTCCAGAAAGAGGCTAACTTCCTCTTTTCAAGAAAATTCTAATTTTAACAATGCTAGAAGCCCTCTATGACTCCTCTATGACATAAAAAGTAATCCAGAACACAAACAGTCTTTTGAAGAGGGTTCCCCCACACACAAGCCTGATAGGTCATCATTAGTTGCACAAACCCTATAAGGTTGTGATGGTTTATCTAAGCGTATCAGGATCCTATGTGGAGCACAGTGGCTGTGTGTTCATGGTATGAGACCTGTATACACCAATTTGGTTTCATATATATGTCATGCCTAGATTATGATCCCAACAAGCCATCAGAGTCATTCTAACATGGGGTGACCTTCTAGATGCATCTTAATGTGGTTCAAGAGAGTTTGGAGCACAGGTTTGGGTATGTACTATGGTGTGAGAGAGAAATATGCAGGAGAGTCATTGGAAAATAACAAGTAATGACTGTTTTTCCACTGAAGGATGTCTTCCACATTTGCCAGCCATGATCTACTAGGTTGTGTAAGTCATGGAGAGCATATCAGTCTTAGTCCAGTGTGAAGGGGGCTTACGTCTGCAGTTCTTATAGCATTTGTTTTACTATTGTCATGTTAGTAGTTCCTCTAATTTCCACTTCTCTCCTACTGTTTTGTGAGGACTTTGTTGAATGTCCTTAAAGGGCCACAACAGTTTTTGGCACTTCCCTGTTGATTTTCTGTTTTTCCTTTAGCATTTAGCGCAGGTTCCACTCAGCCCTCCCCTTCATTATCTGTGTTCAAATCAAGTGTTAGTGGTGTCACATTTCATAGTGCTGAGGCTAACTGGTAGCCTAGAAATCTAGACGGTCAGTAGCAGAAGCAAAATGATTTTGCTCTGCATGTCGGTCTAGCCACGCTCACAAAGATGAATTTTATAGTCACACCAGACTGAGATGAATGTGTCTTAGGGGGAAGAGTGGCTAACTGGAAGGTTGCTGCTCTGATCCCAGCTGCTGTCTACCTCCTAAGATTCATTTGAATAAGAGATTAGATCCATCTGGTTACATAAAGGCCCAAATCCTAACGCTTTGGTGTCTACTTCAATATTTTGCAGTGCATACATCTTGGTCTTACATCCAATCTTTGTCAGCAAACATTTAACATATGGTTTTGTTATAATTTTACACTGCTTAATAAAACCCATTTCACTAACAAAAATCAATGTGCTGGCTTCTTGAAGGAGAATACTGAAACTACTGCCCTTTATTAATTCTAATAAAAACTTAACACGGAACTCAAAATTAGGGGCACAGGTATGCTCAGTAAAGGGGATTAACCCTAAATCTCTTTTGGCAATGGATATGGCACAATATTAAAACCATTTGAACCAGTTTGGAATGAAGTACAGTGACAAAAACTGAAGTTTACAGCAATGAAATGTAATGAAATAATGTGATTTCAGGTGAAATGCCATTTAACCTTTATTCTAGGTTCTTTTGATGTCCTTTTTTGGATTAAATCCCAAAAGAACCAATGAGCATTTCCCCTTAACCTAAAAATACAGTTGGTTTTCTGAAGTTATATTCATAGTTTCAGGTCTGATTACTGAGATGCACATAAACTCATTTTCAAGAACTATAAGAAAAACGATGATTGCTTTAAACTTTTGAGACATTTTCAATTGAATGGAGTCATTTTGAGGTATGCACATCAAATCCCCTCTCACTGATCGCTGATTGTGCTGGTAAGCCTAACAGTAGTGCACGAAAAGTTGAGACAACAAGCCGTGACAAAAGCATGATTGTTCATTAAGAGCATATGGGATTCCATACAATAAGGCATTGCTTTAATGAAAACAGCTGGACAGACATTTCACAGTTTAATTGATGCTTGACTAACAAGCAGAGTCTTGTAAATCAAGCATGACTTCATACTGATTGTTTCAGTTAGAATCGATACAAAACAGATATTCAGCCTAAATATTCCACAACATCGAGTACCTGACATGTAGTGGTGGGAAAGTAAAGTCAGCCATGGGCCAACAAAGCAGGGAAGCTTAAAGTCAAACAATTCCAAATGACCACCTGGTTTCATTTCACCAGCAAATGAATAAATACAGAATGAAGCAGTTGCAGAACATTGTTAAAAGTTGTCAATCATTCTATGCCACAAGCACAATTTGGAAAAAAAAACTCCCATATTAGATCCACATATTTGCAGACATCAGTGGAAATAATACTGATTTGGGATCTTTTTCTTATCTAAAATCAAAAATATAAATGAAAATCTATGGTAGATTTCACTTGGGAGGAAAAAGAAAGCCAAAAGGCCAGTTTTTCTAGTTAAATGCTGCTAATATAGCCTATTTACAATCATCTATTGTATACAACAGAAGTAGCCTGTTTTCATTTATAATCTAAGCTGATATGTCCTGGCCGTCATCAAAGAGGAGAAAACTTATTTCAAACATGGGAAACGTCATTAATTGTGCTTTTTAACCCACAAATCCACTTCATGGTTGAAATGGAACAAATTCAAGAGGCACCAATTGAAGTGCTTACATCAGATGGAGAGTATTTCTAAAGCTATAACAAGGACTGAAAATACAAATAGTAAATATAGTTTATTTATATATGTATGAAGTTAACACAACTCCCTTTGAGTCCCATGTTCAGTTTAAAAAAATATGTTCTTCACATCGCCAAACGTCCAACAAGAAGGATCTTTGTGTCAACGCCAAAGCCCTTATGGTGCCCTACGGGAAAATGTCTTTGCCCGGGTTGATCCTAGTTACCCAAAATCTGGATGACACTGAAGCTTGTGCTAAAAAGCATGAAAAGTTCTAGTTTGTTAGAGGAGATCGAACAGCTGTACAGAAACTTGCTGATATTATGGAGTTCTTTTGAATTCTGCGATGAGTCTAAAGAGTTCTTCAGTTAAACAGTTACCTCATTCTTACTGGCAGTGCGGTATGTGTGGTGGTGGCCAGGAATGTACTGCAGGTGGTCCACTGTGTGTGTTCTTCGGGAAGCAAAGGCCTGCCTCTTGGATGTGGATGTTCCTCCGTGATGGTTTACCATCAGCGTGTTGTAGGAGTCATTAGAGGCACTGGGCTGAGAGTGCATCTTGGTCACCTTGTGGCGGTCCATCACAGGTGTGGTGGGCAGCAGCATGTCGGCGTGAGACATTGCTCGTGCCATGGCCTTCTCTCGAAACTTGTCACGCCTCATTGCCGGGGACAGCAGCAAGGGTTCCTGGGAGTGAAGGCGGTCTGCAGACAGCAGCTGCTCATTTGAGAGGTTCCGACTGCTTCCGTACGCTGCAGCTGCCATGGCGCCATATGACGACAAGCCATAATCTCCACGACGTGGCGTCCTGGGGGGGGACAGGACGTGGTCTTGGGACATGGCCCTCTGGACCCGTCGAGGACGTTGTTTGTGTTGCTGGTGTTGCTGGTGCTGTTGGTGCTGCTGGGGTTCAGCATTCAGCTTCACCATGTGAGTTGGCCCCCGACCACCAAAGTCAGCATGATGATGCTTCCTCGGGTAATAATCATCAATGTCTTTCTCACCTGTTGGGTCAGAAGAAAGAGTTTATTAGAGATTTAAAAAAAAAAAAATCCCTGTTGGTGACAGGCCATGATCCAAATTCTGGAAAATGTCAGAAATAGATGAATATGAACAACCATCACAGTTGTGTATATAAAACATGTTTTCTTCAGTAGCAGATTTAATCCCTTTGATCAGCAAAAGGAGCAGTTCAGAAGTGTTCAAGTACACAAGACTCACCTTTTCAATTACCTTAGGTACAAATGACAAAATAGTGTCCTTTGGAGAAAATTAAGAAGTACTCCCTTCAACCTTAGGTGTAAAACTGGTATTACTTGAGGAAATGGGTGTGTTTTTGCTCCTGACAAAACCTGATCTGAAGTTTTAGTAGCCTAAAAATAATAGCATTACACTGTACTACTGCCCTTTCAAACTGATTGGCCAGTCGATCTGTTGTTGGGATAAACAGATGATCTCTTGGTTCACACGACAGGATCTTTAAAATGTCGGCCGGTTTTCAAAACATGAAAGACCACACACCTGGTGATAAAAATTCATGGATATATCAGTTTTGGTCCTACAGTGTGTGGTGTGAAGCAACTCGGCAAAAACTACACACTACACACGAATCAATTTCACACAGAGACCAGTCAGACTATCCACCATGTCTGAAAGCCTGGATTTATGATCCGAGTGGTTCCTACCTGCTTCTGAGCAGATTTGAGTGCACAAAACACACCACACATGACAGGAATATCTGATAAGATTATCTTAAGAGACATTATGGTAATCAGGTGTGTCTTTAAGATTGTGGGGAGGGGAGGACGGGGTCAAAAATCTGCATAGTTGTCCTTCCGTGCCAACTGGGCCTTAAAAGATCATCATCATTTACCATCCTCACAAATAAAGGATGCGTATTGATGAAAACTAATTATGCCTTGGCCTTGATCACTCCTCTTGAGGTCTAGCAGGATTTTCTTATAATAACAAAAATTTTGAAATTTCAGCAGTTTCATAAATCATCCCTGAGTTTTAACCCTGGGTTGGTCATCCATATTCATCTAGAAACCTGCTTCAGCCACAAGGAGTTTTCTCATGAGCATAAATCCACACGGACCTTCATAACAACCTCCTACAGGCCAAGTTCACTAAGAAACCGTTTTCACTTGTTATTTTTGAAATATGATCGGTCACTCTGAGTTTAACCTGCATTAACTGACGACAGAAAATCAACTGGGAAAAGCTCAGATTAGAAAAGCCAGTCAATTACATGTCACATTGAATTCATAGACTCATTCATCTTGACTCACGACGGGGAAGGCTGTTTTTGATTTAGCATCCAGGAAACAGCAGAGTATGTCTTGGCTAGCCGTTAGCATTAGCCACTCCACCACACAGCAGAACTCCTCTAGGCTTGTGTTATTTGTGGAGATAAAACATCAACGTTGCAGAGCAAATGGATTCAGTGGTAGAGTCGTGTTGTTAGACAATCAGAGGAGAAATGTCCAAATATCAGGAAATAAGGGTCCAAATTCTGCTGTCTGAAGTTCTCCTCTGATGTGGCAATTTTCTAGTTCCTGAAACTGGAGCATCATAGCTTTTTATCCCCAGAGTGTGACTTACAAGACATTCAATCCTACTATGACCACTGCAAGTGTATTGATTAAACAAGTGTTCCAGCCCTTTAATTGTGTATTTTGCTGAAAACCTGATGCCTGTAAAAATGAGGCAACACATAAGCTTATATGCTCTAGTCTTCTAGCATGGGAGTAAAAATTAATTTATGCTCCACACATGTAACACATATGCTGCACTGGTGGTGTGAAGCATAACAATGATTAGGAAGCCAGAAGTGATGAGCTGCTGTGGAGGGAATGGAAAGTTGTTGATCAGCAAGCTGCAAGGTCGCTCTCAGAACAGACATCCTCATTCTCCTCATTACCCCAATACACTCATCAGTCTGTTTACTGAGTTAAATATACGACATGTAAAGTACTATTCATATGTCTGCAACAGAAACACACCAGGAAATGACTTTGTAGTTTGAGGTTAAATCTGAAATGTTAGCATTTTGTGATCAATAAATAAAGGATCAAGACAGGATTTGGTGTTTGTTATAACTGTGTATGAATGAGAAAACAGACAATCATGATCAACATAGCATTTGATTGGCAATCAAAAAACAAAGAATGAAAGGACAGCAGTCAAATAACAGTCAGTGACTTGCAAAAGTATTTGTTCCCTTTGAACATTTCCACAGTTCCACATTACAACTCTGAACTTGAATGTGTTGTATTGGGATTCTGTGTGATAGACCAACACGATGTAAGACATAATATACTTGGTGTTCAAGATTTTTTACAAATAAAACCTTAAAAGAGTGGCATGCATTTGTATTCAGGCCTCTGCATCAATACTTTGTCTATCCACCTTCAATTACAGCTGAAAGCCTTTTGGGGTGTGTCTCTTCCAGCTTAGAACATCTACAGATTGTAACTTTTTTGCATTCTTCTTTGCACAATAGCTCCGGTTCAGGGAGACTGGACAGACTGCATCTGTGAGCAGTATATTTTAGGTCTTGTCACAGATTCTCAATATGATTTAGGTCTGGACTTTGGCCAATCTAACACATGAATACTTGATCTGAGCTATTCCATTGTAGCTCCTGCTGCCTGTTTAGGTTATTGTTTTGCTGGAAGGTGAATCTCCTTCCCAGTCTCAAGTTTTTTGCAGCCTCCAACAGGTTTTCTTCCAGGATATCCCTGTATTTAGCTCCATCCATCTTCCCTTCTACCCTGACCAGCTTCCCTGTCCCTGCTGAAGAAAAGCATCTCCACAGCTTGATGCTACCACCATGTTTCACGGTGGGGGTGGTGTGTTCAGGTTGATGTGTAGTTTCTGCTACACCTAGGCCAAATGCTTCATTTTGGTCTCATCTGACCACAGCATCTTCTTCCACATGTATCTGGTGTGTCTCCTACATGGCTTGCGGGAAACTGCACACTGGACTTATTACTTTCTTTTAACAACAACGTTCTTCTTGACAAACTTACATGAAAACCAGGTTTGTAGATTACATGATAGGCCTGGGCGAAAAATCGATTTAATGAATTAATTCGAGCGATTTAAAAAATAAGTAATTTGAGTTTTTATGTAATGGCGCCTTTTTGGCTCTTCGGAGCTTCCGTTGCGTTAGTTTCACATAGCAGTTTGGCAAGCGACAACGTCATAGCACACATGAAACAACAGCAAGCGACAACATGGCTACCTGTGAGAGTGGGAAGTTTGTTTCTTATTGAACGCGGCATTCGTGCCGCCACGCTTGGTAGTAAAATTGGTGCAACGCCGGACGTGAATGCACATTAGGCCTTGGCGCAACAGAGGGTGGTGTCATGATCACGTGGGGAGTTACTGCTGAGTTCTGAGCTGAAAATGAAAGTAAACACGGGCAGTAAGTTTCACTTTTGTAAACATTACCGCCACGGTCTGACCACTTATAAACAACCAAACGCTCCCTGATGCCACATCGGCGGTGCGGCAAATATGCAGCATTGTTTTATAAAAGAGGCTTAAGAAAGGAATAAATCATCTGTTGTGTGGACTGGTATGGGTTTGCTGCGACAGACGTGGAGCAAGAGGCCCCACACTGCAACATTTGCCTAAAGCCCACCACCACAGTCAAAGGCAGCAGCACCACAAACCTATTCCAAAACCGCAGTTGCTTTTCTTACTAATAAGGGGAGGAAATCAGAAAAAAATCGTAAATCGAATAAATAAATAAATAAAATCTGAGATTTTATTTTTAGGCCATATCGCCGTGGACAGATCCTCCGACCTTTGATGTGGATTTGTGCAGCTTCTCCAGAGTCACCATCAGCCTGTTGGCTGCTCTCTGATTAATGCTCTCCTTGCTTGGTCTGCCGTTAAAGGGGATGTCCATTGACATTGGTAGGTTTGTCGTTGAGTCAAACCCTTTCCATTCTCCAATGATTGATTGAATAGTGCTACAGAGATGTTCAAAGCTGGGACATGCTTTTATAACGCAACCCTCCTTCAAACATCTCCACAACTGTACCCAATTGACCTGTCTGGTAAATCCCTTCGTCTCCTTGATGCTGTTTGTTCACTAATGTTCTCTAACTAACAACTGAAGTCTGTTCTGGAACATAACAGCTTGACATTAAAATACACACAGGTGAACTTTATTTACTAATTAAATTAATTCTGAAGGGTAGAATAAATATGCACAACATATTTTCTGCCTGTATAGAGGTCCAGTCAGTTGCACTGTTGCCATGCAGTTAGAAGGTTGCAGGTTCAAATCCTGGCTACAGTTTCTCTGTTTTTAAAATGTTTTGGACAGCAAGTTTCATTTTCCTTCCACTTCACATTTATGAACTACTTTGTGTTGGTCTCATACAAAAAATCCCAATACAACACATTTGAGTTTATGGTTTTAATGTGACAAACTAGAAACTTTCAAGGGGGGTGAATACTTTCACAATACACTGAACATTAATTGTTTAATGGGGTTTAGTTGTTGGTGCCAAACAGCTGGGCGCTTACTACCACCTTAAGAGTTAGTGATTTAGAAAAACACATGAATACATTTTCCTTTTATGGCTGTAGCGAGGATTCTTTGTTTTGCTGCTTCTCTCTCCAAGAGAGATGTCTTGCCTGGATAATGAAAGGTGACCTTATTGCACACCCATGAGGAGGTTTTCATGTCAGTTGCTCTGTGCATTCCTAATGAACCCAGCTCAGGCCCGTGGCAATGAGCTGCAGCATTCTTCCCTCTGGGATTAGTTCAGTTGTGATACAGCAGCAGAAAATGCTAAACCAAACTCAACCAGAGGCCATCATTAAACCAACAACAAACAAAACCACAGCCCATAGCTCCAATAATAGGTCAGAGGATAGAATAATGTCTTTAAATTCTCTGTTTTATCCAAATTAATGATGAAAAACCACAAGACAGGGTGTTTAATGATCAATATCAATTAGTAAACTGTAGCAGAAGGCTATGGGATTCATGTTAAACTTTTAAATTGAAGTGGTTTAACCTGTGTTCAGTTCCATCGCTGCAACAATTATAAAACACGATCTGGTGACTGCAAAAGGCAGACAGATCCCAAACGTGGAGCTACAAATACACTAATTTGCTAAGAACAGCTAATTAAACTCCAGCTCCCACTTTGCTAGATTACATTCACTTAAACCAGTATATTTATGTGTCGGCTATTGATCAAAGCAGGCTGTAATCATGTAATGCACCAACACTCATGAAACTGGTGGGACATCAATTATAAAGTGGATCTTTAGAGATTCTTCCTCTTTAGGCCAAAAGAGGTGGAATTTAAAGTTTGTGGGAGCAGCAATTTAATCTAAGTTTCCCGGTTTTTTATCCTGGAAGGATTGAAGATAGCTTCTGTGTTCTGGACAGTGTTTTAATCCCTTTTAGGGTGATTAAGGTGAATGAAAACAGAAACTCCTTTTTGCTGCCTCTTGGAGGAGCTGAGCAGTTTATTTTCAGCAGTGTGTTCAATCTCTGCCTTGTTAGTGAAGGATGGAGGCGAACGTCTTTCTTCTGCTTTCTCAAACACAGAATAATTAAAATGAGCTCATT
Organism: Aphyosemion australe; assembly: GCA_006937985.1. Classification (NCBI taxonomy): domain Eukaryota; kingdom Metazoa; phylum Chordata; class Actinopteri; order Cyprinodontiformes; family Nothobranchiidae; genus Aphyosemion; species Aphyosemion australe. Next base: position 1,355,427 of record SSNS01000071.1, on the reverse strand, counting down.
TTTAAATAGCAAATAGACCATTCTAATTTAATTCATTATTCATCACCTCTCCAGATGGTTTGATTCAATTAGCAGCTAATTACGCGACTTTACAAGAGTCATTTTATTTACTTTTTCTAAATTTTAGGAGGAATTTGCATTGCTTGTTTGCTTGGCCACTTTAGCTAACTTTTATGTCTTCAGTGCAAAACCCTTCTTTTTGTATTTTGCTGCACTTTTGCATGTGGCCACGCTTTATGGAAGATAAGTGAAAATTCTTGAGTTGATAAAAGAGGAGAGAAAGTACTGGAAGGTGATTGCATGAAAGCCTGTTGTACATTTGCATAAAAGCAAGCAGTGATAAAAGAATCAACCATATTTAAATGTTTTCCTCCCTGTGTGAAACTTCTCTTAGCATACAAGGACCTCAGGTGGTAGCTGATTAAAAATCAGCTAGGCCTTAAATTCAAAATGTTTTCACAATACAAAACAAATGCTCTGATAAAAAAGCTTGGTAAGGTTTTACTAGTCAAATGGTGTAAAACACTGAAAACCTTCTTGAAGCTAAACAAAGTGTTTTTAGGAAATATTTACAGTCAACAAATCTGTCAGATGGGATAACAGCGTGAAACGGCAGAAAGCAAATGGAGCGTTCTCCCTCTGGTGTTTGAATTACTCAGCAACAGCACGAGGAACAGCCCATCCTCTTATCTGTTAGCTTCAGCTCGATAAAGCAAATGTGCTTCCAAAAGCAGAGTTTAAGATTAAAGCAGTAGAAATTTAAAAATAAAAAAATCATGCTCTCGAGTGATGAGTACAGCTAAAATAAACAGCAGAAAGTTCAAGAGCAAAAAACAAATTCAAATTCAAATTGGACGTCTGTTCCATTCAACCAGCAGTTGAAGCAGTGTGAAGAAAGCGGACAGTGAATGGAGTTTCCTGCCTTTCTGAAGAGTGTTTCTGTGTAAAAGTTAAAAATAATTCATATCTCACCTGTTATAGTCTCCTAAACCACACGTTCTGATAAATATACTTTATATTCTTAAGGACTGATAGGCTACCGGCTAGGCTGAATGAAGGCCAACGTGTCCATGACTGAATGTCAAAGTTCATTTCACTGAGTAAAGTTTAACTTTTGCTACCTATTAACTCTGAAATGACAGATTCATTTAAACTACATTATTCTGTATGGGGCTCCAAAAATACATTTAATACATTTCAACAGCTACATTTTGTCTCCTTAAGCTTCACTTAACAATAAAACCGGGGTGGGGGGTGGAATTTTCAATTTTTAAATGCATTATTTTATTTAAAAAATATCAATAACATGTTTAATTATTTAAAAATAAAGTCTAATAATATGTGTAACAGTCATATTTAGAATTAAGCCTATATATTTGCTGCTAAATGTTGAAGTCAAAATAAATGTGGTAAATTTAAACAAAATTTTTAACTAACATACAAGTTCAGACCAGCGTAAAACAGGAAAGCAGGGTAAAGAGAGCCTCTGTCTAAGGCACTGGTGTCAAACTGAGGCCCTCAGGCCAAATCTGGACCACGGTGTATTTATTTTAGGCCCACGAGAACAACTGTCAACTGTGTGTTAGAACTGGCCTGCCAGCTAATGCTACAGATCCCAGAATGCTTTGCTGTGTTAATGTGTAAGGTGTCAGAGTCCTTTTTGTGGCCAGATTGTTTGATAGTCTGTTTAATCACTGATTATTTATTTATGTGCAGAGATTTCTGATACTAGCAAATGATCCATGTTTTCAAAAAGACCATTGCTGCTAGTTTGGATTTGTTGTGTATTGTGTTTGTTTTGTATTTTGAATTCACTCAGATTTTCTTTCTTTTTTATTTCAATTTGAATGATTAGAAAATCCAAAACAAATACAGAAAATTAAAAAATGACAGAACGATTTCCAAAACACCGTCTGTAGGAGAAAAACAAAAGTTGCTCAAACAGGAGCAGGAAGAAGCTGCAGCTCGTCCAGTCCTGTCCCTGCTATGCAATGTCTTAATTATATTTTGTGTTTATGTGCTTTGTATTTTCTTTTGTTGCACAATAGAAATCAGTTTTCCTGATGGTTGAACAGAAACACAATCTTACCATCACGGGGCCTTGGAGACCTTTTTCTCCAGCCTACTCTTATTTTGATAGTTTTCTTTTATTTTACAGCAGTCTGAATTTGCATGTTAGCAAAATGCTTTGTATAAAACCCTCATTGTTCATAGTTTGATTTAGATTTAATGTTATATATTTTTGATTCAGAAGTATTTAGGCTAAACCTTTCATATTAAATTGGATTTTTATTTATGTTTAAGCTTTTGAACTGCTAGTCAGCAGTTTGATGCAACACATTTTGGTGCCTAATTCCTATCTAAGCTTGCACTGAAATACACACTAAAAGAAACAAAAAAATAAAACAAACCCTCAGCTGAGACTTCAGATCAAAAGCTTTTAGTTAAATAACAGAAAACTCTGAATAATCCCATAAAACATGCAGCCTAATTAAAGAACATGAGGCAGGTGCCGGTCATGGGCCATCATAATAAAGCCGATAATCTCAGCGAGCGCAGAGAGCCGTCACGTTGCTGTGACATTAAAGCTCCATCCTGTTGGCAGATTGAAGCTATTCTGCTGAAAAAAGACTCTTAATATGTCATTAGGAGACATTAGCAACATGACACGAACCGCAGATGGATCCAAATTACACACCAATTAAATGTCAGTCGATGAGCCGGTAGATGAGTCGATGGGATGAGTGTGGAGGTTTCACGCATGTCGTCATGCATTTTAAGAAGTTTATTTCCCCTAAAAAGGTGAAGAAGTGAGAGGACTAGCTGCATAATGTGGCACCAAATGCCTGGAGATACTTGTCACGATGCAGGTCTGTAATGGACGTGTCTCATCAAGCCAGATGCAGTGAGCAGTGCAAACGTTTCATGCATGAGGCTGATGTCATTCCATATTCCCATTCCCAGGTGGAGGCGGAGAACAAACAAAGGAGCACCTACTTAATCTGTGAAGTGAGTATTTACTTAGGTCAGGCTTGAGGGTCATCTCGTACGAAGGCTGCAGATGGCTCAGGTTCTGGAAGGACCTGGAGAGGCTCAGGTCGAAGGGCTCTGTGGCTGAGGTCAGGATGTTGTTCATCCGCTGGGGTCTCTCTGCAGGAAACAGGAGAGGAAGTGGCGCACTGCAGTCATTCAGAAACTCAGAGGGCAGGGGAAGGGATGCAGCAGGAAAAACATGCAAAACTCCTGAGGATTAAGGTGATATTTGAGGCCTTTTAGCTGGAGAAGAACCAAAGCTTAACACATTAGCTCAAAATGAAACCGTTTGTGGAAGATTAGGATCATCAGTCCCACTTTATTTACCTCATGGAGCCTCAGACACTTAACCAAAGAGATAATCACTTTGATTGTGTGGGAATGTGATTTTAAAACCAAACACTTTTATTGTGTTGTTCATCTCAGAGGGACTGGCCTCCTGCCAGGCTGCCTTTGTAAATGAGATTCATATCATCTTACGTTGTTAAACGTTTACCTTTGTGTACCAGTAACAAATCTCTGTGTGAGGTATTTACTGGAGGGTATAACCAGGCTGGACCAATCAAAAAAGCTTTTCATGTCCAGAGCTGGAGGCATTGCCACCGGCTCTCCAAGCTGTCGTCAGGTGAATGTCGCGGTTTGAGCTGAATCTGTATTTGGATTGGTCTGAACAACAGCCAGGAGGCATCTGAGCATCCCTAAAACCCCAGATCAACAGCAGGCCTGGATCCACGCTGCTCAGTAACAAGCTGGTGAGGTCCCAACAGCTCAGAACCAATTATGGACTCTAGTTTTGAAACTATGAAATGCTTCCTCTCTGGAAGATAAACTTTGTGATTGCTGATAATCCTGTAGTCACAAGATAATATCTTTATAAACCAAAACATGTTTTAGATAAACTTATAGATTGTGTTATCCCTCTGCAGGTCAGTCCCACCGAGTGCTCTGTTCTGACTAGACATACATTTATGAAAATCTTTTTTTTTTGTTTTCCAATCAGCAAAATTGTGTGTTTTATAACTTTTACATAAAGCTGATCAGCTATTATCTAAAGTTTTATAATTAGATGATCATGAGAAGGTCTGATGTTACGGTTCTGGCTCCCGCTGCCCATGTCATCAGCCCGCGACTTTATCAGGAAGTCCAGGCTCCTGCTCGTGTCTCAGGCCCAATCCCAATACTCGCACTGCACCCTACGGTCTTCTGTGACGTGCACTTGGAGGAATTGCGTAGTAAGGCTTCAAGTGCGTATACACAAGTGTGCCAAATTGGGACAGGGATAATTGCGTCATTGACCATGACACATGCCGAGATGCCGGTTGCTGTTTTTGCTACTTTAAAAAAAAAAAACTTTATTAACAACTTTCAAACAAAATTTACATTCATTGCTGTCCACATTAAATCTTAGTCTAAAACATTCAGAGCATGAATAAAAATACATTAATCATCTTAAAATGAACTTCTTTCATTTGAAAATATTTTTAGAAAATGCACTTGAGCCATTGCTCCACCTTCTCAAAATTCCCACGCAGCAATGGATTGTGGGTAATACCCTTGCCCGAAATTTGCATCGATGCATACTTGGGTGAAGTGCAGATCAAGGGTGCAAAAGGGGCGTGGTCACCTTCCGCACTTGAGAATCGGGACACCCTAAGTACTTGTACCCCTGCCCGGGAACGCGCAACTGCAGAGCGCAAGGGTGGAAGTGCAATTATTGGGATTGGGCCTCAGCCATCGCTTCAGCATTTTTCTTCAGAGTTTCAGCGGCTCAATCATCGATCCAGTGAACGTTCTGATTGTTCCAGACAAACACTTTCCACGGCTTCCAGTCCAGCCAGTCAGTTACCAGTCCTGTCGACTTCCCGTAAGACCCTTCCATTATTCTGGAACCGCAGCACGCTCTCGTTTCCCTCCAAGCTGCGTGCCGCGGTTCCTATATTAACTGCGTGTCTGTCCAAACCCAGTGCCAGTCACTCCGCGTTTGGGTCATAACAACACGCCACAACCAAACTCACGCTTCTGCCTGCTCAGTCCCAGCCAGATCCTGACATCTGAATTCTTTGTTTCATCCAATGTTTTTTATTTTATTTTTCCATTTTTTATGTTTTCATTATTGTCTTTTTATCAGTTCATCAGTCTTGCCCATCCTAACGATTAGAAGAAAGAAGAAACAAATTAGCTCCTTCCAAACAAACGTTTTATGACTCTGTAAGGAAAAAGTACAGAATAAAATAAAGAGGTTATTCTCTTCTGTTCACTATAAAGTCAGGAGATGAAGCAATTGTAGACAGACTTAGAAATTGGATCAATATTTTTTCACTTGCCCTTTGAGGCTCAACAGCAGCAAAATTTTATTTGCCTCTTTCAGAAATGAAAAAAGCTGTTTTGCCCCTATACCGTTGTAATGTAAAGTCATAAAATGAAGAAAGTAATTAAGAAATGTGACCAGACTAAGAATGTAGGGTGGGTCTAGTTTTCTCTATTGTACCTCTGCCAGGGCTCTTCCCCTGTGTTGGTTTATTTTACTTTGGTTATGCTCAGCTCTTCTGTTTTTTCTCTCCAGTGTGTTAGTTTTCCTCTGTGTCATGTTCTGTTTCCCTTGTGTTTTATTTATTTTCTCCTAGTTCATTTCTGGTTGTTTCAGCTTTTCTCCTGGATCTTTAGATTTTACATGTCCCTGTTTCCCTTAGACCCTGTAGCCAGGTATCCAAAACAAAACTAAGATATTTCTCTCTGGTTTGGCCTGTCATCTACACCAGAGCAAAGATAAACACCACTAAAAAGGTTTCTTCAAAAACTCTGACCAACGTGGAGATATGCAAATTCTCCACTGCAGCATCTGCTCGTGGACGTGAATAACCGGGGTTTTAGTTTTGCAACGGCACTGCTGACAAAAATGCTCTGACTTCACACCTGTGTTTACCCTTGTTTGTTTTTACAGGCTTCATGTAGAAGACCACAGGTGAAGGATGACAGTAAGGATGGTTATTACTCACCACCTGGTTCTAATTTAAGGAATCTGTTTTGGCAAAGATGCCGATGACTTGGGGAACTACTGCCGCCTACAGGCCTGGCATGCCTATGAATGTTCTCCACAACACGCTGGATTGTTTGTTGAAGACGAGGTGGTGTGGACCCAAGTTTTTATCCTAGATGTGGAGCTCTGGAAGGTTTCTGCATGGTTTATATTTTTTCCAAACGCCACATGCATATCGCCATGAAGTTGAAGAAATGACATGAGCCAGACAGGAAGTGAGACGTGTGCATCCGGTTTATTTCAAAATAAAATCTGTGTTGCATCATTCTGTCCAGCTTCTTTTGTTGTTATTAATGACAGCAATAACTGCTCACAGCCTATGCTAGTACAAGAGGATGAGTGTGGCGTTTGTGTACCAGCTCCTCTCTATACACGCAGTGGTTCTCACGTGAACTCGTGAGCAACCTTCCGGAAACGTTCAGCACACAATTTGCAGTCGGTGCAAATGGCAGTCCGTCTGCACGGATTCTGATCCGCATCCATTCTGAACTCGGTGTAAATGAGGTGTTAGGTGTCTATGTTCAGCTCCCACTGTTTATTAGTCTCACCAGTCTTCAATCAGTTATCACCGATTATCACACCTGTCCCCCGTCTCCTCAGTAAAAAAGCTCCTGCTCAGATTCAGATTGGTGTTGGATCCTTGGTGTTGTTTATGCCTGATAGCTCTCATGTTCCTCAGTTCTGTTTTAGGTTCCTGGCTGCTTCTTGGATCATTCCCGGCATTTGGGTCCTCCACCTCCTGAATCTTGACAACCTCACTCTCATGTCTCTGGATGTTTGAACATATTTGTGTGAGAAACTGATAGTGAAATTTACCTGGACCCATGTTCTATTTAGATCCTGTGAGCCAGAAAAAGCTAAACGATGGGAGATTTTGGGAGGAGGAGGAGGTGACCAAATCACCAGTGAATTTGGAGCAAATTTCCAATAAACTGAGAATCGATTAAACTTTGTGACTAAGATGCAACAAGAAAATTATTTGCATGACTTTGCAATGTTTTAGCAACCATGTTTTCTGCCCCTCATCACAAAACTACATGTCCTACAACCCTGTTGTACACATGACTTCAGAGTCATTCCAACCAGAAAATGTGCTGATTTGCTTTTATAAGCTACAAGTTGTTGGGTTGTAGCATCAATAAACCTGACTTCTGATCTGCGCTGAAAACTGTGTTGAAGCCACGCGGTTCAGGACGTCACTTAATGACACCATTTAAGCTCTCTGCACTGTGAGGAGCTCCTGTGGAGCGGGCTGGGACCTGATTTAAAAATAGGATCTGGAGAACTACTGCAGCAAAAAGATGGAGATCCATAGTCCTACTGAACATATGGTGCAGAAGGGAGACTGAGAGGGGTTTGTAGGGTAGGTGGAGCTGATACACAGAAAATAAAAAGTGTTCATAAGGAACAAAGACTAAATGAATGCACATGTGGTATAATCAACCAGACCTAATTTAATACAGGGCAACCAGGTAAGAGAAATGATTAAAAATACTAAATGAGCTTGTTTCAAAAATGCAAACAGGAAGTTGTCCTTGAAATGTGGCAAAACCGTATCTGAGGGTTAACACGACGACTAAAAGAGCAACTCTTGAATTATGTATCGAGGCCATGAGCCTCGTCAGAAGCTAAATAGACTTCAAAAGTGCAGTTTGAAGGGTTTTATTTGGTTCTGAAAGTACTTTTGAAACCCATTTTACTCCGAGAAAAACCATCCTGTTTAAGTGGCAGACAAGCATGCAGGGTGTGGACTGCAGCGCTCCATTAAGGGTGATAAAAGTTTCCACAAAAAGCACTTTTACAATCTCACAGCTTTTACCTAAAACTTTGACATTGAACATTTAGAATATCAAAGACAGAATTCTTTATTTTCTGTGTAACGTATCTGAATTGACTGGTTAATTAAATTGTGCTTCGTCTTCTATGAGACACAGGATGAGCCGCTGCTTTCACACTCAAAGATCCATTTTCACACAAAATCACATTTGGAGAAATAGATGAGCCGCCATGACAGTAATTGGATTTTCAATTATTTGAGCAAACCGCCCAGACAATCTGTTTATTATCATACACTTGTTTAATTTCTCTGTGAGAGATGAACTTTTTTCTCTGAAATTAGAAATCTTCAGTAAATTAAATTGTTTGGCTTTTTTCTTTCTTTTCTAATTTTTTGCTCAAACACAAAAAATAATGAGAATCATTTTGGAGAGCCAACTTGCGTCATGGTCTTGCATGATGTCATTCTTGAGATTTTCAGTTAGTTTTGCATGCAGTCTCACCTGTGCAGGTAATGTGTGAACTCACCTAGTTTTGGTGTGAGTGCGGTCAGATCCAGGTGGCTGTGCTGGTAGTCATGGTGATGGTTTCCTGTGGGAGAAGAGGTGAAACATTTCAGTAATTTGTATTCAGAAGAAGCAAACAGAGACAAATGTGGTGACTCTTACGACAAACCCTCCCAAACATCTCCTGAAGAGAGGTTTCTACTTCCAGTGAGCTGCATTAGAGACTTGGATTCAAAGAGCCAGTATTAACTCTAAAATATGAATAATGGAAACAACTTGTTTTCAAGTTATTCTCTAATGTTAATAAAACAATTGTTTTTTTATTATGTAATTGTATATATTATATTATATTACATTACATTACATTATATTATATTATATAAAAGCAACAGAGAAATAAAATTGGCCCTTGCCATCTCTAGATCCTCCACCAGGGGGCAGTAGACATGCATATGACTGGACATATTTTGATAAAAGTGCTAATCCTAATGCTCCATATGGACACTTTAAGGTCAGAAGTGGTTTGATGCTACGTTGCAAAAACTGTCTAAAAGGGATTGTACGATTAGAAGCTAAGGACCAGGAAAACAGCACTTGGGAGTGAAAAGGAAATGACAATAACACAAAACTCAAACAACAAACACAAAATCGTAGAGACTGAAAAAAATGTTCACATCTACAGTTCAATTCCTCAGCTGGTTCAGCTCAGCTTTATAATGTTATCATGTAGTTTATTCCTGTAGTTTGGTTGATGCATCTTGCTGATTGTTTACACGAGTTCTTGGTTCCTTCTCAGCTATAGAAGCTACTTGGTAGCTCCTGCTGTTTGTGTGTCCTCCCACTTCCCAGAATGCAACACAAACCTGCTACAGGAAGGCATTTGGCTTGAGGTGTCGGATTGAGGTCAGATCATGTTCACACTATTAAGAACTGGAGTTATTTAGAACCAAACTGAGATCTCCTTCTGCATTGTGTCCCACACCCTAGTGAGATTACTGTGTTCACACCTGCACAAACAAACTGCCTCAAGAGGGAAAATGGATCAGGGTTGGATTCATCTGGATTAAACACTGCAGGTGTGGAAACACCCAAAAAGACCTGCTGCTGACCCTCTAGTGTGAACGTGGTGGAGATGAATGTGAGACGTTAAAACTTCCATTTCATCTCTCACTGAGATCTCCTCCTGGCTTCATGCCTTTTACAAATGGAGATAAATCAGACTTGTGGAATTTTTGTCCCCTTTATTGTGAAAAAAGTACATTTTTGCTAATTTAAACCAGCTGGTTGGATTTATGTCTACAGGTGAACACTGTTGTGCTGTTCTGATCTCTTTGGAAAACAAGGTAATCTGAAACAAAAAATAAAAAACACAATTTTTTCAGATAAACATTATTGTTTAACTTTCAGAAAAGAAAATGATGGGTTTCCTGCACCACAACAAACACAACCAGCAACCCTGCTAGGAAATAAACCTCTGGTTTAAAATACAACAGGATGCACGTGTGCTTATATTTTCTGCATTCATTCAACACATCAACAGGAAACAAACAATCAGATCCTTAAATGTCATGAACATAAGCAGCAGCTCTGTTAATATGAAGACAGCTGACTTGCTCTGTTCCTTCATTCCAGTCAGGTTTTGCTGTTTCTCTGCATGAAGGCTGTGATTTGTTTCATGTCTCAGGTGACCAATAAGCTGTCACTTCTCCGATATGAGACTGTTTCTTCCTTTGGACAGAATCCCCATTTTTCCTCTGCTTTAGGAAAACGATTGATCAAAGTGTTTTTAGCAGGAACATGGAAGCAGCCTTGCCTCGCAGTGATCCATCACTGCTGTGAGTTTTAGTGTTGGAGCATCTTCTAAAAGCCTGCATCACTGAGCTCCAGGAGCTCACAAGAATTGCGAGAAGAAAAAAAAGACCCCCTTTATTAAATTACTCCTGCTTTTTCTCAGCAACACTCAAAGCATTTGAAGGATGTATTTGCATTAAAATGGTTATTTTCCATAGCCTGGCAAGCCATCCTATATATGTGTATATATAGTCTGGCCACGAACCATTGACGGCTCTCAGTCGTGAGGCGGGATCTACGGTTGTCTTTCAAAATGTCAGCATGCAATTGGATAGCGCTAGGACCAATCAGAGTGACGAACAACATGACGTAATCACGGCGACGGAAAAGCGGGAGGCTTTAATAGCGTCTAGCTTCAATGATTTCTGTCGTTTTTGTATGAAAAACACGCGAATATCAGGTGTACTGGGACATTCCACTACTTTGTTTGATAAAAATAAGAAGCCGCTAAGTATATCAGACAGACTTACGCACGTTGGAGTCTAAATAATCCAATGTTGATGACAAAGCCGTTTCAAACGAACGTGTTTTCCGAGTTGCCGCCATCTTGCTTGGGTTCGCGGCGTTCGCGGCCGCAGCGCTGACGTCATCGGCTACTCCCGCTCTGTGATTGGCCCATGATATAGAGCGCTGTGATTGGCCCAACCAAAACTATAGCGAGTTGTGATTGGATAGACACAGCAGTGGTTTGGGCTGCGAGGGTTCCAATGAAGCGTGCCTAGACCAAACTCTGCAAAGCAAGAATTGGTCTAGTTCACTAGGCTATATTTTCCATCCAGTAAGTGCAAAATAGAGCATTTCTGAAGACATCAACTTTTTATAAATCTTAAAGTTCAGACGACATGTTTACATTTTGATTTAGACACTTTGTTTTTATCAATTTTTTTGTCATAAATGTTTTATTAGCAGGGATTTTTAATAGCACCACATTTCAAACACATAACAACAAACGTCCTGTTTATAACATTTTATCAACTCAAAACCTACCCTTCCCACCCCTTTCCCCCGTGTCCACTAGTCAGTATAGTCAGCGAGTAGTCTCTTAAGGTTATCTATCAAGTCCATCCAAGTTGCCGTGGTGTCTGAAGTTGCATTATTGATCCTTGCTGCTGATATTTCCATAAAGACAATGTCCACATATACTCAAAGCCTAAGAAGAGTAAATAAAAATACAGTTAACAGAATTGTTAAAGCTGCTGCCAGTGGGTCAGCAGAATCACAGTGGGAACCAGCAGTGGCAGCGAGGTTTCCATGGTAACCCTATACATGGGAGGGCCCTTTCTTCATTAATTATTGATTTAAAATGTGATTGTTTAAAATACTATCAAAGATGAGTGAAGTCTAACATCTCTGGATCGGTTGAAACTTTGAATAATGCTTTTATTGTGACGTCTACCTGAGCTATAGAGCTCCAAAAAGAGGCGGGGCTTTCTCACCTGCTTCATTAAAACCCCATTGTTGACTACATGGGCAGTTCTTCAGTTTCTTGTGAATTTTGTTCCTAATATTCACTTATGCCCCAGAAAGTTAGAGGACTCCAATCATGCCTGAATGACAAACTCTGATGTATAATTTGTATTTTCTTTTTAAAGCTGTGGGATGTAACGTTGGATGGAAAATCTTGACAGAATCACAAAGTGGATCATAGTAATGGTGCTATAGCTGATGCATTTGAGCCCTTAATAAGGAAAAGTTCCTGATGCCTGAAGAAACTTGAACGGACTCTTAAAACAACTTTGAAACGACTCCAGAGAGCAGAGTTTGGTGTTTGTTAGCTGCTGATGCTGGTTGTCCACTGGGTGCATGTGACATTTCAGAGAAGTCTTGAGTGTTGCTCGGATCCAGATGTAAACATGTTTGCAGAATTCCTTGAAGTTTTAAAAATGTGAACACATCTGCGGTTGACTAATTTTAAGGAGCTGTAATTATGAAACACAGCTTTGGTCTGTTCTCCCTGCAGCTGTGAGCTTCCTTCCAATCAAACACATTTGATCCAGGGACCAATTACAGCAGCAACAGAGAACCACAGCTAAATCAACCTGCTATCGAACAGATTTTTCCCTGCAGCACAGAAACCAACAAAACATTCACACATTAAAACGTCTCACAAGTTTATCTCCTTGTAAAACTGCAGTTCTCTGATGTAATCTTTGATTTATGACTCGAATATCTCTCTCTGTGTGTGTGTGTGTGTGTGTGTGTGTGTGTGTGTGTGTGTGTGTGTGTGTGTGTGTGTGTGTGTGTGTGTGCGTGTGTGTGATCCTGTAATCCTATTTAAACTGAATCGTTGCCATTATGAAGTAACTCCGACACAACTGAGCAGATAACAAAATAATAAAAAAGATGACGGATATCAAATGATGTAGCCGGGGATGATTTAGTCATAACAAACAGAATCACAACATAATCCAGTCAGATAAACACACACACTCACACTAAAACCTGCAGTCGGGTCCACCAAGGACGATGCAATCTGGGCTAAAGAGCTGAAGCAAACTGCTTCAAAGTGTGATGCCGCGTCCTCAAGTAGACGGGACACAGTTGGATCCAGAGAGTGGGTGCTTAATGAAAAATGAAATGAAGACAAGCTGATGCTCAGTTCCAACCAGCGAGGAGAAAAACCTGGTGAGCAAGTCAACTCAGTGATGGAAATATTTTTGATTTTATGACATTTATACACAAAGAGTTGCATTAATTATAACTTCAATGTATTAAAGCTCCAATGGCAAATTTGGAAAACAAATGAGCTTAAAACATTTTTTTCATGCCTCTTAACAACGTTCTAACATAGTATAGCTATGAATATATTGTGGAGATTTAAAAAAAAAAAAATCGTACCAAAAGCAACTATTGGAGCATCCAGCTGTCAGTCTAGCCTCCATTCATTACACTAGGGATGGAGAGATTCACCGATCTGAACCGGTGGTTTGTTCATGACGTTAGCGATGCGACTGCATCGGTAGCTTCAGTGCGCATCGGTAATAACTGATGGCTGTATTGCAATGTATCTTCTCGTACGTGTCTCTAATCGGTAAAACTATGGCTCCATTGATTACTTCATTGTTTACCTGCTATGTCCTCGTTTTTTGAGGTGCATTGAACGCACCATCATTCTCTTTTAGCGGAGGCCAGGTGGTGCACAGCCGCAATTAGAAAAACCATCGTGGGACAATATTAACTGACGTACGTGCTTCCTGTCTTGTCAAAATAAAACTTTCTGAAGTCCGTGTGACCGGTATCTGCAGCAGCGTATTCTTCCGAGCATTCTTGTTGATCTGCGCAACTAAAGCTTTGTGTGAAGTCATGTAACATAATTCCTTATTATTGTAACATTTGTGCAGAACTAAACAACAGACAGAATGACATTTTGGTTCAGAGAAGTCCAATAAACAGCTGCGATAAACATCTCAGCTTGGACTTTTCTCTTAAAGGAACAGCAACATTAGGCTACACAACAGCTTTTAATATTGCCACATATGGATCATTACAATATTTAGAAGTGTTTTCAAATTTTTTCTGTGTTTCATAATAATTCCTAATAATTATATGATGAACTCTAATCATTTTCTGATTCTGTTGGTTTATGTTTCTGAGCAGAGTCGGTGTCTAAATCTAGTTTCAACTCCCTTATTTCAAGTATTGTAGCAATAAAAATAATATTTAAAATATCACTGATGAAGTGCATTGTTTTTTAATGTTGAATATATTGATTAATCAAAAATAATAGAGGATCAAATACATCCTTCACAGAGGAGAGGGAAAATAAGTTTGATATATAAAAATCAGATAAGGGCTGGAAAATCTTTACCATTGACTTAATATGGGCTAACTGGTGCATGCGCACTGGATCCCCAACGACAAGGAATAGGAGAGCTTTTGGGCGCAGCGTATAGCGATCATCAATGGGTTGAGTCAGACCAGGTTCCCATTGGTTCAGACCGGTTCAGACATCGGTGGAAACCTGAGCCAATCGAATTGCTTGTTAAAAAGTCCCACTAGTTGTCACACAAACTGGTGTGTGTGAAATTTGTTCTCCGCATTTGACCCATCCTCTGGGGGAGCGGTGAGCTGCAGACACAGCCGCGCTCGGGAACCATTTGGTGGTTTAACCCCCCCAATCCAACCCCTTAATGCTGAGTGTCAAGCAGGGAGGCATTGGGTCCCATTTTTTCAGTCTTTGGTATGACCCAACCGGGATTTGAACCCTGATCTCCCAGTCCCAGGGCGGGCACTCAAACCACTAGGCCAATAACTATAATGTTATATGAAAATGTTAATGTTGACAAATTTGACAAACACTTGGATACCTTTTTCAGCTCCCATAGAAAATTAATGCATTTTAGTGAAATGCAAATAAAGAACTAGATGTGAGTGATAGAAGTTTAAAATTAGTATTTCTCTGGAAAAGTTTTTTTGTCATTGTGCTTTTTTACAGTGACAAGCTGAAGGCAATGAGGGGGTAATGAGGCTGTTTTTACACTGTAAGGAGGAAAAGGTTGATAATTTTGTGTAAAACGTTGGCTAACAGATAATTACTACAGTGAAGTATAGATACCCAAAATTTCTACTTAAGTAAGGTAATCAAGTATTTGTACTTGTTACTTGACACCTTTGTAAACAATACTCCAGTGATGATGTTTAAATGCATTGCTGATAAAGTTCGTGGTGACATGTCCCAGGTGCAATTTGATCCATCTCCAGTGAAATCCTCAGAAACCAGTTGAGTAGTTGCAGCATTTATGGAAATGCACCATCTTGCTAAGTGTTGCTACAGAATGCAGCAGCTCTGGCTGATAGTAAAGTGAGCCACATGGATGGCAGGCAGCACTGTCACAAATGAAGTGAACGCTTCCAGGTTCCAGCCGGTGGACAGAGGGGATCCCACTGTGACCCAGATCCATTTTAAATGGCTAGCTTAGGGGAAGCTGATGGACAGACGCTGGCTACGGAGAGAGCCCTCACCTCATCGTTATGCTGGCAGAGTGTGAGCGATCATGTGAGCTTGGTGGGACAGATCACCTCATTTTGTCCTTGTGCATGTCTGTGCACAATGAGAATCCACACAGAGGACACGGTTCTCGCTAAACGCTCAAAGAAAAGCAGAAAGTCACAGTTCAGCGATGGATGTAAATCTGTGAGCTGCAGTAATTATCTGAGAAATTTGTACAGTTTGCTGCATCTGCAGCTGAACATCTTTTGAAATAAATCTTCTGGAACAACTTAGAAAATAAAGTTCCTTTGGTTTGATATTTGTTTTGGATTCCCGCTGCGTTCTCAGAACTGTACAGAACCCCCCATTGACTTTGGTGGAAACACATTATTTTGCGTCCGTGAGTTGGGAACACACAGCTAGATCAATAGCTCACAGCCATGACTTAATAGGGTGTGGGGGGATGAGTGGCTGTAACTTTATCTTTGCATGGCTACAAGTTTGAACATGACATCAAATGGAATGAAGAAACAGGTGGTCCATTTTATTATCGCAGCAAATGAAGGAAACAAGAACCGTTTTATGGGTCTGTAAAATATTTATGGACAGGTTGTCGACTTCATTAGGCATCATAAACACAGCGTTGTTTCTAGAAATGTCCTCGTCTACAAACACACACCCAAAAACCTTATGAAAGTCACTCAAAATGCTTTTTAAAGCATTTTCATGGCAGTGTTACAAAGGTGTGGTGCTTACTCATTAAGATTGTGTGCTATGTAAAAACTATCAGAATTGCATCCATTCATTTTCCATTTCCCATCCAAGGCCAGGTCATGGAGGTGACGGTCACAAGTCCAATAGGGAAGCCTATAGAGCTCCCTTTTGCCAGCAGAACTGCCCAGCTCCTCCTAGATTTCCCTGAGTCAGAGAATGTCTGTAATCTGTCCAGAAACACATGGACCTGCCCCAGGTCTACCCCCAGTGCCCAGAAAGCTTCCAGCGAGAGAAAACCAGGAGGCATCCTGATCAGATGCCTGAACAACCTTTGTTAACTATTTTCTATAAGGAGTAATGGTGGACAAAGTCTTCTGCCTCAGATGGATGAGTTCCATTATTGTGTGTCTTGCTCCTGAGTGGTAAGATGGAGGAGAGCTGAACTGATAAATCATGGCTTCATCAACAGGAATGGGAGAGAATGTAGTGGTGAAGAAGCTGAACTGGAAAACAAAGATCTGGGTTTACAGGACCGTCATCGGGATCTGTTCACCTTGGACCAGTCACCTTCACAATCTGAAAAAGAAAGGATTGATGGATGGATGGATGGATGGTTAGATGGATGGAAGGATGGTTAGATGGATGGATGAATGGATGGATGGATGGTGTGATGGATGGATGGATGGGTGAATGGATGGATGGATGGATGGTTAGATGGATGGAAGGATGGTTGGATGGATGGATGGATGGATGGATGGATGGATGGGTGAA
The DNA here is from genome assembly GCA_006937985.1 of Aphyosemion australe. NCBI lineage: Eukaryota > Metazoa > Chordata > Actinopteri > Cyprinodontiformes > Nothobranchiidae > Aphyosemion > Aphyosemion australe. The sequence continues at coordinate 1,338,809 of SSNS01000071.1, read as the reverse complement.
TGGATGGATAGTTGGATGGCTAAATGGATGGATGGATGGATGGTTAGATGGATGGATGGATGGATGGATGGATGGATGGATGGATGGATGGATGGATGGATGGATGGTTGGATGGATGGTTGGATGGGTGAATGGATGGATAGTTGGATGGCTAAATGGATGGATGGATGGATTGATAGATGGATGGATGTGTTTAGACTGCCTAAACCAAAAAAAAAAGTCAAATTTCAAGATATATTTTTTACTCTGGAACTCATTTTGAAAAGCACTTGTTTTGGGCCTCCTAAAGGCTGTTTGCTGCAGGGCTGTAAAAAGAACATTTGCATATTAAAACAATGCACCTAAAACTCAGCTGGATGCATAAGAAAAGCTTCATTTAAATCAGTTTTGGTCAGTTGTTCTGCACAGCTGAAAGAGCACAATAATTTCATTTACTAGTAAAAACATAATTAATATGTATATGATGCTTATCTGGTCTCCCATGTTTTTACACTCAGTAGGTTAAATAAAATGAAATGACAGTTTTTACATTGCTGCACAAAAACAAAGTCAAAACCAAGGCTTTATTCAGGGTGTTGCTGATGTTAGTTTCTTGTTGAGAAACTCTTCATTTCTTTCCATCTCAGTAGTGTGTTCAGCTTAATTATGACTTTTTTAAATTAATTTTGTCTACAAACAAACAGCTTTGAAGAAAAACAAAGCAAACAATAAACTTGACAGTGATTTTCTTTGCTGATGACAGATTAGTTAATTTTCCACCTGACAAACTGCAGCTGAGGAAGAGACTGAGCCTTGCTCATTTTAAAAGTGGGAAAGCAGCAGTTTGACATTTGTTCAACGGGAAGCAGTGATCCAAAGCGTCGCTCTGAGCCACCAACACTCTGTCATGAACTTCACCGACGACTTCTTGGGCAGCGCAGCTTCTCGGAGTCAGTGAAATACTAACAAGGATAAGCACAGATTTATCTGATGTCTTCTTCGATATTTCAGAAGTAACATCACACAAAGCTGCCGTTATCCTTGCCGTGGAATATTGGACTCCGTAGACTCCCGGGATGAAAACAGGAAGGTCAAAGAAGCAGCTGCTAGGATGGAACAAAGTGCTGGTTCTAAAAGAAAAAAAAACTGCTCTGCAAAAACACTCAAAATTAAAACTCATCTAAAAATCCCATAAAACAAATCATTAATCATCAGTACAGTATTTCAAAAGAAAAGTTAGAACCTCTGTTTCTGTGTGCATCTTTATTTGTGTTTTCCTCCAAGCGAGGTCCTCTGGTTTCAGATTTAAATATGTACTTGTTTGTTTATACCTTTCTTGCTTCAGTGAAACCAATCCCAGGGAAAAAAAGTTCTCCCAAGGTTAATCTGAGAGAACATTGATTCACAAAGAGTAAAAAAGAGGAAGAAAAACCATAAAGGGGTAGTGCAGCATGTATTATCAAGTCGATCAGACAGGATATGATCCAGGAGGGACAACAAAACACAAGGTTCATTCAGGCGCAGCCTTCATGCACACTGTTTGACTCGTAAACAAGTCTCTGTAAAACTTCCTTTAGGAGCCTACGGTGGAGGCTGGAGTGGATTTGGAATTTATTGGGAAACATATTTGCAGAAAAGCTAAAGCAGGAAAAAAAAAAAGAAAAAAAAATCAAATGATGACCTTATCTGAAAATGTCCATTTTAGGACATCCTTACCCCTACTTCACACTGGAGGCATCAGTAGCGCCGAACGGCAGTGGAATGGTTTACTTGCAAGTTTCACACCATGAGAGTCTCAGCCGCTCTCCTCGATGGACTCGCAAGATCACAAACTCCCTCGAGACTTCAAAGGTCGCGGTTTGTTTATGCCATCCTCCATTAAACCAAAGAGAAGGTAATCATGTTTAAAATCACGTTTGATGTCATATATAATGTTGCTCCTCTCCACTGCCAGGATTAAAGCCATGAAAAGCACACCGTTGCACTTCTCGATCGATGCAGTAAGTTAATAAGCCGTTAGATCACACATATAGACGTAATCTACATAGATATGAAATTGCACCACTGCACTAGTCTTTTATTTTGAAAATTACCAGAGGTTTTACACTGAAACCGTGTGAGATTTCCTGTCTAGTCCTATGTTAACTGTGGAAATTGACCATCCCAGAAGCAGCGTGTGGCAAAAATAAAACCCGATTCTCTCTTTAGTGGTGCGGCGTGCCGCTTATGGGGTGCACCTGAAATTTATCGTTCCGCTGCTGTTCCGTGCCGCTGACGCTTTCAGTGTGAAATAGGGGTTAGACTTTAGGAAAATATTTTCATACCTTAGATGTCAGACTTGGATGTAAAAGCATCATGTACCAGATAGACTTCTTCCAATGCTGAGGTTAAATTATGATGCACCAATTAGGGCATTTCTGCTGGATGTTTAACATCTGGACAAACATGTTAATATCTGATGCAAACCTGATGCTTCTAAAACAAACACTGTACTTAACATCCAGCAAAAGTGTTTGAATGTGTGGTTTTGTCTGCAAACCAGCAGCCTGCTAGCTAGGCTTTTAGCAGGAAGTAGATATCTATGGCTTCATATTGATGGTTCATATTTTTATGTAAATGTCTTTTTTTCAGAACCAGGATCCTTTTTACAAACTCTGTGTCAGCTTTGAATATAAATGAGTTTTAGTGCTTTTGTGAATTACAATATGCAAAATTCCCACTGATAAAAACAAAATTTGAATGCATGCTACTTTCTTTACAGAATTTACAGTTTAAACTTTCTAATTGCAAAGATTACTGATAGAATTTTGCTTCATTCATCAGACATTAAACAAACTTAGGTTTGAAACTAAATCAAACAACAATCAGGGGAGTATCAAAACCGTACCAGGAGCCACATTAATTATTCTAAAGCATCTTCTCATGTTCAGTGTGAGGAAAAGGAAGTCGAGTAATCTAAAATGAATTATCCAGTAACTTATTTTCAACAATTACGCTTGATGTTTTCCCGTAATTACACTGGTTTCCTGGCGTACAGTAACTGTTGATAAGCAGACTGATGAAGCGATTAAATGGAGGAGAAAGGCAGGCTTTGTCAAGACACCAAAAACTGGAAAATTGCAACTGAGATCCTTTAATGACTTTGTAATTATGAGTCGAGCTCTGCTGCTTGTTGACATCTAACAGAGAATGCTAATACTTAATGTTTACATCCTTTACTCCTATTTAGGAGTGAGTTTCATGTTGCACACAGCCAATTTGAGCTCAGAAGTTGTTTAGGCACCACCGCTCAGTCTGGCATCATTTAAAACTTACAGCGAAGCAGAAATTTTCCCCAAGAAGACGCCTTGGTCAGCCCTTCTATGTGCACTTTAGCACTGATAACAGTGGGAAAGGGAAGTTATTGTTAGTGATTCAGTGTTTTTCTGTTCTTTCTGTGACATTTTGTGAGTTCCTTTGTGATCTCAGACAGCTTCCCACCCTCTCTACGACCAAAACCCAACAGGAAGAACCACGGTGGCTGTCTTGGCATCTCATACCGACTTCCCACCAGAAGCCCCCAAGGCAAAGGATTTTTGTTTCCCTCGTATTGATTAGGGATTGTGTGTCGCAGCTCCTGGATGCGTCATGCTCGCCTGACATGCTTTTTCCAGTCAAGAGCAGAAGCAGTCTGTTGTTTTCCACTCTCAGAATGACCTTGCGTCTAACTGGAATAGGGAAAAAACCCAGTGGGCCCAAAACAGCAGTGATAAACAACCATGAAGGAACAAAAACAACAGTTTCTAAACAAACAACATTATCTCAGTGGTATTTGTGACAACCCTGTGGTCAAATTTGGTTACTGCAGCCCGTTTTTTATAAACAAAAAGGTACTCTCTCACTCCCGTTCCGTGAGTTTCATGGCTGTGGAGGTGAAGCTCAGGATGACGCAGCATCCGTCTGGAGCCTTTCACTGACATTCAGAGGATCTTCTGTCAGGAAGTTTTTAGTTCTAAGTGGGTGTTATTTTACAGCCCTTTCCATCAGTTGTGTATTTCTCTTCTGCCTCCCATTACAGCCACTTCTTTCACAGATTCAAAGCAACAAGAGCCCTTTCTTCCCTGCCTCATGAGTAATGTGCGTTGATTGTGACAGATAATTACATCTATTTCCATATAAATGTGATTGATACTTGTCCTACAGAGCTGAGCTTCCTTAAGCTGCTGCTGGAGCTGCTGCTTGCCTCTGATCTTGTTATGATCCATCTATAATATTTGGATCCTCATTCTGAAGTTACCTAATTAAATGATCATTTGCAACAAGTAAACAATTGCAGATGATGATGGTAATTAACGATGGCTGAACACTGTGAAGCATTACGTGTAAAGAGGCGCTACCACTGTATCCAGTAGTGTTTATTAGAAGACTTGTGATTAATTTGACTTCTTGGGGAGTCAGAGTCAGATCTGTGTTTTTGTCCCAGTGGCAGACTCAGAATGAATGCAGCACCTCATGCTAGGAGGCCGCAGGCCTAATTGATTAGACGCTGTCATCCACAATACGCCCTCATAAGAATCTCAAATGAACACTTGAGTGATAATGTCAGCACTTGTTAAGATTTTAGCACCGTGGGAATATTGGCAATGGCAAGTCAAACCACACAGATATGAAAACAAGGGGACTTGTGAAATTTGGTGCCACGGAACTCATTAATATAACATTCATTAACGGCCTCTTGATTGTGTTTATGTGAGACAACGATATCATCAGAATTCAGTTCCCTCTTCCTGCTGTGTGGTTTAATTTCTATTTGCTCTGTCTGAAGGGCCCAAGTAGAAGCATTGAGAACATTTGCTCCCCTCTGTTGCCTTGTGTCAAACATGCCCCGTAGTCAGGTTGCACCTCAACAGGTACGCAGTCAGAATGCTTATTAAAACTCTGGCTTAAAGCCCACAGAGCTGCAGGATTGGATGGCAGTTTGACGGTGGGCTGCCAAATGGGTCTGTTAGGAGGTTTGACCGCAGGTCAGAGTGTTCCTTTATTTCTTTTAACATGCTGTAATAATCCTGACACACCTGGTAACTTAAGCTCTTGTATTCTCTTGGACAGGGACCTGTATGTCATTGAAGACATAAGGTCCATGGCCAACAGGCCAAACCAAGTTTTTAGAGGGACATATTATAACATGTTTTTGTAGTTATAGTACCTCTATGGTTGATACAATACAAGATTGAGACGTTCTTTGAACAAAATCCCTCTCACTTAAAGCAAAAGTCAGCGTTTCTTCTTCTTGACATTTTCAGTACCTTCCAGAATGAGCTGTTTCAGTAGCCTGGAAATCAGACAGTAGCCGAAGCAAAATGATTTTGCTCTGCTTGTTGATCTAGCCACGCTGCATAGGAGCCTCAGCAGGTCTACCATTGGCCATAGTAGTATTGTGTTATGCTAATCACAGCGCTCTATCGGTTTGGTGATACAACAGAGCAGAACAGCTAAGATGGCGATGACTCATTTGAAACGGCTTTGGCATCAACTTTGGATTATTTAGACTTGGGCTTTTCTTTGAGTCAAGAGCAGGTAGAAGTACTTAAGTTCTTTATTTAGAAAAAGAATGTATTTGCATCTTCTTCAACAGAGTATGGTGGACTGCCCCGTTGACTGACATCTGCAGTGATGAGTATGTCATGTTGTTCATTGTCCAATAACATGAGGAGACAGTTTGAAAGACAACCTTTGTCTATGGGTTGTGGCCAGACTACTGTATATGGGATTGCTTGCAACGCTACTGTTTCAGGGCTCTTGTCACTTTAAGAAAACAAGCTGTTGCTGGCCACGATCACACAACCATTGTGGCTGATATGAGGTGGTGGGGGTCTCTGCTCATTCTCCTTATTGTGACATCACAGTAAGGAACATTTTAAATAGCTCCTTGAAGCACTTAATTCCTGAAACCAAACACTGAACCACAATGCAAGATTCAGTTTATGCATTACTTTATAGAAAGTCAACCATATTGATAGTTTCTGAACAAATAATTAGAAGTTGACACTGGAACTACCTAGCCCCAAGAAACATGACATGTTTCAGTTATAAAGGCGGCACCTTGATTCTGAGGAAACTAATCAGTCAACAGAATTATGGGTCTTTATTCAACATATAAAGGCTTGGGTGGAATGTCATTTTTTTGCCTTTACATTGTTTTTCTCATACCTACCATGAAATACCCTGGAGTCATTTTTGACTGGTGTTTTATTTCTTACATCAAACAATTGAATTGTATTTTATCAAAAATATTTCATGAGTTCGAACAAAATTTTCAGGCTTTCTGCAAAACAAAATGCTAATTTATGCATGCTTTCATTCACTATTGTTTTGTGATTATTGAAGCAGATTTAGTGAGGGAAAAGGGGGAAGGTGGTTCTTCAGTCAGCGCTGCAGAGAATTAAACCTCAGACAAAGGAAACAGAATGAATGGATGTCACCGGGAGATAAATCTGAGCAACGTGTTTTCACTCAATGTCAGGATTTGATGAGAGCTGATATTTATCAGCACTGGCAATCATCCAGAGCAGAAAAAAGTGCATAAACTCTTCAGCTCCACGTACCTCGAATAGCTTTTTGTTTGATTTCCGACGGTTCAATTTTATACAAACTTATCTGGAGTTATAAATTCAATATGGTAAGAAATCCTTGTGTTTTTATGAATAGAGAAATAAAAAAGGGAACTGTATCAAATACATATCAGCAGGTTACAAGTTCCCTTCAATGAAAATTGTAATTATGCATTTATGTTAATTGCAGTCTGCAAGAAAATCCAGTAAAACAGCAACGTCTGTGCAAGTTAACTTCTTCATAAATGTAAACACACAGTAAGAACATTAGCAGGTGTACACCTGCAGAGGTGAGAGGAGTGCTTTTATAAAGCAGGTTAATTGATTTACTTCACAGGGAGGTCTTTTTTCTGCCCTCTTTGTGCACAGTGGTTGGTTGTCAGCTCCATCATTCAAAACACCCCCCACAGCTGCAGGACTGACTGCTAATTACACAACCACAGAGAAACACCAGAGAGGGAACGACTCACGCCGAGTGCCCACTCCATTTCTCACACCAACGTTAACCCGAGCTAGGCGACAGTCCAAGAAAATGCAGAAAAATCATCAGATGCATCAAAATATGAAGGTGAAGAAAAGGTGAAATTTAAACATCACAGTAGAAACCATCTATTTTGATGATGGCTACCAGTGAGAACATGCTTTAAGAACATCTCTGAGAGAAAAAAAAAACTTCTTTGACAAAATTTGAAGACTAAGATAAGATAACTTTTAAAGAAAACAATAAGTCTGTGAGGGCATCGGGATGAAAGCGAGGACTGACGGATCAAATGTGGACGAGGCGCTGCAGTGATTGTCAGGCTATGTATCAGATCTTTTGAAGAGCTCTCTGATGGGTAGAAGAAGAGAGGTGGTGAAGAGATAAGGTGGTCTGTCATGACAGATATAAAGGATTCCCACAAACAAAGAGAATGGAAAAAATACAAGCACGGCCCTCCCAATGCTGCGTGACATTTTCTGAGCTCCAACAAAGAGGTCAAGATGAAGAGATCAGATCTGATAAACTGGAGAGACTGAAAAGATCTGAAAGATTAATTAAACAGGTAGTGATCAGGTAGATCTTAAGTAACAACTTGTTGCTGTCCACACCAAGAAAATAAACGATGACATTTCATTTTTTTTTTTGGGTAATAGAGACTGTATGATCATGCAATTATAATAGTGTACAGTTCTATTATTAAGACAGTAATTATATATTAAATGGTAAAAAAAAATAATGAAACATCCCAATAATTTAGTTAACTTTGTAATCTGCAAAAGAAGATAAAAACAAAAAACTTTGGTAGTCTCTCCATTAAAAACATCACTACCTACTAGCTACTGGCTATCAAACTAGAATAAAAACTTTGTATAATACATATTAGGGATGTTCCGATCACGTTTTTTTGCTCCCGATCCGATTTCGAGTCATTTGATTTTGAGTATCTGACGATACCGAGTCCCGATACGATACTTTTCAGGAAAGCATTAAAATAAGCAGAAAAATGAGATAAATTTCAGAAAAGCATTAAAATAAGAAAAAAAGAAAACACATCCAAGTTGTCCTTTAAGTTTCACTTTCACTTGTTTAGAACGTGCATTGATTAAAAAACGTGTTACGAACATTTTTAAAAGTAGCAGTGTTGAGCGATGCGTGTTCCCGTGACGGGGCAGGCACGCGGCGCCTCGGCAGGCAGGCTAACATTTCCCTGCATAACACCTGTAGCTAACACACAGCTCGGGTGCTGCAGAAGACAAAACCCAGACTTTTTGCAGTCTGTTGGCAATTTCTCTTTCTGTTTATTAGAGTATCTTTTTCTGTTGGCTGACTCTGCGCTTTTGTCCGAGTTCGCTGTGAACTGGGACTGTTAGTCGCAAACCAGGAATTAATAGAGACAGGTGAGTCACTTTGTTGTCGCCCGAAGGGAAAAACCGAAAGTGAAAGTAGTCTGTTTTGAAGGCTGCGTATCATGCAGCTCTTCCACTGAATGCCCAGAATGCACACATTAGTGGCTGTAGCTCTGCCTTCACTGTCCGGTTTAAAATACCACCCAGCTGCAGACATTTTGGTTCTGAGAAGAGACGTTAGCTCAGCGTTAGCCTGCTTGCTAACAGCTGAGCCTTGGTGTCTGAATCCTTGCCTGCTGCAAATTGTGTGACGTTACTGTGTTGTTTTCGTACAAGAAACAAAGAATACTGATGTAGAGAAACTTGCTAAAATTAAAACTAAGCCATTGTTATTCCATTTGAAAACCTCTATCTCAGGGTGAATTTAAAAAGTCATGTTTGGTGTTTTAAAAGGCTAAATCCGATCTTTTGCACCTGACTCCGATCTTTTAAAAATCACGTGATCGGGCCCGATTTCCGATCACGTGATCGGATCGGAGCGTCCCTAATACATAACAAGAAAAAAATTCACAAGGTAATGCATACGATGTTTCTGAATTTCAGGAAAGAACCACTCTATCCACGTTTTGAAAAATGCACATGAGCAACACTTTACCGGCCCCTGAGAGGGATCACCCATATCCTCATGCCCGCTCTGTTTAGAAGTAGCTGCCGGCCTTGCAGCACACGCTCACTATAGAAAAGAAGATTTGTGTTTTTCCCACAATATCAGACTCACCGGTAAGTTACAATCCATGTAGCATTACGAGCATCTCCATAGCTAACTATAGCATTACAAAAAGCTATCACTTAGCATATAAGTTATTTTTTTTCGCTGCTGGGTTTAGAGCTTTCTAGAGGAGAGTCTAGTGGGTTCCAATATGGACTACGAGCCCATACCCAGTCCATCCTGACCAAGATCCAGGATGAGGGGTGCTCCTACGTACGTACGACGGCCTTGCGTAAAGGCTTCACCAGAATGATTTACAGTTATGCAGGTTTTGATGATCCACCTGGAAGTAAAGAATGTCCGCAATACCTTTAAGAAATCAGTTTCTGTAAGTTTTATTTATTTATTTATGGGGGAGGGGGTAGAACTGGAACTAATGATGTGACTTTGATTTAAAATATTGAAGTAAAATATATTTTTTCTCTCTTCACAATAGTTTGCTCCTTGTCTTTGTCCTGATGGGAATGTGCTGATAAATGAGATCAATTGTTTTTTTTATTCATTTATAAATATATTTATAGTTTGTTTTTTTCTTTTAAAGCCTGCGTTATGGAGACAGGATCGGCTCATATGGCTGAACAGATCTCTGACCCTGAACTAAGCAGCATGAAATAAAAGAAAATCTCTTCAGCTGTGGTAATATCAGCGTAAATGCTTCTGTTTTCAGCTCCCTTTGCAAACAATCTGATTTATAATTTAAAACTATGTCTGAGGTTTGAGGCTTAAAATCCATAAACTCACCCTGTTTTTTTAATTTAGGAGCAGTGGAGCTTCAGGCAAAAGTCACAGAAAACAAACGCAGAAGCTCAGAGGCCTTCAGGTTTTCATTTACAGGCAGAAAAACAAAAACACTAAACAGCTCCTATAACCGATCTGCATCGCTGCTTGAGGTGGAGTAAATAAATAAAATTCCTGCTACGTACTTCACGTCTTTATCGTGAAACCTTTGAGCCTCCATCTGATCTCCTTCATTTCTCTAACGCCTTTAACAAAACACAGCTTATTTTTTAATTAAACCCAGGATGTAAATGTTCGACTTTTCATGTACATTTCTCTGGTTTTATTTTATTTTCCAGCCTAAACTGCATTATTCAATCTTAAAAGAAGTTTCCACAAGCAAATGCAGGGGTTTCCTGTGTTTACTGCAAATATTCGCCTGTGGTTAATATTCTGTGACGATCCACAGACAGCACTTTATATATTACAAAAAGAGACACACAGGAAATTGCACTTCGAGGACCTGATAGATGAAAAACTAAATTAAAAGTGAGCTAAAGCCGCCAGCGAGGAATGAAAATTCTGAAGAATTTGTCGTTCTAAAGGAGTTAAAAACGCATACACACACACACACACACGCACACACACACACACACACACACACACACACACACACACACACACACACACACACTGTAGCATGTGTGTGGTAACAAACAGCATCCAGGCGCTCTTCTCTGCAGACAGAGTGATGCACTAACAAGCCCTCAGAGTGCCTCGTTTTTCCACCTCCCCATGTTTCTGTTCATTCTGGGTGCCAGACGCATCTGTTTGTGCATTTGTAAAGGTTATGACTGCTTGGAGATGAAATCCTGGTGGGCATTGCATGACTGGAATCCGTTTGATTGTCTTTGTTTGTTGAAGTGTCTGTCTGAGTTGTGCCTGACGAGGAGACATGATGTCAGAACAGGAGCTTTAGAGCATTTGTAGAGAAAAGCTGAAGAACTGAGTGGAGGTGTTTTTAAATTGGGGTTCAAATGCATCAAAGATAAATCAGGGGTTCTGAGCTTTAACACTAAAGCACTCGTGTTTGTATTTTCAGCTGACTAATGATGAGGTGAGTAAGCATTGAGCAGCATCTTGTCTGTTTTTGCTGTTATCCATGGTTATGGCTACAGGATGAAGGATTTTAATGAAGCAGCTCTGTCACATTAATTAACAGAATCCTTCCATTGTCATATTAGTTTGGATTGAGTAGAAATGTGTTTCAATGAACTCCTATAGAGTCACACTGAATTGTGATTAAGGAGTAAATCATACTGAATCATATCTTATCACGTATCTTACTATATAATACCACACAGTATAATACTGTTTATATCATACAGTACTGTATTGCACCATATTGCACAGAACCATATCATAATGTACCTTATCACTGTCTCACTGCCTCATGTCCCTGTTGCCTTATTGCATACAGTGCCATTTAATACCATATTGTATTATTTTATATGGCAGGTCTTCATTGAAAATGGTTCTCAACTGTAAAAACAAATGTTGTAAAATTTAATTAGATTTTGGTGATCACCGTAGGCTTAATAACTGAGTGACTCATCTCATTCACTGACTATAATTTTACCAAAACAAAACATAAAGCTGAATTTGAAAGTGTAATATTGTTTTAGTTTATTAATGAGACAAAATAAAAAACTTGTGTTTGGTGAAGAAAAATAGAATCTGATTAAAATGTTTATATTGCGCGTGAGATCTTGTTTCCTCTCAACTTAAATGGAAGTAGTTGTCGTTTTGCACGGATAATGTTTGAAGCTTAAGTATGAATGATAGGAGAAATGTAATGTTAGCAACCTAAAATGATTTAGCTTTTCTTTTTTGTATTGGTGTGTGTGTGTGTGTGTGTGTGTGTGTGTGTGTGTGTGCATATATCAGTATCGGTTCAAATCGGTATCGGAAATGAATGGAGTCATCATCTGCAACTTTCACTTTTCCACTTGACAAAATGTCTATAATGGCTTCCTAATGATTTTTCACTGGCCGAGAAGCCGATATTTAACATTGGAGCGTTTGTTTAGTCTTGCCTTCTTCAACCAGCTCACGTGCACCCCACGAGCATGCGCACTCCAAAACGACATCTTGAGTTCTCGCCTATATGTTGTCACAAAGGCAGGATATACCATATATGGACAGCGCAGAACAACGCTGCTACATGCCGCACTGCTCCTCTCCCCCTCAAATTCAGTCGAGCACCGGCATTGCTAGCCGGCAAAATGAAGAAGTGAGTTTCACATGTGAAATGATCAGTAGTTGACTGGCAAACTCAACACATAAATGTTTTTGTTCTACCAAAATCAGACCAAGCTACCAAGGACCAGTGGATTACTTTCGTTTTTAACAGTGCTGTTCCAGAAACCCTCCCCACTGGTCTCGGTGTCCGTGCTAACCATCGACGATTCGTCTAGAAAGAGGGGTCATTCCAACATTGAGAAACTTGCCTGCAATTCAAACGGTAAGCGGAATTTTAATACTCTACTGTGTATGAATGCTGGGACGTTGGGCTCCAAACGTCCCATGTTTTTTCATGTTCATCCACATTTATTTAGGTTTGACTATTTTCATTCTTCCACCAACATCCATGAATCTGCAGTGGCTTAATGACAGAGAAACGCTGTCTTAGTGGTTGAGTTAGGTGCTTACATTGTGACAAAATAGTGTGCAGAAAGCCTGAAGCACCACATCGATAATCTCTAAAAGTTCCAGGCAGCAAATCAACAGAATCACGCTTCTTCCCACATCTCAGGGAGCAGATTTAAATTTAATCATTATCACAAATGTTGATTGGAAGTTTGTGAAATAATGAGCTTCCATTATGAGCTTCCTGGCACCTCTTTTACTCCTGACAGGGATCGAGAGCCATTATCACCCCAGCAGATTAAAACAATCCAGCACAAACATTTCACATTCATATTTCATTTCCAGTGAGAGTCTGATGAATGAAACCCGACTGGAGATCATCATCTGACAGCAACCGGTCCGAGGAGGTTGTTACATCAGGGTGAAGAGACAAACACAAGGAACGCAGCGCAGAGGGAAAGACCATCTCAAATGATGTGCTGCTAATTAAATTCCTGCAAAAAAACATTAAAATGACTCCAGTGCTGTTTGAGTAAAGAGCTCCTGTAATTGCATTTGTTCATCTAAAGCGCATCAAATGATAGAAGAGCTGGAGAGTGGAAGGAAGCCACTGCTGAGTTGTACCATCATATCATTATAGTTCCTCTTCTGAACTAGCTCCACCCACTTTATTTTACACATTCAAGGTTTAAAAGCAAAGGTCTTATTTTGTAATATATTTTTTCTGATAACTGTGATCCAAAAAGGTTTGATGTAGAAGAGAACAAATGTGTACTTTATAAAGAATTTATTGGTTAATAAAGCAGAATGTGGAGCATCCTGCTGGCCCAAAGAGCCAGGGTGTGTTTCATGATTCCTTTTTTCAATCTTCTTTCTTTATCTTGTCGTTGACTCTGAGAAAGATGAAAATGAAACATTCTTCTCCAGACATTTGAAACCGTTATCTGAAAACAGTCAAGGGGGGAAAACCAAACACCCTAAACAGAGGAGAATGCGAGAATTATGTTCAGTAATAAGCAATCCTTGTTTGCCCTCCTATTTAATTCTTTTGTCACTTAAATGTTTCACATCGGCAAATAAATTATAATATCAAAGATAACCTGAGTAAATATAAAAAGCAGTTTTCAAATACTGATTACATTTAGGGAACAAAGCTATCCAAACCAGCTTGGCCCTATGTGAGAATGTGTACCCTACCCTACCCTACCCTACCCTACCCTACCCTACCCTACCCTACCCTACCCTACCCTACCCTACCCTACCCTACCCTATGTAGCGTTAGGGCTATGGCTACGTATTTATAAAATGGTCAATGAGATGTAATAATCCATATAAATATGAATTACCAATCTTATTGATCTCTGAATGTTAATTTAACATTACTCTAGGTTCTTTTACCATAGGTGATCTGCACACTTCAGAATAATTCAGAGTCAACAAAATAGTTATAAAAATAAATTTAATACTATATTTCTTAATCAATGATGACACAGGACAAATTATGTTGCATGATGGTTAAAGCAAGATACTGAGACAATTAATGAAGTGATGGGATGTAAGCTAGAGGTTATTTAGCTGGATCTACATTAAGAGTCTGGGTTAAATCAATCTGTATGGTTTAACTAATTATCAAATTAATAAAGACCATTTTACACCAGATTGCAGAAAGTCTACTACACCTTGTGTAAGGAGGCCCCGTTTGATCCAGGGGGTCAGAGAGAGGTCGGTACGGACAAGCTGTCAGTGACTTTGACCTCTGAAGGTATTTGGACAGTAGCTTTGGCCCGCATACAAACCGCTGGTCAGGGTACCTCACAGGTGACCGCAAGAATGTTTGCATCAGAGGCAGCTTGCAAAAATGACTGACCTCGGGTTCAAAAGGAGAGGAGATGCTTCCTTTTGTGAGCTTTGCTTTTCTTAGAGTAACTCCGTGATCGGAGTGAAACTTGCAGGACTGCAGTCACGGCGTGAACAACTGAATTGTTCTGGGAAGCAGCCGTTTTTATCACTTCACACCTTTATCAATTTGGACAAATCAAATTTGGACAACTTAGGGTGGGCGTTACCAAACTCCTTCAGACACCAGATCCTCCCAAACACTTAAGATGATTCATCCTTAATGTGGTGTAAATATGTTAACTATTCATAATATATTAATAATATAAAAGTGAATATACTGACAGATTAACCTTAGCTCCAACAAATACTAATTTGGTGTAATTTAAGATATGAAACACATCCTTACAGGAATACATATTCATGTTATACATGTGACCCCATCATTCATTATTATGAGACAGATTATTAGACATTAGATTTCACATATTGTCAATTCAACAAGTATGATTATACATATGACTTATAACTTTTAAAGTCTTTCATGAGGCAGGAAAGAATGGCTTTATTCAAAGAAGAAAGATAGAAAGTTTTGCGTCATCATCCTGGCGTCGTGATATCTTGATGATATGCTGCAGGATAAGTTAGGGACTTTTAGGACAAGATTAAAGATTACTTGTCCCTGCAACACGCTATTAGAGTGTCTTGACTGCAATGACATGACCTGTAAGGTAAAAGTGTAACTTAGTTCATTTAGGCTACACCGGCCCTACCCTATAGGTCTTTTCCAACAGCACTACTCACAGTAATTTGAATTATTGTGGCTCGGTCTGGCCACCTTTTCCAACAGTACGGTTCGATATATTGCTTCTAATTTCTCCCAGTTTTTTAGTGCCTGTTTTGTTGAGGTCAGACGCTGATGCTAAGGGGCGGAGTCACTAGTTGCTCTGGAGCTTTCTCCATTCTGCCTGCAGCCATTTCCTGGTTCAGAGTCTGACAAAAAAACATAAAACTGAGCAGAATGTTCAGCATCACCACCATCTTTGACACTTAAACACGTTTGCTGATCTGAAATACTTAAGTGACAAAACAAAAATAACTAATTATTGCATAAATATGAATTAATCCTAACTTATTTTGCTTCTGTAATTGCATCTGAACACAGGTTTTAGGTTTGAAGGGATCTGAGAATTGTTGCATCAGTGGTTTATGATTACCAAAGCTAAAAGGAAAAACTGTGGCTCCCCTTATGGAATCAGCACCTTTTTGACTGAAACCAGCTGTTACAAGTGTGCAATTAAAGATTCAAACAGCTAAAACCCAAAAGACTAAGAAACCATTTCAATATTTTTTCCATCTTTACTAAACCTCAGTTGCCTTCTATAAACTAACACATCTTTTCCTGACACGATTGCCCTACTTGTCATTTACCTCGCTTTTACATTTAGGCTTTTGCATGGCTGCAACATGTGGAGCTGAACTTGTGGTAGGATTGATGCTGTGCCTTTGGCTCCTTCCTGCAGTCTGACACTTTGTGAGTTTCAGGAGGAAAACAGCTGAACTTGAGAAGGAGATAAGGGCAAATGAACCCGTGTGGGAAGTCTTAAAATACCCCTTTAACTAGGGCAGAGCAGGAAGCTCAGGGTGTTGCACGCCGCATGGAGAACCTGTCCACGCAGATGAGGACGCTGGTTACATAAACCAACATGCGACACTGCAGGATCCTGCAAACTGGAGCTTCCGATAATGAACCGGCCCATTGAGGGCCTCGGAGTGATCAGGTTTGAAATAATTATCTTTCACCTGCTGCAAGGCGACCCAGATGACTGAGCAGGTATAGAACGGTGCCAGGGATTAACTCCAGACTCTCTACTTTGGGTTTTAGCTCTGCCAGCAAAGCAACTTCTACAACGCTGGTGTTTTAAAACAAGTGAACGGAGCCGGATGGTTAAAGATTCATGGGCTCTGTATTCACAGCCATCCGTTTCACTGATGAGGTCTGCTGTGAGGGATTAGGGGAGCCTTGCATATTGTTAAAAGTAAATTGGTGTCTTTCAAATCTTGCAGCAGTCTGTCCTGCACATATAATGAAATCCAGTAATGAACTGGCCTTATACAGGGGAGCACACTGTAAGCTGTAAAGTGTTGTACAATGCAGGCCACATTTGTCACCATTACAGTCAATATTTGGTGACTGCCACAAGATGAATGTTGCCCTGGGGAGCAATGAAAGAAGCTTGTTCTAATCTAATGTGAGTCATGAGAGTCTCTGTGGCTCCTGTTGGCCCAGGTAATGGTCTGCTTTATACAACATCAGCTCTGCTGTTGACTCGCTGACACTCCTCTGTTTCTATATCGCTGGAAAAACATTCATTTGAGAAGCAATACAAAGATTAGGAGGATAATCTGACAAAATCTTTTGGTTTCTATAGCTGATGCTGAAATGGAAGCAATGTGTAGAAGTTCTGAGGCAGAATCGACCCAAATAACACTTTTTTCATTTGCACTGGTGGTCTCTGGTGACCCACCTTAACCTGGAATCAATTTATCTAATTGGAGATTTTAAATGGAATCTCTCTGTAAAGGAATGGTTTCCAAACCGCCTCATTAAGTATAACAAATGACTGGTTCTGTGAAATCAGTGTCTTCAGCTAACTTCCTAAAATTTTGATAATCTTAAAAAATTTAAAAACCTTAAAATATTTGTGAAACTTGCTCATTTTCTCATTGTTTCTGAGAACTGTGATGTATAAACTTTATGAGAGCTTTTTCTTCAGTAGCCTACTGGTGAATTAAGCATAATCTGCAACACATCTTTTTTTCAAGGCTTGAGGAATTTATGCATAGAAGTTTTCCAGTCTACTCATCTGGTTTTAGTGAAACTCCCGATCCCTTCAGACGTCGATAAGAAAACTGATGGAGACGCTGGAACTTGCATGATCTCATAACTGGAAGGGCGGTGGGATGAAAATGGTAAACCAGAGTCTGCAAATATTCAGTCTGCAGGACACACCCATCTAAAACCAAGGGGGAATAATTTTTGGAATCCTGTGAAGCCAACATGGCAACAAGTGCCAAAAATTGCAGTTCCACTCTCATCCACTAGGGGCTGGTACCAGAAGTGAGCAAATCCTCATTGACTCCCATGTTAAAAATGTCAAATTCACAGCAAAAATAAACATGTTTACAGCCTGGTTCAAAAAACCATTTTAGATTTAATAGGTCTAGTTTACAGTCATGACAGCTCTGAGGGGGGTGACATTTTTTGTAACTCTTCCATTTAGATGTAATTTAATGATTGAAATTATGAATAATTAGATTTGATTTACAGCTAGCATGAGCGTCAGAGCTAGCGCTAGCTGGCTTTGGGGGAGGTACAGTCACCACCCCATAACATCACCTGTGGGGTGCCCCAGGGCTCAGTTCTTTATCCAGTCCTTTTTACTATATACATGCTCCCACTAGGTTGCATTTTCAGGAAATTTGGGATATCATTCCATTCTTATGCTGACACACAGCTATATCTCAAAATTGATCCCACTACCTCTTCAGCCACACCATCTGCTCTCAGTGCATGCCTGGAGGAGACAAAGGCATGGATGTCTGATTACTTCCTCCAATTAAACAGCAGCAAAACAGAGGTTCTACTCATTGGTACTCCCCACCAGATCAAGTCATCCAACCTCAGTAGTATCTCTATGTTAGGCAACACCATCACTCTTTCTCCATCTGTCACAAACCTTGGTGTCAAACTTGACCAACATTTATCATTTGAAAACCATGTTCATCACCTTTCTAAAGTCTCCTTTTTCCACCTCAAAAATATAGCAAAACTTTGACCCTTTCTCTCCAAACCTGATGCTGAAAGGCTGATCCATGCCTTTGTTTCATCCAGGCTGGATTACTGTAATGCCCTCCTTGTCGGGATCTCTGGTGAATGCCTGCAGAAGCTTCAGCATATCCAGAACTGTGCTGCCAGGATCCTGACAAGGGGTCACAAGTATGACCATATCACACCAGTTCTTAAGTCTCTCCACTGGTTACCAATCCCTTACAGAATTCAGTATAAACTCTGCCTCCTTACTCATCAGTGTATTCATGGAAATGCTCCGGTCTATCTTAAAGATCTCCTTACTCCACGCATCACTTCAAGAAATCTCCGCTCCAGCAACTCTCAATACCTTCAACAGCCCAGGACCAAACTTCACTCCATGGGAGATCGGGCCTTTCAAGCTGCAGCTCCACGTTTGTGGAACGTGCTCCCAGAACCTCTGAGAGCTCCACAGAGTGTGGAGTCTTTTAAAAAACAGCTAAAAACATTTTTATTCAAACAGGCCTTTTAAATTATTTCATACTGTCGATGTTTAACTTGTTTTAAATGTTTTTAACTTGTTTAGTATTGTATGTATTAATGTTTGCTTGGGTTTTCAGATGACTTCAATTATGTTGTAGCACTTTGAGATTTCAGTGAAATGTAAAGTGCATTACAAATAAAATGTATTATTATTAAAACACAGGCGGCCACCCGCTCCCGTCTTCCAGGGGAGCTGAGACGTATGTCGGCCTGGCTTCCATGCGAGGCTGTAGCTGTACTGGTACTGGTGGAGCTCTCTAAGGGACACTACAGAAACACTGCAGCTCTTTGAGTTGATGTTGCTTATATTTGGAGTCGCTCAACTGCGTTTCTCTCGCTAAAAGTGCCTGAAAACCTCCGTTAGCTTTGGGTTAGCATGTAGCTAATCTCCCGCTGATCTCTAACCATGGCGGAGGAGCGGAGTGTGAGCTCACAGCCACGCTCTCAGCTCCACCTCTTCTCCCACTTTTGGATTGTCTGGGTGTGACGAGACATGACACGGCCAAGATTGTGGTGATGGGAACCACCCAGATTTGGCCTCATTTAGAGAAACGAGAGAAATTGGTGTTGTTACGTCCAGGTTTAATATATGTCTATGCCTAAAACATGGAATGTTTTGTGTGACTGTTTCATCTTCTTGTTGCAATCTGGATTAAAACATTGTTGATTGAATCCAGGATTGTTTTCCTAATGATCCACACGAGGAGTGGCATTTATGTGCTAGGACTTGATTTATAAACTAAAAACTAGGTTTTTGTCTCAGGTTTGAGAAATGAAAACGTCCTTAGAGTTGACTGATGTTAGGTCTGCCTTGTCAGAGAAGCAGACAGGTGCCCCCAAGTTGTTGCTGAGCTGCAGGCAAGCAGATCGGAGAGCAGAGCCTGATCTGCATTTTTACTCATATCTGCAGACTAATTGGGGCATAAGTGTAAAATTGGATATTTTAAGCCTTTTTAAGGCATGACGAGATATAAAAGATTAATGAACAAAGACGAGTATTAGGGATTTAACTGATGAACAGAGAAAGACTTTAAATTAAATCTCAAATCTCTCAATTACGACAGTATTTCTGAAGCTGGAACATTTCCTCTCAAACTGGTGAAAACAGCTCCCCAGTGAAGTTTGTTTGGGTGAAGAAAAGTACAACACATACTCAGAAATCTTCCCAGTTAGCCTCTAAACGTGGTTCGTCTGTGACAACTTCACTTCTTGCAGTAAAGTCAACACATTAAGCTTTCCTGAGCATCAAAGCAGTCCAGTTAAAATCCTCTTTACATGCTAGCAGGAAGGCACTAATGGCTCATTTTGCATAGCTATTTGCTGCTATTTAAAGCACCAGAGGCTAAAAATGCAGATTCTCCCTTCTACAGGGTTTGATATGGTTTTGGATTGTTTTTAATTTTATTCTTTTTTTTTTTTTGTCTTGGACAACATCATTTGATCAGGTGCAGGTATTTTAATCAGTACTTCAGACTTAAGCCACCTTAAGGTAACAATCTGCTCTGGATGCCTGCAGTTGCATCATACTTTGGATAGCTATGTGTGTGCATGTAGTTTAATCCTATAAGCTTTGAATTTAAGTTTGTGTTGGATTAAACCAAAAGGCTGCTTTTCAGAACTTGCAGTAATTGTAAGTGAAACTCCTGCAGCCAAGAGGACGCTGCTCAGTTGATGTATATTTTCCCTTTAGACCAAGTAAATCCAGACACAAACAACCTAAACCCATCTGACCATGAAGCATCCATTTTCTCCAACAATGTTGAGAAAGTTGTTCTCACCTTCCCACTCTTTTTCTATAAAAAAAAAAATTCCTGAATGATTCAGCTCCAGAAGAATCAGGCAGCATCTGCTTGTCAGCAGACACGGCGAGTGCCTCGGGGCCGCTCGGCAGCTCCAGCCGAGGCCGGACATCAGGATGCAGGCGCAGCGTGAGGCTGATATCCATATCGCACCCTGCGTGTGCATCATACCCAACCTCCTCCTCCTCCTGTTCAACACTACAGGCAACTCCATTTACAAAGAGAGGTGTTGCCATGGTTACAAAATATGGACGAGCATGCCAATGTTCCTCATGAATTGTAAAAAAAAAGGCATTTGAATATTTTACTTTTTCTAACAAAAGAATTCATTCAAAAGAACAAGATGACGTGGGTCAAATTCACAACAATGCAACGGTTTTGTGAGTGTTAAAAATACTTTTCCAGAAGCTTTCGCAAAGAAGGAAGCTGTTCAAAGGGATGAGAAGGTAGATGAAGACTCCAACGAGATCTAGAGTGTCCAGAGCAGATCTTAATGTTAGCGAGACAAATTATAGACCTCTTAAGGTGCCCAGTGGGAAAGGACAATATGGGAGACTTTGTTCTCTCCACTGTCGCTACATGCTTGCTTAGTATGACGATTGACACAAGTCAGTGACTCCATGCAATCTGCTGGGTTTTCTTATAGAAAACATTTAACTATTGGAAAACGAGCTGAACTCACTCTCTCTCTCTCTCTCTCTCTCTCTCTCTCTCTCTCTCTCTCTCTCTCTCTCTCTCTCTCTCTCTCTCTCTCTCTCTCTCTCTCTCTCTATCTCTATCTATCTATTTATATATATATATATATGGACACACATATATACTGAATGAAATTTAATTGAATGTACACATATTAAAAATGTTAAGCATATTTATGATGAAATAAACATTGACTGGTTCTTTTACTTAGAGCCAGTTATTTTAATGCTGAAGTCTTTGTTAGTGTTTCCATAAGTTAATTAACTGCACTGAGAGAAATTCTTGCAGATTAGGCATCGTGTTATTAACTCAGTATGCCCTTTTTCATTTTCTTTTTGCAGAGTCAATGTTTCATTAAGGTTTCAGTTACTAAAACTGAGGCACAGAACCCAAAGACCAGGGAAATATTATTAAGTTAAGGAGGAGTTAAAAAGTCTACAATGATGATTTTTCTTTAATTAAAATATTAGCTTTTGTTTCTTGCGGTCAGAGGTTTTACTCTCATTTGCAAAACTACCGTAAAAAGACCAACATTACTAAAATACAGATGCAACAGAAAAGGAGGTGGTGGAGAGTTGGAGGAACGCTGTTATAAATATGCGGGTTATTAATTCAGCGTGTGATCTTGACAGTGTGAGTATCAAAGCAGAAAGTAGGCCATGAGGCTCAACCAAAGATCACGTTCATGTTCTGAAATTAACATTGTCAGTAAAGCAGAAACACACCTCCTCCCTCCTCCTCCTCCACAACGAGGTCAAGTGTTGAAAAAGCCGCCTCTAAGAGGAGATTTCTGTTCTGATTACTCTTTGATCTGAGCTTTACTGCCGCTCCGAATGCCCTTTTTTCCTCTCCCTGACACATTTTAATTGCCACAGTAGCTGATAATTCATCAGAGCAACATCAGCTCAGAAATCTCTACAATTTATTTCATTTACCAAGAACATGACAGCCATCAGCAAAGAGATGAATTAATCTTAATGTTGCTGCAGAAAAAGGTTTGCTCCTTTAATTATTGAGAGACTTTGAACTGAAATGGCCTCTGATAGAAAAAGTGTATAATAATCGGTAACACTTTACAATAAGGGTCCCTTTATTAACATTACTTAGTGCATTATTAGGCATTAATAAACTATTGAATAAAGTAACAGCTGCTTAATATTAATGTTAATATTAAGTAATGCATTACTAAGCAGACACCCCCTGGCCCTTTGTCCTAACCTTAAGGACACTTATCAGTTATCAATACCAGGAACATTAAAGGGGACATATTATGCAAAACTAAACTTTTGCATCCTTTTGTGCTGCCATGAGGGTCTCTACTGCCTCTATAAACACTCCAAATGTGTAAAAAAAACATTCGTCTGTTTTCTATCTGTTTGGTTTTAGGAATTATGTTCCTAAAACAAGCCATTTCAACAAGTCCCTGTTTGTGATGTCACAAATGGGAAAGTAAAAAAAAAAAAACAGTCTCTCACCTCCAATAGAGAGCTGCAGCTGGGCAGAGCAGCAGCTCTACTCCAAGTCCCTCCCTGATATCTGAGCTTCTCAGCTTATAGCAGCCTGATAGGGGAAGGAAGGGTCAGGGCCCTGAAACGGCTCATTCTGAGAAGGTACTGAAACTGCCATGAATAAAACTGCTGCTATCGCTTCATGTGAGAGGAATTTTGTGCAAAGAACTTCATACACATGTTTGATATCAACCATAGAATTATTATAACTTAAGATAATTTTTCATAACATGCCCTCTTTAATAAAGGCACCCTTTGTTTATTAATGCTTAATAATGCACTTAGTAACATTAATAAAGGGGCCCTTATTAAAGTGTTGCCAAATAATCACTTAACTTCTATTTCATCTGCATATTCAGTTTTACTAAGAGCTGCTTCTACAGTGGTTTGCTGATAACCATAAAATATTTTAATACAAACCGATTAGCATGGAGGCAACCATTCTATTAACATTTTCTGTTGTCAGGCACCACATATAATGCATGCAAATTATCCATCATCATCATCATCATCATCATCATCATCATGTGCAGTTAGATCAGAAACACTGTGACCTGTTGTAGCAGTAAGCAGTACACATTTACACGACTGCACTGGTGTTTTGGTTTCTTTGAAGGTATTCATTCAGTCACATTTTTGGTTGCGGTGATTTTTTCTACAGAAAGTTTAAGTTGATGTCACAAATGTTTGAACAATTGGAAATCAAGTGCTTTTCAAACATCCTCTTCTCACTGAAATAACATCTTTTTAGCACAAATACAAGTGATAGTTCAAAACGCTGATATTTTAGTCTTCTACCTGCT
>SSNS01000071.1:1135478-1310018 GCA_006937985.1 Aphyosemion australe | reverse complement strand
AGCAGAAAATACCTGTTTTATATGGGAGGAAAATGTGGCTGAATCATCCTTCTGAAGCTTGTAACTCAAGAACCGTGACAGCTACAGCTAAAACGAAGACATCCCATCGAAGCAGACGAGTAAAACTACTGTTTTTGAGTAATTGATGAGTGTACCCTAAAAAATGTGGTCGTAGCAGATTTTTGTTTAGAAAAAATCATCAGAATCAGGAGATCACCTGTTCTGCAGCTCCAAATGTCAAATTGCAGGCCCCGAACGTCTCCTCACCATTCGAAAAGTATTACACCGATTCGAAAAATTCCAAAACCGTCAGCGGCTGAAGGCTTTGATGGTGCTCTGTGTGAATTTTTGTGTGCCTATCTTTAATATTGTAGGAGATATGACGAGTACAGTTTAGCTCTAAGACAGCGATCGAAGCACCTGAGCTGAGAAAAAATTGAATGGCTGCCAATGGGAGAAAATCAGGATCACTCCTCCTTCTGAGCCTCGTAGCGCAAAAACCGTGGCAGCTACAGCAAAATCCAGACCATCCCATCGAAGCAGACAAAAAAACCTACTGTTTTTGAGAAAATTACGCGTCTACCCCAAAAGATGTGGTCGTAGCAGAATTCCCCCTCTGGACTGAGATCTGAAGCTGTCAGTCACAGTGGGAAAGGAATGACCATATTTGGGACAGCACAGCTCAGCTGCTGGAAGGAGAAATATTTTAAAACCTTTCCAAACTAGTTAACGCTACGACCACAATTTTTGGAGTACGTCCATAAATTATAGCTCAAAACGGAGGAAAATCCGTCAGCTTTCATCCAGCGCAAGTCTCATTTCCCTCGGTTCTACGGTTCTCTCAGGACACGGTCTGAAGTCGAGCAAAGTCTGTTTTTGGCCCTATTCTTTTGAATGGGGGGAGGAGGAGAAAGTCCTGAACTTTCCCAAATCGTACCTCAAGTTTAACCTGTGATTGTAGAAAAACCGTAAAAGATATCAAGAAGCAGAGTCATACGAGAATAGTTAAACTTGTTCTGGGTTTGTTAAAAGTTGAATGAAGTCTCTAGGTTGAAGTATGTTGAAGTAGTTAAAGTTCAAAGAGCTGAATGGATTTTGTGAAAAATCTGAAGATTTGAAGGTTTTCCCATTCATTTCAATGGGCTGAAAAAGCGCAGAAAAAGCTGAATATCTCCTAAAATATTAAACGTATCAATACCAAAAGTCATACCCGGAATGACCTGAACGAGCTGAACGGTTTGATACCAAACTTGTTGAAATAGCTGAAAAATTGTTGAAGAAGAAGCGGTCCAAAAAAGTGTACGGAATACGGAAGAAGAAGAAGAAGAAGAATAATAAAGAGAAACAGGAAAACAATAGTTTGAATGCATACTGCATTCAAACTAATAACCTGAATACTGTGCTGCTTTTAATTTGGTTTTTTGTTTTTGGATTTCTATTTGTTTTTTATTTAAAAATGCTAAAGGTATATAAAAAGGCTTAAAAATCATACAGATGTTTTTGTTTTTTAAGGGAGGAAGAAGGAACATGAAACATATGAGCAGGGTTTGGATCTTATTTAGTAAGGGTTTGAAAGTTAGCCTACTATCGAGAACCTCAAGGCCTCAGAACGTGTTTCACTGTTTGTTTTATGAAGCTACTTTAATTTTACATTAAAATCTCCTTAAAGGGACTATGTGGACTTTGAAATTTTTATGCTTGCGATTGCCCCCTCAGGCCAAACGTGTAACTGCAGCTTCAATAGTAAGCTAGTGCACGAGGCATGCATGCTGTACTTCTGAATAAAAATGCTAATGATGGCTCTTCTAAATTGTCTTTCAAATCTGCCTCCACACAATCAGCAATGTCCAATACAGAATAGAATAGAATAGAATAGAATAGCCTTTATTGATTTTGTACAGGGTACAGTGTAATTGGAGTGCCACTCCCTTTTGTGCAAAACATAAAAGAATACAAAAAATAATGCAGAAATAATATAAATATAAAATCAACAATAATATGTGCAAATATACACACAAAGTAGCAGCATTAGTTGGGTTCTGTGCAGGTCACTATTGTAAGCAGAATTTTAGCATATTGAGTGAAAAATAGCACATATAATTGTTAGCCTATATAATAATTATAATTGTTATATAATAATTATAATTGTTATAATTGTCAGCTTCATCCAGGCCAATGCAAGGAAGTTGGTCAACCTTCTCCTGTGATGCACACCTATTGCACAAGAAAAATAAATTCATATAATCAGTTAATAGAAAGTGAGAGTGGGATGTTACTACGGTATTAAAAAAAACAATAATAAAACATACCTTATTGATATTGGAGATACATAATCTGGGTCATACGGGTCTAAAGCTCCTTCCTTCTCTTTCCAGCTCTAATCTGGAAGTAAAAAATGCAGCAAAACATGATTATATATACTGACAAATAGCCATTGCATTTCTATGAGAATAACTTGTTACTTACACACTGTTTCCAAACTATTGGCTTGTTCCTCATCTAAAGAGTTCTTTCAGCTCCATCGATTTGATGCTACAAAAACAAACAGAAAACATCAATTACAAAAACATAGGTTATGAATCAAATGATAAAAGCTCTGCATGTTTCTGCATTTACCAAGACTTCTCATACATGATAACCAGGACTGCTGTATCATTTATTCTCCACATCCAGACACAATTATCCTATCTTCTGTCTCATGAACAGAAGCTGGGATGTTTTTGCCCACAAAGTTTTTCTTTTTTGCTCCAACAACACACTCCTCTGGTTATGACTTTTACTTTCTTGTGCTCCTGATCTATATTTCCTCTCCACCTGCATGTCTCCACCTGTCTGTCGGCACATCTGACGCTGGTCAGATGCTGCGTGTTGTCAGTCATTGAGGGAACGTGCACGGTGTCGGATAACTCGTCTTTTTTCTCTCTCTCCTCTTGCCTGGGCTGACGGGAGCTGACGGAGCTGTACGCGTGGCGCACATCATCTCCAAATGCGCAAAGGCGCATTTGGAGAGAATGTTTTGCTTTGCGCAAATTGTGTCCCCTCTTGTACCGTGTGTTCTGCCTATCGGGAGGGGCGGGTCAGCGGCGCTGGGGGGGAATGTGTTTACTTGGAAACAGACATATTTTTGCAGAAATCTCTGAGATTTCCACTAATAAATGAGCGGTAATAGTACCGGTACTCATCCTACCCTGGAAAAAAGTTCCAGTGCGCTCAGGTAAAAATAAGAATAAGACTAAAATTAATATCCTGACCAGCACTGACTCTGATGGAGACACGCTAAACAAGCAGCCTAAAATGTTCCTACTATGATATACGTAAGCCCCCGGTTTGCTTTGAAAGCACCCACAACCCTTACCCCACACATATTTAGTAATAATTTCTTACCTGTCCAGCAACAATGATGCCAACTGCGGGTCTTTTGTCTCAGCATTTTCCACTACTGCTGGCCGGACCGATTTTGTTCTTTGCCTTCGGCGACCAGACTCGAGTTTTGCCCTTTTTGTCGCGCTGGAATACAGTCTTCTTGGTTTCTTTGTCTTGTTTGGGGTCTGGGCTGGAGTTTCGCTGGTGCTTGAAGCAGCTCTCTTCTTGTTCTTGGCTGAATCAGCTACCAAAACCTCCTCTCGCTCTACCGCTAAGCTACAGCTAGCAAACAAACGCTGTGGGCGCGTGAGCGCGCATGACGTCATCACGCATTACGCTGCCTCTGGAGGACACTGGGGAAGCCTGCTTGCTTGACCCGAGCAAGATCTTTTCTGTGAGTTTACAAGCCTACAGAGGCAACCACAGTAAAAATGCCAGGGCTCATTCTACAGGACCAGGGCATTGCAGGAGAATGTGTGAGGAATACATTTAAAATTTCTATATATGTATTGGCTGTTAAACTTCCACACTCTCTTTAACTGATATCATTCATAAACAAAGAACCAAGGAGGTGGAGCTCTACTTGCTGTAATAAATATTTATAAAAGACCATTTCTGATGGTCTGCTGGTTACATTAAACACATCACTGTCTCCACAGAAGCCACTGAAACAAATCTGGGAGAATATGATTACACAGAGACGGTAGAAAGGACAGCAGGTCTTATTGAGCTTCTTTTTTAACACATAATTCAATAAAAAACATATTTCCTCAGCAGAAAACTCCACGAGATATAAACCAGCTTCCCGTGCAACACGAGCTGAGTTTCTCAGGAAACATTCAATGCTTCAGACTTTTAGTGTTTTGTTTCTTTAATAAAAATAAGTTGTGTAAACAAAGTTCCTAGTGTTAAAGTAGCAGGTGAAAGTCAGACATCATGTCTGTGCTCCTTCTGACTGAAGAGAGTTTAAAAGCTGAGGTTAATGAGGAGCCGCAGTCTTCATCTGCATTCACAAAGTCAGGCTGCAGCAGAAACAGCAGGTGGAACTTTGTATTATGTAGCTTCACACAAACAAAGCAGCCTCTCAGGCCAACGAGGATGGTGTCAGAGAGGAAACACCATCTGTGCCCAGCGGTCGAGGCCGACAGGATGACGGCCGCGCTCCCTCGGATCAGGATTACATTTAAACTCTGTTACCACAGCAACAGTGGACAAACAGAGGAGGAAGAGCTCCAGCGTAAAGTATGAACATTTGGTACTGACAGACAACTCTGAAACTGTTTTCCTGAAGGTTCATCAGATGCTAATCAGATAGAAACAAGGCTGCCTAGAGCAGATTTCTATGGTGTCATCATTTCTAGAAAAATCAGCA
The DNA here is from genome assembly GCA_006937985.1 of Aphyosemion australe. NCBI lineage: Eukaryota > Metazoa > Chordata > Actinopteri > Cyprinodontiformes > Nothobranchiidae > Aphyosemion > Aphyosemion australe. The sequence goes on along the minus strand of SSNS01000071.1, from coordinate 1,305,283 downwards.
CATTTGTAAAGAACAAAAAATGGCTTAAAATTTTATCTTATCAAGGGCAAAGGCTCCGTAAAACCCTTCAGTATCCATCCATCCATTCATCCATTACCATCCTCTTATCCGGAGTCGGGTCACGGGGGCAGCAGTCTAAGGAGGGAGGCCCAGACTTCCCTCTCCCCAGCCACTTGGGCTAGCTCATCCTGGGGAATCCCAAGGCGTTCCCTGGCCAGATGAGTCCCTCCAGCGGGTCCTGGGTCTTCCTTTGGGTCTCCTCCCAGCCCGGAAAACCTCACCAGGGAGGCGTCCAGGAAACATCCTAACCAGATGCCCGAGCCACCTCAACTGGCTCCTCTCAATGTGGAGGAGCAGCGGATCTACTCCGAGCCCCTCCCAAATGACTGAGCTTCTCACCCTATCTCTAAGGGAGAGCCCAGACACCCTGCGGAGAAAACTCATTTCGGCCGCTTGTATCCATGATCTCGTTCTTTCGGTCACTACCCAAAGCTCGTGACCATAGGTGAGGGTCGGAACGTAGATCGACCGGTAAATCGAGAGCTTTGCCTTTTGGCTCAGCTCTCTCTTCACCACGACAGACCGGTACAACGTCCGCATCACTGCAGATGCAGCACCAATCCGCCTATCGATCTCACGCTCCACCCTTCCCCCACTCGTGAACAAGACCCCGAGATACTTAACTCCTCCACTTGAGGCAGAACATCGCCTCTGACCTGGAGAAGGCATTCTACCCTTTTCTGACTCAAGACCATGGTCTTGGACTTAGAGGAGCTGATTCTCAGTATCTGAAGAGAAAAGTCTTTCTTTCACCTGATTTGTTCACGTTTCATAAAATTTGAGAAGAGATACTTGAAGCATGAAAAAGTGAGAAAAAAATACTCAGAAGTGTCGACTGCCAAACAAGTATCTATTTTCAGATTTTAACCAAAGTAATTCTGCAACTAAACCTTTTTTCCAGTAATTTTTTATTCAAATGTTTCTTCAAAATAACTTTTACATTTCTGTTCCACATTCAGTGTGTTTTCATAAAGAGAATAACTACATCCACATAGAGACTCCTAAAAATCTGAAACAAATGATTTTTCTGTCATTTCGAGCTGAAATATGAAAGGACATCTGAGCTACGAGAACCACGAACTCACGAGTTCAAGGATCTGCTGAGGCTGAGCAGTCATCCAATTATCAAACAAAAACATGTCCTTTAATAGATCACGCGCACACAGAAACCTTCAACATCCAAACAGATCTGGAAAAATAGATTCTAAGGCCACAGTGCAGATTGGAAAAAGGAACTTGTCTAAAGGTCAGTTTTCTTTTAAAAAAGGTCACAGTTCTTGTTTCTTCAGGCACCTTTCTGTCTAAAGGTTGTGGACGACATGTTTCACATGCAGAATCACAGCACGTTTTTTAAAAGATTCTTTTTTTCTGTGTATCTTGCTGTCACTGGCAGAACAGGTGCTCCATATATTTGGACATTCATGCCTGGGAACACTCTGACTAGTTTCTATTTCACACAGCGTCTGTGTCTCCTCTTACCGCTTGTTTTTCTCCACCTCAGCCTCATCTGAAGGATAAATTACAATATGACAAAAATGTGTTTTGCATGCAACACAAAGCGGAGGCCTCCAGTAATGAGGTCTTTATTATGCACATCACAGATATCAAGAGGAATGAGCTTAAAAGCTTACACATTTAATTGATTAAGGCGAGCAGGCCGACATGGCACTCTGGAACAAAGACGGCTCTCTCTGTTATTTGAAGGTCGTGATATTTGAACGACGCGTCCTGTGTTGTTCTAATTATAAAGGAACAATACTTTGTCGTGCTGAGCTTCTTCAGTAGAAAGCAACCTGCTTTGGTGATGTTTGGTTACAGCTGTTTGGACAATGTTTCATAAAACATTCTGAGTTTGACTGAGCTCCACCTGATACCAGGGAGACAATAACAAATACCTCGTAAACTACTGGGTGGGTTTTAAAGCTTTCATTCACTCATTTTTCAATAAATCTTCTGTGGTCTCTAGTGTGAATGAATGCCCTGTGAGTCATTTTCTGTGGAAAAACAGCTCTGGTGCTCCTGTTTCAGGAAGTAGGCATTAGCTGGAGGAGTGGGGGCAGCAAACAGCAGAATTTTGAGTCTTACTCATTAATATTAATGATATTCAGACATCTCGTCTCTGATTGGCTAACAGCAACACGACTCTACCACTGACTCTGTCTGCTCTGCAACGTTGATGTTTTATCTCCACAAATAACACTCCTGGAGGAGTTCTGCTGTGTGGTGGAGTTGCTAATGCTAACAGTTAGCTTCTACTCTGTTGTTTCCTGGATGTTAAATCAACAACAGCTTTCCTGTCACGAGCCAAGATGGGTGAGTCCATGAATGTTAATTTTCAATGTGACGTACATCTGTGAGGCTTTTCTAATCCTAGCATTTCCCTGTCTTTTTTCCATCAGCAGCTAATGCAGGAAATAGGGGTAGAAGGCTCAGAGTGACCCATTGTATTTCAAAAATAAGTAAAAAGCGGTGGCTCAGTTAACCTGCTCGTTAGTGAAACTTGCAGAAAATGATTATAGGACGAACGTCTTGAACTGATTCACTTTGGGAGTCAAGCTGATTCAAGATGGCTGCCATAGCTAATCAATCTGAACAAACCAAGTTTATCTATTAAAATACTCAAAACAAACAGAAGGGTTGCACAACCTAAAGCGCTTGAAACACCTAAAATATCATCACACCGACAATAAAAATGATCTAAATCAAGTCAGGTTTAAACGCTCTCCCATTAACCTGCCATTTAAAAGGTTAAAGGTTAAATCATTATTTTGTGTTGAGCTTGATTTTGACTGGTGAAAAAAATACTTTAAATAGTTTTGGTATTTTTAATAAACAGCAAATTGATCAAAATTCACTGGCAGTTTGGACATCACTGATGATAACAGTCTAAGTGAAATGAGAAGAAGGCTTGGACAACTTTTTAAAGGCCAATAAGAAAATAATGACTTAGTCTTCTTACTAGTTGTAGCTGAAGGGACAGCATGCATGTTTACTAACACACACTAACTTTTACAGTTAGAAAGAATTTGATGCTTTATGGGCTTGACACACGGGAGGCGACAAACGACTGCAATCAACGAAACTCATGGCTATCGCTTTGATAACCTGACACACGAGAGGCGACATGCGGCATCGTGTGTCGAGCCCATTAGTATCTCATGATTGTTCACATCACAGATCATTGATTCTAAAGGTTGAAACAAACTGTTATTATCTCTATTATTTTAAAACAAGAGGTGATCTGTGTTTACCCAGGTGAAATCAAACTCAGGTATGAGAGGCAATTCTGTAGGTAGCATTCGAGGAATTGATTAGCTATAATTCACCAGCCTCCACCTTTGGGTGCTTGATGTGTTATAGTACTGGGCGGAGCTTTTTGGTTCTACTTGGTGAAGACGGTAAACTCCGGTGAGCCAAACAGACGACTCTCCTGAGTGTTAACAACGTTCTGATTTACTAGACACCTGAACCCAGAGTGACTCTCAGGTGAAGAGGGGGGACATAAAGTGATTGATGCACTGATGGACTATGCAGCCGGCTTTGAGGGTCTGAATATCAATAAGATGTAATCGACTGAACGAGGCTCGACTCCTGTCAGAGGAGATGAAAAGATCAATCAGGAAATCCATACGCCCGTGTAATAAACTCACATATGTGTACAAAAGTCACAAAAAACAATATTTAATCCTTTTACACAAAAACATTTCAAGCTTCAACTTCTGATGATGAACTGGTTTAGTTAGTTGAGGCTTCTGTCTTTTTATTCACATATGTATTCCCTCTCTGACAGGATGCTGATCTTGTGATTGATATTACATTTAAATTAAATAAAGTCTGGAGTGGGTTCAGTCTGCTGAGGTGTGCATGATCCTCATGATCTCATGTTCCAGTCAACTTTCTCTCAGCTCTTCTGGCAATCAGTAGATACAACGCAAACCAAACTGACAGATTTTAGAACTATTTGATCACTCATGTATCATCATGTCTGCTCCTTTCATGCAAAGCACTTATTATTGCAGAAATTAGGTTGTTGAACATCTGTTAATGTGAACATAAGTCTAAAAATATATTATAAAGCTGTTTGGATTTTAGTAAGACCAAGAACAGTTTTGGATTTTGTTGTCTCAAAATCCATCCATCCCAGACCTTCCTCTCTCCAGCTCTGCCTGGTTGTTCTCAGTTCTCAAGCTAGAGAGGACTAATCATCTCTAAAGAGAGCTCTGGTTCTTCCCTGGTGTTTCCTACCAGAGCTCAGCAAACCCGCAGCGTGAGGCAACCAGAAGAAGAACCTCCTCAGCTGAGTTTTTATGCGGAGGAGCAGCAGCTGTACTCCGAGCTCCCCCTGAATGAAAGATCACATCTTATCTGTAAGGCTCATGACCATCGGTGAGGTTTTAGACAAAGCAGAAAATCAAGAGCTTTCAGCTCAGCTCCTTCCTCACCCTGAAAGACTGGATCAACACCCTCATTACAGCAGTTAAAGCTCTGATCTGATGGTCCATCTCTCCTCCATCCTACCATCCCTTAGGAGCAAGATAAAGATATTTGGCTTTAGTTGAGAACCTCAGCTCTAGAAGAAATAAGGATCATCTAAACAAACTGGAACACTGACATGTTTCTTCTCAACACATTTGCTGTACAAACCGGTGAGGTGAGACTCGTTGTTGCCGTGTGATAAAGCAGACCCGAAACACTTAGTCCAACAGGCGGTGTCGTCTAAGCAGCAGCAGCTGAGTGTTTGAAACCATGTGGAGCGATGTGACCTGGATGCGAGCTGGAGGACACTCATCTAATGTAGAGCATCACAGATTGCATTGTATCCACGGGGCTGGCTCTCAGAGCTGAAAAACGTCAGGGACACAAAGTGCTTAAAAAGACGGTCTATTACAGCCGGAGAGGCTGCAGCCTGGCCTGAATCCAACCGGAAAACGATGTGTTTACTCCGTAATTATTATTAAACCACACCAACTCAGATTACAGCTGTTCAGAGTCGCTATGCTTTCAGTGATTTGTTTAACCTGTTTGTCACAAAATAATATAACGTTGATTAAACATTTGACTCTTCCTAATGTTTATGTTCACAAATGTGTTTTTTTAAAGCTAGACTGAAACAGTGAAGCAGGTTAAATGAGATGAATTAGCTGCACCTGTGTTTGTCCTCATTAAAGCACACCCTGGCTTTAGGCTCATCATAACAGCTGAGCAGGCAAAAGGAGGTGGTGTTCTAATAAGATGTAAAACCTTGGTAATTTACAATAAACAAGGTTTTATTAAAGGACTGGAACAGTGTTTCTGACATTCGACTACTCTCTCTAAAGCGTACTTCATTTGCTGATTTTTATGTTAAAAAAGTTAAATTTCCAAACAGTAACTTTCAAAGATAGATAGATGTTCTACACCTGATTAGACCAAAGACCTGAAATATGACAAAACACTTAGAATAAATCCTATTTCACACTTCTACATGACAGAGTGGTGACACTTGATGCACATGTTCAATTAGACTCGACTGTCTTTAGGAGATGATCTATCTATGAGTCAGTGACTAAAGTAACTAAATGACCTGATTAACCACAGAATCCGTGTGCCAGTTAGGGTTTATATGAGAGCCAAAACAACTTTACCAACGAAGAACTGGAGTCCTCATTTATAAAGCTTGCTTATGCACAAAAGGAGTTCTGAAAACTGCAAAAGTGACTTCAAAGTTTGGGATTGTGAAGAAAAACTAGATGAAAAAATGTGCGCAACTTTGAGCAAACTTTGGACTTGGCGTAAGCATATTTTGGAGACGGGAAACCTGGCAGAGCAGCTGGTGAGATTGTAAAAGCTGAGGAGCTGGATGTGTTACTGGGGAGAGGGAGTTTTCCTTCAGGACAAGACCATGGATGGATGGATGGATTTTGGATGGATGGATGGATGGATGGATGGATGGATGGATGGATAGACGGATGGATGGATGGATGGATGGATGGATGGATGGATGGATGGATGGATGGATGGATGGATGGATGGATGGATGGATATTTCTGACACAAATTTCTGACATCATTTGTGTTGAAAGAACCATAAGGGGTGATGGTGGCAGATGAGTTAAGTGCCCGTCTCATAACAGAGGGTTGTGGGATTGAGTCCCGCTCAGTCTGTCACAGTTGTTGTGTCCTTGGGCAAGACATTTAACCCTCCCCCCCACTGGTGGTGGTCAGAGAGACCGGTGGCACCAGTGTTTGGCAGCTTTGCCTTTGCCAGTGCACCCCAGGGCAGCTGTAGCTACATTGTAACTCATCACCACCAGCGTGTGAATGTGAGTGTGAGTGGGTGAATGACTGATTGTGTTGTAAAGCACCTTGGGGGGTCATAGAAGCTTAGAAGGCACTATACAAATACAGACCATTTACTATATAACATGCATTTTAGTAAGTTTACATGTTTCTATTGATAATTATAGTTTACATGAATTAAATAAACTCCATTCAAACCCTAACATTGATCATTTTGGGTAATAATGTTAGCTTTTGTTTTTCTTGTGGATAGATTTGGCTAACCTGAGGGTTATTTATCATTTTTTCTGTCCTTGATTACTTTTTCTGCTCAGTAATGAACGTTAATATCATTAACAAAAAAAAACATTCTTCATGTAAACCAGCTCAAACCAGCTCAGCTGAATCTTTGGCCTGAGAATTCATCTTGAACACAAAATCATCCTCATCAGCTTGACATCTTGGACCTGTGAACAAATCCAATTGAAACAATGCCTCTAACAAGAACCAACAGCATGACGACACGTCTCGCACAATCTACTGCAATGTCACACGAGTCAAGTGAAGCTCGGCCGTGTCCGGAGACATCTTGTTGAGGAAACTGACCGCAGATCCAGTCAGCGCCTCCAGGCTCGCTTGTTCCTTTGTCCTGGTAAATGTAAGCACGGATGCACACTCGCATCCCCGGGCCGGATGCTGGTCTCTACCCTTCGGATCACAAGTTCAATTAATTTCACAGTTGGCGGCACCCGCGGTCATTTCGCCTGAGCCTGTTGTCTGGAAGTGGAAAGAAATGGGAAGAATACGACGCACCCGGAGCTACGACCGCTCAGCTACTCCTCCTCTTCATCCCCTCTGCTAGTGAAGGCTCCAATAGCTCGGAGCCACATCTGATCTGATAGGGCCGCGGCTCTGCAGCATATTAAAGCTCATATCGCCACGATAAGGGGAGATGAGACGGATGCATGCATCATTACGGCTGTGTGAAGACGGCCCTCTTCCACCTCATTCAGCAGAAATGTTTGAATTTAGCAGAAAGTGGAGATCATTAAGGAGCTAATTCACATTCTGCAGATCTGTTATGGAGTGTGGATGTAATCTCGGATAAATAAAACAGTGAGTGCCTGAGTTATGAGCGGGAGTTAAGATCAGGTCAGTGTGTTCATAGAAACATTTTCAAATGCATAAACTGGACTCAGAGGGAAGGAGCAGATCCAAACGGACACTCAGCCTAGCATGTTTATAGAAACTAATAGATTTTTCAAATGGGTTCATCTGAAACACACAAGTTATTCTTTTAGGTGTGTATTTTTAATCACGTAGCATCTTCAGTATCAACTTCTGATTAATAATAACTCATATGACCTGAATATGTGCACTGAAAGAGCAGCAGGCATGTCTGGTTTGATTGACTTAAAAATCATAAAATAATAAGTTGAAAATTGAATGAGGAAGTCAGTTAAGCTTCTTAAAAATAAGGCTTTAAACTGGTCGTAATTTATTGCTGGATTATAAAATTAAATATGTAATTTCATCAGAATTTTGAATAAAAAACCTCCAGATGATGACTCAATCCTGCAGAGTCAAAGTGAGCTTTAAACATAAGTGGGCTAGTAATGTTCATTTAATGACTCAAACTGTCTGTATGAATATTCAGCTGAATGTGAACAAAGCCTTAGTGAAACACGTGAACCACTGCTGCTGCTTTTATGGATGAAAAGACAAAAAGATTTAAAAACAAGAAATCCAGGGTTCATGAGAATCATCAAAGGATTTTTAATTAAAAAATACTTTCAAACACCAAATTTCATTAAATTTTCTATTTGGCATCAAAAATAAATGAATAAAAATTAAAAATACAAAAATTAGTTTCATGCAAGCATGTGTATGTGTAATATCTTATAATTTGACAGGATTAGGGGATTGATGTACATAATAGTGCAAATTGGTGATATAATAAATCACCATACATGAATTATTAAATTAATGTATTTTTTTCACATTGCTGTTAGCGTGTATGTTTGTATGTTCCAGCAAAAAAATATTATTATTATTATTATTAATAAAGTCATAACGCCAAAACCAGGACAAACAAAATGCAACTCTGGTTTGTTTTTAAACCGAGTGGAAAATCAACATTATATTAAACATCTTTACTGATCCATTAATAATTTAACTATTCTCCTTTATTAATTTAAAAACACCAACTCCTTTAGAAGTGAAAAGCATGTTGTTGATTTGTTCTGGTTTTACATGGAAACATATTTAGGTTTATTTACTAAACTACTTTTCCCAAAACGTTTTGTATAGTTTTGTTCTTATTATTTTACAATTATTGCTCTTTGTTTTGTTAATAATAATAATGACAGTAATATAATATTCACAGACACGAATCAGATGCCAGACACCTTTGTGGGTTGATTTGTGGCACGATGACTTGTAATCTAGCAGAAATCTTTTCCTCACATGCAGCAATTGATTTTGTTTTTGGAGTGCGTGATCAGAAACTGTAAATGAGAATTAAGGCAAACTAGAACAACAAAAACCCATTTTTATTAAAATGTGTTTGTCAAAATCTGGTGTTTTTCTGGGCTAGACTAAAAAAACCAAAGTCTGACTTGATTCCAGGGTGACCTGGTCTCAGTCTGCGTGTCAAACCCTCACAGCCCGTTAGGTAGAGAACACGGATACAGCCTCCAAATTCCAGCTGTCCAGCCATCCATGTGTCCATTTTCTACACCATGTTTCACAGTCAGTGTTACTGGAGCCCATCAGAAAGTCCCAGACAGGGGTGAGTGTATTGTGTCTCTGCGGTCCTCGAGAGTCCCCATCCAGCATGTTTGTGTCTGTGCTTCAACACAAAACAACTAAAACATGTAGGACAGGGACACTCGAGGACTAGAACTGTCAAACTCCTGCTCTTGAGCAGCGACTTTGTTCCTAACCAAAGATCCGTTATATCTGAGAGACATTTAAATCTGAGTTACCTGTGGGAAATCGTAGTTTTATCAGCTTTCTGTTCACCTCAGTCATGTTTGACCTCAAACAGGTTCGGTAGATTCTGCTGTTTTGTGCTGAATACATTCAGAAGGAAACATATCTTTCGGGGTGCAGACCCCTGTCCCAGGAGAACACACGGTGGTAAAATCCTCTGAACCTGCATCTAAGCAGCCGTTTTTCAAGGCTATGATGAAAAAGCAAGCTGGCCTTTCTTCAGAAGAGTGGCTGCGAGCTGCAATCAGCTGAATTTACACAAACCATCTAAAGCTGGTAGGACTCTGCCAACATCACACACAACAAGAGCAATGTTTGTTAATATTATAATGAACCATCTTGCAGCTACCCAGCTGGCGTTGCCTCTAATGAGAGCTGAGAAACGTGCTCACACAGCTTGTTAGGAAATCCTTCATACATGTTTCACATCAGAGCCTAGAATCCTGGATTTCCCTGCTCCTGTCTGCTTTTCCGCCCCTAATTTTCCTTTCTTTTCCACAGGGCAGGGCAGTGAGAGCCAGTTACTTTACCAGGACGACACACGAGGGAGGATACTAATCACAGAGCCAGCTCTCACCTCTGCAGAAAATCTGCAGCCAGCCACCGAGCAGATATGAAAGCTAGATTTTTCTGCACATTTGTGTGGTTTTACAGAGCTGGATGACTGACGTTCGGTGCGTGTAGGATGCCAGTGATTGCAGGTCCGCCCAAAGGGTCACTGAAACCCTGTGGGCGGCTCGGCTTCTCCGATTCACATCAACACTCTGAGGCGCGGTCTAATGAAGCATTTAGAGGAGACCCCACCTGGGTTGTCAAGTTATGGTTGTAATTTCTGGAGCCGTTTTACATATGATTATCTTGCATTTGGGCTTTCAGGGAACGCTCTGGTTGTGTTTGCAATCTGACACCGAGGCAGCACCGGTGTTGGGTGGAGAGAGACGGGAGAGGAAGGTTTGGTGTGGAAAACAACCCAAATCAAATCTCATGTCTGACACGGTGAAGATTTGTTTAAACATCAGTAATTCTACAGAGGGATTAAATGTTGAAAACATGATTTCCTCTTGCATAACTGCTGTTTTTGGCTCAACAGCTGCATCCAGCTTTTTGTCACTTAAATGGTTCAAATAGGCAAAAAAAATATCTAAATATTCTGAAAAACGATGACCTGAGTAAAAATAAAATGCAGTTTTGAATTATTTTGTTTATTAAGGGGAAACTATAAACCAGCTAGGTTTCTAATCTTACTAAATGTAAATGATTCTCACTCACAGGGAAACCGAAACAGGGCATCAGAGATACAAGCTTTTTTTATACATTTTGTCGACTTTTTCTGTTGGGTTTCTGTGTTTTCTTTTAGTTTTTATTAGTTAAAGTGACTGTGTGTTTTCCCTGGTGATAGGGGACTGTAGCTGCCAGCTGAGCAGCTGATGGTGATATCCCTGATTGGCCAACCAGTTCAATATAAAAACCACACCCCTTTCAGGAAGGAGAGGAAATGTTTGTAGTAGAAGGAAAATGTTTTGTAGAAAAGAGCCTATATGGTTCTAGAGTCTCAGTCACATATTCACCTCAGCTACTTGGTGTCCACTGCATCTCCATGTAAGTTATCTTTTTATTTTGTTTGGATAACATTTTGTTTTACGCTGTAATCATTTATTTGTTTGCAACTTAACAGAGGAAATAGCCCAATGTGGAACCACTATTTTGTTTAGCACCCTGGACCAGCGGAGCAAGGTAAATTTACAAATGTAGTTTTATTTTCGTCTAGGACATTGAATTTGTGTTCGTTTATGTTTTGTGTACATCTTTGTTTTAAACAGTTTTCACGGTGCAAAGGTACAAAAATGCAAAACTGAATGGGAAAAGGTACAACCCAAGAATAAAACAAATTAAAGTGTATGCACCAGTCGAGACTCTCCGTCAGTCATTCAAGCATGGGGTCTGGGGCAGCTACAGTGAAAACTTGATCCTGCGGCAGTGAAACCAGCTTCCTGCAACCGTGACAACTCTACCCAGCTTCCAACGTTCAACGTCTGGCATTCTGCGTCAGTGGAAAACCGACCTGTGTCCAGTGACGGGGAAGGCTCGTCCAGCTTCCAGCGTCGCCTCATTACAACTTGGTGCAGAAGAACCATCAGGATGGCCTCTTTCTTCCTTTCTTAAAGCTTCAGTAACTGTGAGTAGAAGGCCTCAGGCCTCACCAGGACGCCTTCTAAAGAACTATCAAAATGAACCTTTCTTGCTACATCAAGTGATCAAAAGACTGAAGTACATTTGTGTGAGTTTGCTTGGTATGTTTTGCTATTAATGCATTGCTCTGTTGAAGGTAGTTATGTCAGAATTGAGCTTAAAACCAAGGGGTAAAATGTCAGAGTGTATGTAGTCTGTGAGAACTTTGTCTCGTCACATGTTTAATTGAATTTGGGTCAGTCTTGCATATTCTCTGTTTAGATGGGTTAAAGTATTGTTAGATGGAGTAGTTATTTAGTTATTTGAATTGAGTGCAAGGCAGTTTAAGCAAGTTGAAGTTACCACTCAATTCATTTGGATATACACTAAAAATGGAAAACTCCTTAAAGGCCCAAACTCTCCGAACTTGTTCTAAAGAGTGTAAGTTAACAAAGACAGAAATGCAGGAGCATCAAAATAAAAAACATCAGAAGGGTTTTCTCAAGGCCTATGGTGCATGGAGAGAGCTAGCAAAGGAAACAAGGATAAAGCTTAAAACAGTTTGCTCAGTAGAAGATGTTGATAAGTTGCAAAATGATATTAAAGCTAAAAGAGCATTAGTGCATAAACTGTATAAGGCCCTTTGTCTAGTTAATGCTACAACTCCAGATATTGTTAAAAGAATGGATGCCTGTATAATTCTGACCAAAGAAACTTGTGACTTGATAAAGAAGAAAAATATAAAGGAAGTAAAGTTTGTTCATGACAAAGTAGAGCAAGATGGTGTGAAAGAGTCTGGTTCTAGGTTTGGGGAAACTGAAACAATCACCCCAATGTGTAAAGAGAGTCTGGGTTCAACCCCCTGCCTAAATTCAAAGAAGTTTGATGTTGACGCTGAGGTAACTGTTAAAGTAGTACAAGCATTAGAGCAAACTCAGGGGCAGCGATCTGATCTGCATATTCAAAATGATGAATGGAAAACCAAGGAGGCAGAAATGGCTGTGAAACATGAAGGAAAGACCAAACTGCAACCACCACAGGTAGCAAAGGGAGTAGAGGTGGTAGCAGAAAGGGTGGAGTCTTTTGACTATCAAATAGTAAATAAGCACTTGTCTAAAGAAGGTAAGGTCAGTCCTCAGGAGTTAAACTCCCACACCCCTAAGGATGCAGCTCTTCAGTGGCCAAACGCCAAACGATTAGCAGGGAAGTTGCAGCTATTGCAAGACAGAGGAGTTGAGCTGTCAAGTGGACATGACAGTCCATCAGTATTGGTAACATTAAAAGTTGGAAATGAGTCAGAGGAAGAACCATTTACACTAGAAACTGCACAAGGCCGGAGCACAGCAAGATTAGAGAATCCCTGTTCAGAAAGAAAGGAAAGCCTGAATTTTGTGCATCTAGTGTCTGTTACAGAAATGTCTCCTAAGGTTTATGTACCACCAGATCTGCAAAACAACCCGAGTTCCCTATGGTGGGAGGGAGGCAGCCGGAGGTGCTGGATCATTCCCTGGACCTGAGAATTGTTACCTTGCAGGGATGACAGAACAGTCCTAGTCAAGGTTAAAGTAAGAGTTAGAGATTTAACTCAAAGTCACTTGTATCGTGAGATTAGGTATAAGTTTCTCTTATGATAAATGGTTATGTGGATCTTGATTGGAGGCAAATCTCTTAAGGACAGGTCCAGACTTGATACATTTTTGTTAGGAGTTTTAAGCCACTTTAGAAAAAGATGGTCACTTGTAATGTTGGAGCCATGTGTTACGTACCATCTGCTCTAAGAAATGACGTGAGGTTCCTATGGTGGGAGGGAAGCAGATTAGAGACTGAGTGGAAAAGTACAGAATGGCAGTTCACCTTTGAAGGAGCTGGCCTACAAATACACACAGAATATCTCTCCATGTGGGCTGACAGCTAATATAACGTCCCAACTTGACTGTTGCTGGGGATGCAACTGTCACACGTAGGTCAGAGCACATCATGCAGAGCAATTTGGCCACATGTGAGCGGACACTATTCAAGTGTTAAGAGGATGTTTGTTTCTCCCTAAATGTGTTAAAGGTAGATAAATCAGCATCTCATGCTCTTTTAAGAAACACGATCTTGCTGTATTATTGCCTAGTTTTGCCCTATGTAATAACCTAATGTACATAACAATCGGTGTTATATTAAAACAGTGCTCATGTTCTCCTTTTAAGGTTCCTGTGTGACAAAGTTGTACATTTAGAAGAGATTAATAGTTGAGAAAAGCCTTTTAAATGGCTGATTGGCTAGTGCTTATTGATGTTTGTCCTCCAGGGTCTTCTGCTGATTGTCCTTGGTGGTATGGATAAAATACCTCGTGTGGATTTAGTCTTTAAGTAGTTGTATTAAGTATAGAAAATTCTTGGTGAAGTGATTTTAGTTTAACGAAATAGTACTTCAATATATATTTGAGCTAAGACATGATGTCAAGCTGCTGCTATAGATTCATCCTCAGAACTGCAGACCAGTCTTTCGGTCGGTGACCTTGGAGGGAAGGCAGTAAGTCAGTACAACCAATGTCCAGGAGAATGATATGCATTCTTATTGAGTCTTTTTTCTGGTTAAAATATTGGTAAGAGTTAGATTAGGATCACATTTCAGAAAGGAGTCTGTCTATGGGGATAATAAGTTGGTCTGTTGTGTTGAGGTGTGAATGGGCGGTGGAAATGCATCCCAAAACTTTCTATTATCCAGCGACCAGTTCAGAAACTGGTAGTTCTTTCAGAGTTAAAATTAACTGAATTCTTTAATGTGTAAATTCATGTTTGGAAAACTTTATGTAATGTGTCTTGAAAATCATGTCTGAACTTTTCTGTGATCAGACGTGATTTTGGTGGGAGTGTAGCTGCCAGCTGAGCAGCTGATGGTGATATCCCTGATTGGCCAACCAGTTCAATATAAAAACCACACCCCTTTCAGGAAGGAGAGGAAATGTTTGTAGTAGAAGGAAAATGTTTTGTAGATATTCACCTCAGCTACTTGGTGTCCACTGCATCTCCATGCAAGTTATCTTTTTATTTTGTTTGGATAACATTTTGTTTTACGCTGTAATCATTTATTTGTTTTCTTATCTATGGTCAACTTAACAGAGGAAATAGCCCAATGTGGAACCACTATTTTGTTTAGCACCCTGGACCAGCGGAGCAAGGTAAATTTACAAATGTAGTTTTATTTTCGTCTAGGACATTGAATTTGTGTTCGTTTATGTTTTGTGTACATCTTTGTTTTAAACAGTTTTCACGGTGCAAAGGTACAAAAATGCAAAACTGAATGGGAAAAGGTACAACCCAAGAATAAAACAAATTAAAGTGTATGCACCAGTCGAGACTCTCCGTCAGTCATTCAAGCATGGGGTCTGGGGCAGCTACAGGGACAGTACATACATAAATCATTGCAAGCAAGAAGTATTTTTGTGTTCAAGTAAGACCTTAGCAACGGATGGCCATTAGGGTCAAAAATCCCTGGGAGTGCAACCTCCAGCAAAATGACAAGCATCAGACTCCCTTTCATCACTGGCAGCAAGTGAAGAGATAAATGTTTAAAACAACATTTATGAATGGCAAAAATTTTGTAACTGTTTGGTACAAATCCGTAAATGCATTTGGTCCTCGCGGGCTCCCGTAAAAGAAAACATGGGGTCCAAAATGGTGTCGCCCAGAGACTTAGGCCCATAGATATCATATATATCACTAGATCCCTTAACTGGGAGTCGACAGCGTCCCTACACGGCGGCCATCTTACCTCGGACAGCTTACGTTCTGTTCTCAATGGTAGCAGATGGAAGGTGAGTGAACAACTTATACATAAACACTCTTAACTCGATTAAATATTAACGGATTTTATTATTATTACAAACCTCATAACACATAGGCTTGATAGGACAAACTTTAACATTTTTAATTAATGGGCCAAATCCGTCATATATTACAGCCACATCTCTGGCGTTTATAACAAACCAAACCGTTTGAAATTCGGTTGAAAATTGAGCAAGTTAGAGTTATTTAAATAGTACATGCACCATTGACACCAATGTTACGAAAGGGGGCAGCTGTCCGAAGTAAGATGGCCGCCGCGTTAGGGACGTTCGTCCAATTGACGAACAGAGCGGGTAAGGCATCTAGTGATATATATGATATCTATGCTTAGGCCCACAGACATATAAAAGAAGGTCTCGTGGACTGGCGCTGCCTATTGGAGCTGCAGTAGTGGCCCCCCGCCATTTAAATGGGTCTCCATTCGCCCCAGTGCATTCATTTCTACTGAGGAAGGTGCTTACCCAGCTAAAAACCACATTTTATCAAGCTTTTTCAAAAAAATAGACACATGATATGGCATGATAATTAAAATATGAATATAATTAAACAAATCAGTTACAATTTAAAATCCCATCAGGTAGGCTAGAAAAGTCAATAGTAATCCCACGTGATCTGTTTTCAATAGTGTGCCGGTTGATGCAACCGTAGTCTGGCCATAGTTGCTCACTCTGCGTTGGCTTTGGAGAGTGAGGAGACCCATCCAACATGGCGGCGACGCTGTTACGCTCTCCAGCGCCCAATGAAGCGTCTACATATTCATGTCTATGCTTAGACCCGCGCCCATGTATTTTAGACCCAATTTTTATGGTTATATGTTATGAAGCCTCCAATATTTTTCAACAACTGGGCATCATTTAATTTAATTTTCAACAACATTTTGATGGATATTTCCAGAGGTTAATGGTAAAAACTACACATTGTCTCTAATGAAATAATACGTCTGGGTTGGGTGAAATCCACACACTGTCAATAAACTCTTAACCTTAAACAGCTAAAATAGTACGTTGGAACTATTTGCATCAAAACTCATCTAAAATAATGAAATAGATGCACCTTAAAGGTTTTGTGCATCTTTGTTTTTCACTTCCAGCATCATGGAGGCAGCAGCCACACTCCGTGGAAAAATGAGCAGTGAAGGCATCATCATCTGTTTGTTTGGTTTTTATGAGCTCACAGCATCAGGTTGTGTGTTTCCCAGCTGTCCAGACTCCAGTGAACACTGGGACCAGTTCATAACAGGTGAATCGGACCTGCAGGGTAACACGTTCATGTCAACCAAACACAAAGAAAACCAGGACAGAGATGATTTATTAAACAGATCCTAGTCTCCGTCAGACTGTAAAACATGGACCCACTCTCTTTGCTTTCTACATTAGCGGTGGAATAAAAGTACCTGACATCAGCTTTAATGTATTTTTAGCAGAGAGGAGAAAAATCAATGAGATTATCTGAAATAATTAAGATGACTGGAGTTAAATTAATGATATGATTTTCTTTCCTTTAGATTGAAATCATTAGAAACAGATAAACACAGTATCTCCTTTTAAAACCCAAACTATTAGCTTTCTTTAATCGGTTCTTTAATTATTCGATGGTTCTGCAGATTTCTGGTCTGAATGCACTTCCTCCTCATTGTAAAGGGAGAAAGGTTTGATGCCTTGAGCCAGACTGGTCACAGCTAATTCTTTGTATATCAATACCGACACCAGCTGCTCTGTTGGTGTTTGATTATGGCCGCTGTGCTGACGGAGGCGTTTCCGTGCCCAGCTCTGACCCGTCCTTGCCCTCCACCAATAGCACATATCGACAGGTGAAGTGCAGATAACACTAATCTGCATTCTAACAGGATTTAACACATTATTTTGTGCTTTCTCATGGCTGCAGAATTCAATCTACCACGTTGTTCTGCTGCTAACAGCGTTTCATGGTGCCACAGCCCACGGCTTTCCAGAGCTGACTCATTCATGGCTCCGCTCTCTGAGCAGGTGAACTAATGCTTATTAAAACTCAGCTCATGGTTCAGTAACACACTGGATAAAAATAAATCTGAGTAATTAAAATCTTGACATAATTCACTGAATAGGGAGGCTGAAAAAGTTTTTAAAGCAGCAATCTGGAGTTTTCCCCCTTTTAGGAATTTTGCATGATTTTTTAGAAATCCATGAAAGTAAAGGCTTGCCCTGGCTTACACTAGACTGGTGCAGAGTTGGTAACATTTCATATATAATGTGTTTAGTTCTGTTGGCCAGCTAGAGGTGTGTGTTCACTAACGAGAGGCGTTGCTTCCAGTCGTGAACACAGAAGTCGGGAGAGGAGCTTAAGGTTCAGTACATTTTTCCACTTCTTGATGCCCCTTGAGAAAAAAAACTCTGGATTTTTGTTTTAATGGTAATCTAAAGCTGCTATAGCAAATCTGCAAAACAAGCTAGCTGTTAAACACAAACACGGTCACGGAGCTCTCACCACTCCCGTCAGCTATCATCCCTAGGCCACATCTGCCTGATACTGGAACGCACATTGCCACAGGAAAAAAGTTAGCGCTAAACACCAGTCTCCGTTTTCTAGGTCTAAACGTCTTTTGTTGTCCGTGACTTCAAATGATGTTTTTCATTTTGGGACTCTGGTAGTTTGTCCTAAAGTTGAAGTGGTAGCAGCCGGCTATAAAAGATTAAATAAAGAGCTAAATAATATAATCAGATTCAGACTCAAAAGCTAACTTTACATGCCTCAGATTGGTTTTGTATTTAGCATTTCCTTCTTCCTAAAGCAGGCATCATTCTTCATGGAAGCCAGTCTGTTCAGTAGATCTCATGTATTAAACCTGTTAAATAAATCAGAGCACATATAATTATTTTTGCAGAAATAAGTTACCATCTGACTTCCAGTACAACAATCAAACGCACCACAGTCACGCCTCCATCTGTCTCTGCTGACAGACTCTAAAACCCCCATCAGGACACCAAGTCCCACAAAGTCCCAAAACAGAAGCAGAGGGAACTTTTTCTAGAGCTGAAAACATGTTTAACAAAGAGTTCTCACCGAGTTAGAAGCTCAGTGGTTCGTTACGTGGGGTCACTTCAAACTTGTTGCAGGCACATGTCAGACCCTCTGATAGGTGTTTCTGTGTAAAAGTTACAAAACCTTCCCATAGGGATATGGATCTACAGCATCTTGTGAAAACAAACATGACGGTCAACTGTGAAATAAATTCTTTCATGCAACCTGAGCTGTCCAAACAGAACAGATTTCAGATTAAAACTCACTTTTTCTTTATCGACGTCACTTTTCACTTCCCCCATACCTGTTTTACATTTCACCATGAGACAGGGATGAGTCACCAGCTGAGTCGAGCCCAGATGATTCAGAACTAATGGACTCTAAATCAGCTTCTTATACTGCAGATGTTACAGTATATGATGAAGACACTCGGCTATAGCGAAATGTGAAGTTTGCACAATTGTTCATACTCCTATTTGAAATAATTTATAGTAAGCAAATAAACTAACACACGAGCATGCTTGACAAGTCATTGTTGGGTGTTTCTCACATTCAAAAGCTCTGCTTTGAATTATATGAAATATGTATAATTATGTGAAATGTTGACGTATCAGAACTCCATTGTTTGGTGACACTGACTGTAGATCCTGAACTGTGTGTGTGTGTGTGTGTGTGTGTGTGTGTGTGAGAGAGAGAGAGAGAGAAATCTGAGATAAGCGTGTTTAAAGTGGAGCGATTGCGCTGGCTGACCTTCCTCATGCTGAAGTCTTTAGATGAGATTTCCAAACGTACACTACATAATGCATGAGGACAGGCTGGGACTGTTAAGAGGCCGTCTCTGTGTGTGTCAGGATGCAATGAATGAATTTCAATTATCAGCCTGCGATATATGATTGGAAGACTTGTGGAAAGCTCAGTGTGTGTGTGAGTTACATGTAACCAGACTAATCAGGTTCATTATCCTACTGTTTAATGGGCAGCAGAGATAAGGAGACGAATCAGTTCATATTGTGCATTTGGCAGTCGCACCGTGAGAGAACCGTCTCCCTGCTGGTCTGAATCAGGCTCATTGAGGAAGAGAAGGAAATTACCACTTTGGCAAATGCTGTGCTGACTTAAAATGACCTGATAAAGGCCAATCATGATCTTAATGGGGTCTGAAAACACTGCAGCCACAAATAGTTTGCATAAATCCTTCACACATCTAGCAGGTCATATGCAAGGTGAACTCTCCTGGCCTGAGCCTGGTTCATATTGTCTGTGAGTCACATTTAAACTGTAAACAGCAGGAAGTGTGTGTGGGGAGCACTTTGGAGGCCTGATTTATGATTTGCAATTATAACCTGGAAACCTGGGGAGAATTATTGATTTTAAGCCACCAAACAATTTACCACCTAATATTTCATTTTGTCGTCCTTTACTGAGAGAGGATTCTTTAAAAAATTAAACAAAATGAAAAACTAACAAAGACCTGACACAGAACCTGATCTACGGCTCATTTCTGGAGTGTGGATAGCTTTTAGGTCGGTACCTCATCAGGCTGCAGCTGTTGGAGACAAATTACAAACGACAGTCAAGAGAGAGATTTCAAAAGGGCATTCCCAAGGGCTCCTCACCTGATCTCTAAGGCTGAGCCTCACCACCATATGGAGGAAGATCACCTGAGATGGTGAGAGTTTAGATGGACTAGTGAATCCAGAATTTTACTTTTCAGCTCAGCTCCTGAGATCAACCCCATTATTACTGCAGACAAAGCTCTGGTCCTTTGGTGTAGTTATTATGACAGGTAAACTACTAATAATGACATAACAGAAAATCACATTGTTCACTTGACTGGTCAATACTTTTCTTTGTATGATTTAAACACGCTAATGGTCAAAATCGTTGAGTTTATGCTTCTTCTGATTATATACATGGCTGCCTCCGTTGTCATGGCGCTACACTGCACACACTGACTGATGCTGGAAGATAGCATAGCACATGTCCACTGTTCTCTCTTTATATCAAAGGTAGGCACAATATATGATAAAATATTATCGTTTGCACTATTGAGATGTCATTTTATCTCAAATGCCAGTTATTTTCCTCAGCCTGAATTTGTACCCGGAACTGAAACGGTTAGTTTCAGCGAAGCGTCGCTCACGCCCGTGCCGACAAAATGTGCATACAACAGCATCTTAGGCAAACCTGCTTTCGTAGTCCTGCAGCATAAGTGCCTACCTGTCTTGTTTTGCCATGTACTGATGCCGGTTCAACTCCCGGTGTCTGCAGCAATTTATTCAACAGCTGAAGCAGATTTCATTTATTTATATTTTAGTTTTATTGATTATTTTCTGCAACATATTTTGTGTCTCTACAGATCTTTGAATTTTGTCATTTTAGTTGATTTACTCTGCTCACCTCACATGGACTCACACTGGCTAAAGAAACAAAAGTAAAAAAAAAAAAGATTAGTCCTTATATTTTAAACAGTCTACCAGTAAAGGGTTGAAAACATAATATTGGCAAGTGTAGCTAAAAAAGAAGAAAAAAAGTTACTGCCGTGACCGGAAGGCGAACCTGCACAAAACTACATGCTAGTCTGGAACTATAACCACTGCACCACCAGCTCTGCTAACATTTGTCGCCTAACACACATATCCTGTGCTGGCCATTACATGCATATTTGTAGATGGGACATATGATTTTTATGACGGTGCTTTGTCCCCAATTCAAAAGTAATTTGTCAGAATATCCACAGAATTTCCAGGTTTCAGAACCAAGACCAGACCAGTTTCAGGGGGAGGAGAAATGCCTGATGAGTGGGCTACTTTCTCCCATTTGCAGGAAAAATCTTGACATCGACCAAACTGCAGCTGAGATGGGAAAATGCATGAATGCAGCCTCTCATGAGGAAATGACAATATCACGTGTTAAAAAGCTCCAAAAAGTGGATTTTTCATGATATGGAACCTTTAATAAAAAAAGCTAAAAAAAAAAAATAATAAATTTTTTAATTCAAATTTGACCTCATAATAAATATTTCGTTTTTCTTGGTGGTATGGAATTACTGCACAATTAAGAGGTTTTAAAACAACAAAATATTTCATTCAAGGTCAAAATTAAAATACAAGCTTCTATTTTGGGTTGAACATCCGACTCCAGAGGAGTCATGAACCTCATTGAATGTCACTGATCTCTTCTCCATCCTACCATCACTCCAGAACAAAACTCTCATCTTTAGGCACAGACTCACTCCCAAGGAGGAGAGATCATTCCACCTTTTTCTGTTTGAAGACTTTGATGGGCAACCTCCCACTCCAGAGCAAAACATTCCTGCCTCATGGTTCGGATCTCTGGCACCCTATGAGAAGATAGTGATCATGGATCTGGGCATTAAGCTGGACTCTGCTTTGAAATTTGATGTCCATGTAAATGTTGTTCTTTCATGTTTTTGTTCAGCTGTTAGATCTGTTAGTGGTTCCTCGCTCTGAACGTAAGCCCAGAGGGGACCCTGCGTTAGCAGTTTTCACCCCTAGACTCTGGAATCAACTCCCACTTAGACCAGACGATCTACAGTAGGTCCCTCTTAAAGCAAGGCTGAAGCAGCATTTTAGATCTCATGGCAAAAAAAAGCCACCAATTCAACATTTTCTCTTGTTTTTATTGTTTTAGGGTTTTGATGGTTTTTACTGGTTTTTATTGGTTTCTGTCTCAAATTAAATGCATTATTGTAATTTCATATTTGATTTTATCATGTACAGCACCTTGTGCTTGGCTGTGGTAGAAAGGTGCTTTATAAATAAACAAATTGAATTAAATTAAAAGTTATCAGGTACTGGACTAAAATCCAGATAGAAATCTATCAATGTCCAAAGAAAAACTGCAGCAAAAAGGCTGAATCTAAAGAGGAGAAACACCTGGGGGATGACACTTTGCTCAGCTTAACTCGCTATGAGGTGGGCTGTGATAAACTTCCACTGGCAAGAGGAAAAGTCTTCTGCTCTGTCCCAGGATGTTGTAAAGCTTTCACTGTGGTTGATGTTTGACTCCCAGCTGATGGTGTCAGGATTTACAGCTGCAGTCTCCGACTCACCATCTCAGGCTCTTTCTTTAGTATTTATGGTGTGCTGTATGAGGTGTCCTGCTGGGGAGGGAGACGAAACCGAAGGTTTTATTTTTATGTGTTTTTCTCCTCACAGTGAATCTGACATGTTTGCTGCCTTGTTAGCTTCAGACGTTTTTTATTTTCATGCTGATTTTGAAGAGTTTTGAGGTAAAGCTGGTCGATGCAGAATGCAGCAGGACTACCAAAGACTTCTACAGTACTACAGAAACCCTGGGAGCTCTGCCACAGACCTCAGGCACTCTGACTGACAATCCACCGCTGGCTTTTATTGTGTTGTCTATCCAAACCTGGAAAGACTCTTATTTCCAAGTGAACTAACATTCAAAAATTTGAAAAAATGATGATAAGGGTTGAAGTTCAAATACACTGGAAATGAAATATGAGTAAAACACGTTACAGCTGGTGGACATTATGACAAAATTAAACAAAACGTTTAATTAAGCTGGTTTGGAAATAAACAAATAAAGACAAAAATCTAGTTTTTCTATGGTTTTACACAAAAAAGTTTAAAAAAACGGACAAAAAAACTGCAGAGTTAATAGAGTTATAGTTTAGCACCATATCGGAGTAAATTTGTGATATTTGTGATCTGCAGTGATGCGGGCGTTGTACCCGTCTGTCGTGGTAAAAAGAGACCTGAGCCGGAAGGCAAAGCTCTCGATTTACCGGTCAAACTGCGTTGGTCATGAGCTTTGGGTAGTGACCAAAAGAACGAGATCGTGGATACAAGCGGCCGAAATTAGTTTTGGATGGATGTCCTGCTACATCTCCAAAAAAATGCTTATTTATTTATATTTTCATTTCAGAGAAAATTTAAAGTCATGCAGTTCAAAGTGTATTTTAAAAAAGCACCAGTAAGAAGTCCCTCAGCGCAGAACGAGTCTGACTCACCTCCGTTTTGACTGAATCGATACAAAGCTACGCTGTCAGGTCGGTTGACATGAAGGTGCAGCCGGCTGATGACTTCACGTTACATGACTTCATCGATTCTCCAAGTTTAAAGTTACTGTCTGCTCAGGTTCACATAACAAAGAGAAGCTTTAGAGATGAGGACCCACAATGACTCAATAATGGAGGTGAAGCGGGTGAGTGATATCTTCTTGGCACACTCTGACACCCCTCCATTTGCACTCCCGCTCCGTCACACACGGACTGTGGCCGGGAGGGATTACAGCATGGGGAGGCGGGAGCGCTGCAGCTGAGCGTCCCAATAAGACAAGGTCACCTTAAGTGGATTGGGATGGCGGGGGTGGGGTGGGGTGGGGGGATGCTATTCCCTCGGGAGGAAAACAGGGAGCAACTCATGAAAAAGTAATTAAGCAGGATGCACATCGGTGGATGCCACAGGCGGGGAAAGCGAAGCGAGAGATGAAAAGGCCCGAAGGAGAGTGTTTGTACACAAGATGTTTCAGGGATGTTCACTAAACACACACAGCCAGCTGCTTTCACCTCACAGAGGTTTCAGGATCAGCTCAGGTGCATTTAGCCAAGATCTAAGAACTTAGGGGTTAAACTGAACTTGATGTTACATTAATCTGCAAATCAAATAGAGCGGGCTGGCCCTGAAGTGAATCAGGTGGCTTAAACATTCTGACTAAAGGAGGGAAGCTCTTAACCGGACTGGATTTGGATTGGCTCAGATCTGGAATTGGATTAAAATGTCACCTTGAAGAATAAAAAAAATCCCTTTTCTTTAATTCTCTTGGTCACAGCTTCTCATACCTTCAAGTCAAAAGAAGGAAAACCTTGCAAAACCATTTTCATGCTCACAAAACCAAAAAGTCAGCTAATATAATAATCGGTGTTAAGGTTTGGGGGAGAGTGTGTCGTGTCCACACGCAGGACAGGTTTTTTTAACGCTTCTGACACCTAGAACTAATCACACCTCTGAAGGCAATCAGTTAGAAAGATTAAAGTCCTTCTATTCCTTGAAGGAACACCTGCCACTTAATGTTTTAAATTAAGATAATCTCATGTGGAGAAATTATCTTCAAAATGACATCTTGTGAAATGTCATATCGCAAGATCTTACACAGTCTGCCAGCACAGCTCTGCCTTCTAAATACATCTTAACTACTAACACATCAAATATGAGCTCATAATCAGTTAAACTGACTGAGTTTGAGACATTTATGATTTTTAATGTTTTACTGATTAACTGTGGCAGCCATGTTGAATTGACTTTACTCCAAAAGTGAATCAGGTTGCACATTTGTAGTAAATCATCTGGGTACTAATCCAAGTGCAATAGCCACGCCCCTTTGGGTTAAAGCTGCTTTACTGACGCTAAATAGAGCTCCTGAGAGTTTTGTTGATGTCTTCAAAAAATTACAGTTCTGCTTTGAAGTTTTTAAAGACCCCAAAAAAACAGTCCGACTCGTAAAGATTAGTTAATGATGTCACCGATCAACAAGAATTAGCTTTATGAAAACAAAGTTTCATTAATCAGGGAAAATCCTACTCCTAAAATAACTGACTTCTCTTTTTGATAACGTGATGACATAAATATATAAACACGACAAATATAACGCAGCTTCCATTGTTAAATAAAACCAGCTAACTAAAACCAGCTAACTAAAACCAGCTAACTAAAACCAGCTAACTAAATCCAGCTAACTAAAACTAAACATATATACAGCTAAAGTAAATCTCTTCTTTTTCCAGCTGCTGTTGATCATTGAATCAAACACAAATACAAAGCAGTATTAGAAAATATTTGCATTTTGCATAATGTCAAAAACTATAAAATAAATGTACAATAATAATAATAATAATAATAATAATAATAATAATAATAATAATAATAATAATAATAATAATAATAAATCATATTCTGTTATCAGCAACACTGTTCAAGGACACCAATAAACCAATAAACATCATGTAAAATATGATGCTTTTTATTTATGGAGGTAAAATAAACTTTTTTCTTCTAGCTAGAAAAATTTAATGACCCTTTTCTTCAAAAATGCAGTAAAATATAACGTTTTAATAAATTTCTGAGCAGGTAAAATTAAAATAAATATTTTTTTTTTCAAATTTTATTTAAAATCTTGTTGCCCATGGGTACTTTGAATGTATTATTTCGGCTCTCATTTAAAAATATTTGGACACAATAAGGCTGTTAGACACAACACCTGCATTAGGTGGAGTTATTTGAATGAGCAGGAGGTGGTGTAACAATTCTCCATCTATGGTTACTCTGAGCTTCTCTAAACAAGGTTTGAAAGATATTTAGCTCCTGAACAAACTCACACAGCCGGGCACAGGCATGAACAGCAGCAGTGGCTGTGAGTCTGTGGATCCGCACCAGTGTTTCATCACTACTTGTGTATCTTTGTTTATCAGCATGTTGGGACTGACGTACATTCAAATCTGTGTGGCGTGTTCTTTTCACTATGATGCTCCCACGCAAAACACGTGTGCTGCACTCACACTTTTTACTCTGAGTCAAATTTCAGGTCACAGACATTTCAGCTTACTTGAGATTTTACACTGAAGATTCTGAACGTGTGTTTTGTTCAGAATTTAAATACAGATTTAATAAGAATTTATCAATAACCAATTTTCCTATAAAGTGTATTTTGTCTTTATGGATGGAGCAGGAGGGAGTAAGGACAAAAAGGATGTTGCGACGAGACGTTCTGGGATGATTAGACAAGAGGATGTAGGGAGAAACGAAGAAAGGATGTGACATTATTTAACTGGCAGGGAAAAGATGAAGGTGAAGGAATGAAAGGGAAAAGGAGTAATTTGATGGAAGGAAGTGGGAATAAGTTATGAGAATAAGGAAGGATGAACCAGAAGGAAAAAAGGAAGAAGAGGGAAAAGAATGTGTGAATGAATGAATGAATGAATGAATGAATGAATGAATGAATGAATGAATGAATGAATGAATGAATGAAAACACACAAAACACCAAGAAAAGTGTGACAGCTTTCAGGGCTACTAGGGATCTAAATGAAGTAAACAATTATGTCATAGTTCCTCAGGTAATAAAAAGAGTTCTTTTTTAAAATTTTCAAAATAAAGCCCAACCTTACAAAATAAACCTTGCTGAACTCCTGAAACAGATTTTATTTATTATTTATTTTTATCACCTTTTTATCCCCATACCTACTGTTCTGGGTGAACTTTTACCTAAATTATTAATGGTTATTTAACACTAATAACACTTATAGGTGTTTTCTTTATTCATAAATAATCCTTCTCTTTCACAATAAGAGTCTGTATTATGAACACAAACCTCAAGATAGTTTTCAAACCTGCAAGAAAGTTGTTCGCTGGTAAAACTCATGCTTCAGTCTAAACAGTTAGGATTTTAATGACATCATTTACAGGTTGTGTATGTGTGAGTTTTAATATATGAGCTAAAATAGTGCATTAGCATAATGCATTATGGGAATCACACTTTTAGTTTTTCATTCCATTTTTAAATTTAAAAACGGTTTATTTTTAAAATATCTACTTTATTTTGAAAATAGTCTTTCAGTGGCCCTAGCATCATAGAAAAAAGAAATAAATTAACAGAAGTGAAACAACTACAAAAAATATTAAAATAGTAAAGGATGAAGATATAAATGCATGTAAAGATGTAAGAAACACAATGGAATAAATACTGTATGCAGATGTTTAGGTGCAAAATTGAATGACCTGAATTCTTAGTTCCTAAAACTGCTCATAAAATGATTCCTTCCATTCAGATTTTCCATAAAGTCTAATATCTGAGTCTGATCTGTGGATGGAGGTGACCCATACAGTCTCAGTCTGTTTCCATGAGGAGTTTGTGGAGCAGATGTGGAGTCAGATGTCATCCTCGGTGACACAGTGCACATCTGTCACTCTACTTCCTCCTGCCAGGAGGCATTTCACGGGGGTCGGGAAGCTTCCAGCAGCTAGATGTTAAACTAAGACACGAACGACAGACGAGGCTGACAAGACCTCCGCTTTGAAGAGACGGCATCTGTAATCAGTGCACTAATACGAGTCGACCAGATACAGGAAGTACGTAGAGGCACATCCAAGACCGGCCAGCTGCTTTACACAGCAACCAAGATGCTCGATATGATGGGAGGAATATCTGTTAAACATGCTGCTTAGGAAATTTTTACTGGAAAATGTGTTTGTGAATGAACCGTTTCTCTGGCTCTGGGCTGATTTAGTCACTATGTCTCTTTGAAGGAAGTACTGAACTAAACTGAAAGCCCAGGATATCAAGGTGTTTGAAAAGTGAAACAGTATTACCCCTAATATTATTATTATTTTTTATTGTTAATAATTTATATTATATTGCCACATATTTGGGCACAAAGGAAATAATAAGGCAAAAAAAAAGAAAATATGTTGTTGATTTATTTTCTGATGTGGAAGTTAAAGGGTTAAGAGTCATTATTTTGATTCTTTAGTGTTTTTAATTGCAATGACAGCAGCAACAAAGACCATCGTTCCCAGAGAATAAAGCTATTTCTGAGATTTTAGCTAATTATGAGCATCAACTCATATTAAGAGTTAGGACAAAAGCAGGAAGGAACAAAACGCTGGGATGTTCAAAGAAAAATGGCTTAATTAGGAAAAAAAAAGAACTAATGTGGTGTTCAAAAGAAGCATCACTGTAGGCCTGCATAATCCTATTCCAGGGAAGATTTTGTTATCATTTGTAACAGAAAATACAACAATCAGCACATTAAACCAACACCGAGCTATGATTTGGTCCATTTCTAATTAAACATGATGATCAAGAGATCTCTGGAACCCCAGAGCTCATTTAGTCAGTATAACACGTCAAAACTGCTGATAATTCAGATTTATGAAACTTTTCACTCACAGCTTTTAAATCCAATCTCTAAAATGAAACATCAATTAAAATTCCCTTAAAATGTGCTTGAAGACACAAAAATAAGGCATTTTGACTGAACATGATTGTGAGCTGCTTTCTTTTTGTTTCTGTTCCTTAGTTCCACGTCACTGATGCTGATGCGTGTTATACGGGTTCTGCCTCAGCGAAGCTTTAACACCATCAAAGCCTAACGCTGCAGCTCATTTAGCATCGCTTATGGACCTGAATGCTTTGTTTTATGGCATCATTTAAAACCCAGGAATATTTTTTTTCCAAAGCAGACCACAGATTTCAGATTGTGTAAAAAGTTTGCATGACTAACGATTACACGTGTTTATTATTTGTAAGGATAAATTCACAGATCGAGCTCTCTTTCTCAAAGATAAAACCAAAGTGATAAAAATATCTTCTTTCTTATCTTCTAACTCACCCTGGACAAAAGTTTCAGTTTCATCAATGTGGCCAAACAAACAAACAAACAAGCAGAAACAGAGAAATTGTGTGTTTGTGTCATCAAAACTTCACACAGTGTAATAATAAACAGCTGATCAAGCCCACGTGGAAAGGATCTGTAATAAACAACATAATGGAAACACTCCAACAAAGCCAGGCTAAAGCTCGTGGATGTAACATCCATAAGTCTGTTTTATTAAAAAGCAGCAGCTGGATATGTTTGATTTGATTTGGAGTCATTTTGCTGTTTTTTTTTTATGAAAACCATGAAGTTCCAGGATTCATGCGTGTGAAGGAACGTCCTTTTGGAACCTTTTGGAATAACTCTTGGAGCATGGCACCTATAATAAATCTGCAGAAACCCGATAAGCATCAATAAACTAAAGGTAATTAAAGTCATGATAACAAAGCAGCTCTGGGGGAAATAAACTCTTTTTAAGGAAGTTTTAAGAGCTTTGTGGTTCAAAACCCTCACTTAGCAAACTGAGTGAAAACGTTGATGTCAAAAACCACTACACACTAGCATCAGCTCCACCCCGCTCTGCGCTGCCCGCCCCAGCCCGGCCGCGTTCGTTCCACACTGCCTTAGGAATGCGGACGTAATTGAGCACAAGGGCGGTCTCCAAAATCGGCGCGAAAAATTGGCGTGAAGATATCAGTGATGTCATGAGCGCATCACTGAGCACATGGGCGGGGCAAAAGAGCACAGAGATGTCTGCGGTGTCTTCCTTATTAAACAAAGGCGACCTGAGCAGTGTTGCTTTTGGAGGCTCTATGCCTCTGATATTGCATCCTGCTTAGCTGTGTGTGGCAGCCTGGCAGCACTGTGTGTGTGTGTGTGTGTGTGTGTGTGTGTGTGTGTGTGTGTGTGTGTGTGTGTGTGTGTGTGTGTGTGCTCCTCACAGCAGAGAGAGACAGAGAAAAATAGCTTCAGTCAGACGCTTGTTAACTCTATAGCCTCCAGAATGATAATGAAGCACGCATGTGGGAAGCCCCCTCTGATTCTATCCGCTAATCGGAGGTTTCCCCTATGGTAGGCGTGAATTTGAGCCGGCCAATCAGTCGGCGGCGGATGTGTTGGACTGGTTTCGTCTTGAGGCAGACCGCCTTGGGAAGAGGGCTGAAAATACGTCCGGTTGCGTGCGGAAAATTCCCGGGCTACCCGGATGTGAAAACTCCTTACACTATCTAGGCCGTGTAGAGCGATGCTGTGTAAGTGCCAATAGTTTAAATACAGCTTAGGCTGGAGTAACTCACAGAAACTAAGATGTGTAAAAGTGAAATCTGATGACGTAAACACTGCAAACATCCATCCCTATGTTTAAGCTGACTCTGTTTAAATATTACACTTAAGTTTCAGATTCAAACTGCAAACTCCAGCACTAATCATTCCACACACCAAAGACAACGACTGAAAGTCAAACACCAGGAGTTACGAGTCAAACGTGACGTCACAGCCCATTAAAGTTTTTATACCGAGCAACAAACCAGCAGGAAAATCTAACAGAATTCATCTAGCATGAGTACAAGCTGAATGCCTTCCACACTATTATTTATGTTTTCTGCTTCCTGGACTTAATTTTTAATGCCTGCCGTGCTCACCTGTCTTTGTAAACCACACAAACAGAACAAACTGATATTTTCACTCAAATCTGCAGCCAAATCGCCACCAGAGGAAGCATTCTGGTCCACAGAACCAGTGATAATCAGACGAGGGCACTCGGCTGATGGCTTTGTGAGCTTGTGAAGTGTGAACGACTTCCCTTATCAGGTAGAACGCAGGATGAACCATTTGGAGAACGTACCGTAGGACATGGGAATGTCCAGATCCCCCTGCCAGGACACCTGGCCCGATTCGTCTATGGAATGCTGCGCTGTTGAAACAAAACAGGCCTCCTGTTTACTTCTGATTCATTCAAATTAGGAGGACAATAGCAGAAAGATTTACAACCGTGCCATGCTGCCTTCACACCGGCTGCCTACGGAGTGTGGAAGTGTTACTTTGTCTTTAGATGTGTGGATTTAATCATAGATTAGAAATGTGTGTAAGAACTTTGCAAGATGTCACTTCAAGCCACGATGAGCTGTAATGTCCAGCTTTCACTGAGCTCAAACAAAAGTGGCATTCTTTAAGTTTTTTTTTTAACGGCACAGTCCTGAGCACAGTCATTTGGCAGAAAGAGGACGACAGCATGACACGGTGGCTGCGTGAGTGAAGTCATTAGTATTCTGAACTGTGAAAACAAAAACACATAATGAGGATGGACAACCTTTCAAGTGGCCTCGGCCGAGCGTAACAAAGCCAGAGGAGATGAAGTTGTGCATGTCTTGGCCTCCGCCGCGCAGGTTCTCTTTCCCATAGTGACCTGCAGAGATGCAAAGGTTACAGGGTGTTTAGATAAAATACTGAAGGCTTTAAAGGACGGTTACACACATTTTCACTCCTTTTTTGGACCCACTTGAGATACAACTTCTGAAAATTCAACCGAAAGTGTCCTTATTTAGTTGAAATTTTCATCTCCAACTAATTCCCAACAATCAGTGGGACTCAAACATTTTATAACTGTGGGTGGTAGAAAACTGTGTTTTAGAATTATAGACTTCACAGATGCAGGTAACAGCTGGTTCCTATTAAACTTCTGCAAAAGGAACAAAAAGATGCACACAGCAGTAACTTTCATGCGGATGATGCATTCACTGTTGTGACAATTTGCTATGAAATGATTGTGCAAAGTCTCAGTTTTAAAGTCTCCGCTTTTTAAGGGAACATATGATGTTTTTCTTAAGTTATAATAGTTGGTTGATACCAAGCATGTTCAAGAAGCTCTTTACACAAGCCCATCTCACATAACGGGATTTCAGTAGTTTTATTTATGACAGTTTCAGTACCTTCCAGAATGAGTCGTTTCAAAGCTCTGTCACTATAAGAAAACAAGCTGGAGCTGGCCACGCCCACCAATCCCCACCCTCTGCTCACGCTGCTATAAGCTAAGAAGCTCCTCAGAGTAGCAGTAAAGGAACTCAGAGTAGAGTAGCTGCTCCTCCAGCTGCAGCTCTCTCTTGCACATTAGAGGTGTTTCTTTTCTATTTACCTGGTTGTGACATCACAAACAGGGAGTTTTTGAAACAGCCTTTTTAGTCACATAATTCCTAAAACTAAACACTGACAGAATCTGTTTTTTCCCACATCTGGAGCATTTATAGAGGCGGTAGAGAGGCAGCAAAAAAGTAGAGTTTTGCGTATGTCCCCTTTAAATCAAACAAAACCTATCAGTGCTTATTAATGCACAAAAATGTGTTTATGAACAGGTGGGTTCTATCTGATCAGTGTTTTGTTGGATTGTGATTTTTTTTTTAGTGCACATTAATTTTGCAGATTTAGCATCACATTTTTTTATTCCTCCATCATGTTTATCATGTTCTTAAATCTGTCAAGCTGCTCATGTTTGTAATAGCCATACGTTCATATTTAGAGGGGAGAGCATAGCAGCTTCTGGATCAGGTGACATAAATCTAAATCATTTCATGGAAATTTTTTAAATCTGGTGCAGCTTCACCATAAGCAGATTTTCCTCTATTCCCACTCCTTTTTGCCATTTTAGAAAAGAGCGGCACAGATGAGAAGAATACTAAACAGGCATGAAATGGCATGAAACCCACTCTCAAGTGGGACCAGGAGCTGGTCAATATTTATTGCTCATAGATGGACAGGAATGCAATCAGCATATTTCAGGCTGTTTATCAATACCCCTTTTATTTCCAACACACTCCCTGAAATATTTAATACGCCTGGCTGTGAAAGAAGAGCTTCGAATCATTAGAGCGAAGAAAAGTCAAAGTTTTGTACGTTTGATTTTTCAATTATTTTCGATTTAAAGTTTAATAGAAGATGCAGCGTGGTGAGTCTAAATATGCACTCTTAGATGGGACAAATGACAATATGGCATCAACATATTTATTATGATTTACCAAATAAATTAAAAAGTGAACATTTTCTTAATGACTGGAGCTTGCAGGAAGCAGCATTTTTCATCTTTTTTTATGATCTGTTGTGCAGAATGTGAGTCTGTTGATACAACACACTCTAAACTAATATTGTGCACACCAAGGAACATTACTGAGTTGTAACAATATAATTTATATCTTCATAAGATATGTTTATTACACACAATATTACAGTTTTTTCCAATAATATTGCCGATAATACGACTCGACACAGCCCCACTTTCAGACTTAGAAATTAGCATCACGTTTTGTACTTTCCCACTTTAATGCTGCAGATCTGCTTCAAGTCAAAGTGCAGCACTTTATGCAAACAAGTTTCATAAGGAAATGGAAGAATAAAGCACCAAACACAGGGCTGCTAGATTATGGAAAATCTCATAATCATAATTATTTCACACGATTGCTCACAGAGGTGGAAAATACATTACATTTATGTCTCCTCTTCAGGCCAAAACACACCAGTAATGCTGCAGTATAGATCATCAGAGCATCAAGAGACACTCTGTGTCTGCACACTACACTAGACTCTGTATTATGAGCAGTTTCACCCTTAAAACATGGTTTATGAATATTCTTTAATTTTTTTCCAGAGTTCACATTTTAAGGAGACTACAGACACCAGTTTACAGCTGTTTAGTTGTTTGACTTTCTTAGAGAAAATTATGGGACAAAAACAACTTTTGTCATTTAAACTACTAAAAAATGCAAATGTCTATTTAAGATCATAGTTCAAACAACATTTTTGTAATATTCAAGCATTAGTTTTAGACATATATTGACACCAATAATTAAAGCTAATATTCTAATTGATCAATCAGTCTTATGAAGAAAATCTGGACAGACAGAGCTGCTATTAAACCAGAGAACAGCGATCACTAGAGCCCATAGGTCTAAACAGGAAGCCAGTGGGACAGAACTGTATAAAAAAATGCTGGACACTATGACACCGAGTGTCGGAGATGTGCATCATACTCCATTGTGTTTTTCCTTCATTCTGCCGTCTTTGCTTCAACAGATTTTTTAAAAATACCACCAGATGTGTGTGAGTTTATCCTTCATAAGAGGTGGAAGTGTGTAATTCAGAACATAATAAAATATAAAAAATGTTGCATAGATTAAACTGTTTTTGTGATCATTTGGAGTCAAAATTGAACCTGAAGCACAAATCCAACAAACCTCAATTGAATTAAGTACAGCGCCTCCAGCTGCCATTCCTCCTCCATCCTCCTCAGTGTTAGTTAGTCCTGTTCTGTGTTGTCTGGTGAAATGTTAAAGACCTCCTTCTCCAAGGAACTACTTCAGAGTCAATAACATCAGTCAGACCTTTGGGCCTTTGGAAGCCGAGATCGAACTGCAATCCAAATTATCATAATGAGGAGAAACACCTGAGACCGTTGGAGGTCTGGCGTTCATCACACCTCCGTTTTACACTCAAACCAACGCAGCTCGCTTGTTTGTTTTCACTTTTTAATCAAACCTAAATTAAAAATTGATTACCGTTGTGAGCATAAGTCTTAATTTGGAACACTTAAAAATAATCAGTAAAAGATGAGATTTAGATCATTTCCCTTTTTTTTCTGATTACGTTACAGTGAGGTGCTGTCTGTGTAGATGATCTATGTGTTTTATCTCCGTGTGTGAAATGCTGATGATTCATAACTTCTGCATCCTCCAAGGACGAGATGTAGGAGATAAAATCATGTATCTGGAGATGCTGACTGTGGTACAAAATGTTCTCATGTGGCAGCATGGACCTATAGCGTCCTGATTAACTCAGGAAGGTGTTCATTAAAAACTGCATAATGAAAAAAAAAGCTTTAATAAAATTAGTTTCATGTTTGGAATAAAAAACATGAACGTTTATGAAGCTACAGCTAGCAGCTAATAGCTAACCTAATGTAGCTCTGAACATCCAGATATCTGCCTAATGTTTCATACGTTCATCCTTTATATAACTGATGGTTAAAAGGATGGTGGTCAGGAGTTCATCTGATGGGTGTCAAAGATCAAAATCAGCGTGCCTCTTAATGGTTTTTAATGATGCAAAGATAATAGACCAAATGTTTTTTTAGGTCACATATAAATGAAACCCAAAAGATTTAAAGCTGCACTGCATAGCATCCAGAGAATGCTGAAGAGAGTGCACCATGTGACCATTAGAGGAGCTGCAGCCAGCAAAATACGCACTCCCATGATGTTCAAAGCTATTTAATATTATTAAGCAAATTAATTACCTATTTATTTATCATTTTTTGCAGAAGTAACAGAAAAAGCTGTGTCGTAGTGCCAGGCATGATGTGCAGCAGTGCAGTTCGTCTGCGTTGCACGAACCAGAAGATCCAGGCTGGAATGATCAGCCTTTAGGGCTGTGCCCAAACTTGGCCAGAACCATGAGGAGTCAAATGAACGTTTCCAGCTGCTAGCTAAGCTAATCTAACAGCTAACTGAATCTTCTCTATTATTTTTCTTTGTCAAATCATAACGTTTGATCTAAGCCTGTTCCTCAGTTCCTTTAGAACTTGGCTCATTTTAAGTTTTAAAATTGTTTCTTTTTATTGTTTAGCCCACTTCATGTTGTTCAACACGTTTTATTACAGTGATTCCTTAATTCTAGAGGTCTGGTAGTAATCAGGTTTGGGTGTTGACAGGAACTGAACTCATCTTTACAAATAATGTGTTTAATCACAGTTAAATTTGATTTAACAGGAGGGTCAATCATTCATTCTCACTGAACCAGGCTAGTTTGCATACCCTTAATGAAAGAAATCATTTGTCATTTCTTTGTCTGAAAGGTGTTCAGATTCAAGTGATGAAAAAGCTAAATAATAAATCTGAGGGGCAAAATACGTCCCTCAGCTCTGTACATCTACTTGTATATAGTTCAGGAATCAGACAAAAACCTATATACCTAAACTCCTACATGCATTTCATACAAACTCATTCATCAAAAACTGAACCGGTCAGTTGTTTGTCTTGTCTGGTTTAAAATGGCCTTTCAAAATAACCACTCACTTAATGTAAATGACTTTTCATAGGTGAAAAACAAACATTTTATTTTATTACTGGTCAAAGAAATATGATGACTATTGCTTAGCATTGGAACTAGCAGCATCTCTCATCACACAGTTTTACTTCCTGTATCTTATCTTGGGGCTCGTTGGCTCTGCTTCACCAGTTACAGTGTTTTATAATTTCAGTAGGTTGTGGTGGAGAAAATAATAGCAGTTCACCCTGAAATCACAGTGGCTTTTTTTGAAAAACTGAACCAACATGAAGTAGAAAATATACTAATATGTTCTCTAATATGTTTTTATAATCCTCCACCTACGAAGGTGAACTCTGTTACTTATGAACAAGAACACCAAATATCTCAGAGAGCAGAAACACTCGGAGATTCAGTTGTTTTTTATTTTCACTGTTGGGACTTACAAATTCATGCATGTCTTATGAAAAGCAACTTCTAGCATGAGCAAAAGTTTTAAACCAGTTGTCATCTCTTTATATTCCCTTCTCAGCAGACGATCTTTTAAAATGGTTCTGGATCAATAGTTCTCCAGACTCTCTGGGGATCTTTCTTTGGACTTTGAGTAATCTCTCAGTTCCGGTTCCTGAACATGACAGAAAATTGTGCAGTGATTTAAAAAGCAAGGAAAATGGACAAATGAAGGAGAATAGAAGAACCTTCTGAACCGCAAGAACTTTCAACTCGGATCTTGTCTTGAAAAACTGTGACATCTCTAGCATGAGAGTTATTACTGGGAAAATCTGTCACGTAAAGGATAAGAAAATAGCAGAAATCATATATATATATATATATATATATATATATATATATATATATATATATATATATATATATATATATATATATATATTTATATATGTATATATATATATGCCACTAAAAAAAAAGTAATGAAGTGCTTCTCTTGCATTTGTGTAAAAGCCTCCACCAATAACACGGCTCAGTCTGAAACCAA
Organism: Aphyosemion australe; assembly: GCA_006937985.1. Taxonomy (NCBI): domain Eukaryota; kingdom Metazoa; phylum Chordata; class Actinopteri; order Cyprinodontiformes; family Nothobranchiidae; genus Aphyosemion; species Aphyosemion australe. The sequence continues at coordinate 1,268,588 of SSNS01000071.1, read as the reverse complement.
CTATTGGACCATTCAGCTGTCGGTCTCCCTGAACCAGAGGTGCCCAATCCTGGTCCTGGAGGGCCGGTATCCAGCAGGTTTTAGTTTTAACTCTGTTTCAACACACCTGATTTTAATCAGCAGGTGATTAACAGGCTTCTACAGAGCCTGATGAGCTGCTGCACAGGTGATTCAACCACTGAATCAAGCGTGTTAAGAAACCACTAAAATGTGCTGGATATTGGCCCTCCAGGACCAGGATTGGGCACCCTTCTGCACTTCCCTGGGTTCTCCACTCATCACACACTCACGTATTTAGCAACAGAACACCACTGGTGTGAGAGGTTCTCCACTCAATAATATCAGAGAAGGAGAAACAGCCGGCTGCTACCAGTTCAACTTTAGGACAAACTACCAGAGTCCCAAAACGAAAAACACCATTTGAGTTTTGGACAACAAAAGATGTTTGGACCTAGAAAACCACGACAGGCGTTTAGCGCTCTCTTGTTTAAGCAATGCCTCTTCCCATATCAGGGGGGCGTTGCCTAGGCATAATAGCTGAGGGGAGGGGTTAAAATTTGTGTTTAAAACTAGCTTGTTTTGCAGATTTTCCATTGCAGCTTTAACTCCTCTGCCACTGTTGCCCCATCACATGGACGCCTATGCATTTACTGCAGAATACAGTTTCTCTATAATTTTGTCTCCGCAGCCAAACTATTGTTCCAACACTCAAACCCAAAGTTGCTCCATAGAAACTAAAATGAGCTCAGAGTCTGCAAGCGTCCTGCAGAGATAATTTCATTCTCTGTCTGCAAAGTGTGGAAGACATTTGTCACCTTTTTTCACAGCAACATAGAAATTGCAGAGGACAAAATGAGAGAACAGACTAGGACTGCAGGAAATTGAAGTGATAATGTTCACTCTGGGAAAGTTAAAGGGGAGCAGAAGACAGACTTCATCAGCATCAGCCAGAACAGCAAAGATGTGATTCACATTACAAACTGCAGCTTGTCCCTTTTTCCCTGGTTAACGTGTCCTAAGGTTGTCCTTTTATGCCCAAATATAAATACTTGACAGGTAATTTTCATATGTGAAGATAAAACATTAATTATCTTGTTTTGTGTTTCCTGCTGAGTATCTCAGAGAGATTAGATCCCTGTTTGAGATCCAGACCAGACTAGAAGGTGTGTTAAACATACAGAGCAGTTCTCCACTAAAGTAATACATCTTTGTTGTTATAACGTGTGATATCTGAGTCAGATCTGAACACAGACGCCCCAGATTCAACTTTAATGTGACGTCCTGTTACTGTTCAGTCAGGATAAGAAGATCTTCTCTGATATTTATTAAAGGAAAGCTCACAGGGTGATTTCTGCTCCAGGATGGCATTAATTTTAAAGAACAGCCAATAAAATCTGGATTAACATCACAAGCAAATGACTCCTAAATTGGGCCTTGCTGTAAAATTCATCCTATCATGTTCTTTATTCTTTATTAATTCTCTTTACTCACTTCCTCTTCTTCTACGGTCAGTTACTTGAAGCAACATCCCGCAATTTTACACCTTAAAATTATGCTTTTTTGTAAAGTTTTTGCGTCATACTATTATCTATTATGTTCATTTTCATACCTGTGATAGTGTTGGGGGGTCCCACGTCTGTTTACTGCACTATACAGTTTTTGAGCTTCGGGTAGCCGCAGGATGTACTGACTGGGTGTCGTTTTACGGCAGCATATGGCAAGCCAAAGGGATAAAAAAAGTGTGCGTTCTAAACGCACGTTATGTCCGCCAAAATGTGCATCCTGAATGCGCGTTTTGACGCCAAAGGGGGCAAAAACTCACGTGTTCTAAAGTGAGCAAGACGCGCGTTTTGGTGGACATAATGCGAGTTTAGAATGCACGCTATTTTTATCCCTTTGGCTTGCCATATACTGCCGTAAAACGACACCCAGTCAGTACATCCTGCGGCTACCCGAAGCACAAAAACTGTATAGTGCAATAAACAGATGTGGGACCCCCCCAACACTTTCACATGATCCCTTTGGCTTGCCATAATTGTATAACGTAGACTCGCTGTAGCAGCGGCAGATTCACCAAAGAAAGCTAGAAATCCCTTATCAGAGAATCTAGGAAAAGAAAAGAAGAACGTGATAGAGCAAGAGCAAAGACCAGAGTTATTATTGGGCCGTCTTTTCCTCGCTGGAGAGCTCTTTTAGAAAGAAAGGCATGAACTACGAACTCTAACCTAGCCGTGCTGCTAATGGATAGGTAAGTAATAAATGATTTCACCAGGGTTATTGTGTTTGGTCGGGCATAAAGTTGTTATACAGTCCTGATAAAACTATTTATTCAATGTGTGGAGGTGGAAAAGTTTGTTTTCGTTGTTTTGCTTGACATTAGGAATGTAAACATGACTCTTACGCCCGAGAGAGATTTATTGTTACGACAGTGACGTTACGCAGCAAGCCTCTAGAGGGCGACAGAGACCTTATAACTGCAAAGTTGCAGAATCCTGCTTTAACACAAGTATGCTACCGCAACTGGCTTTTCACTTGTCTGAGTAAAACCTCCCTGAACCGTTTACAGGTGGTTCAGAATGCCTGTGCTTGGCTTCTGACCAAATCATCAAAGCAGACCCTCGTCACCTAGCTTCTCTTCCAGCTTCACTGGTTGCTGGTTAACTTCAGGGTTCAGTCCCAGACTCTGGAACTCTCTCCCCCTGAGCCTGAGATCAGTGGACTCAGTGGTCTCCTTTAAAAAGCAGCTGGAAACTCACCTGTTCTGGTTTTGGTGTGACCTTGTGTGACAATTTTTACTTTTCCCATAATATTTTTTAATCATTTTTCAATGTTTTAATTTCTTTTCTTTTTTTATAATTAGTTTCTTCTTCTTCTTCTTCTTCTTCTTCTTCTTCTTCTTCTTCTTCTTCTTCTTCTTCTTCTTCTTCTTCTTCTTCTTCTTCTTCTTCTTCTTCTTCTTCTTCTTCTTTCAAGTATCTCCAGTAAACCTCTTGCATATTACAGTCCCTTGAAAACACACACTGAACTTGAACAGAAACAAAAATGAATAAATGAAAGAAAATCTAAAAATTATGCAGCTGTTTGAAAGTAATGCATTATTGCATTTTATGGTATTTTATTGCATGTATTGCATTTTATTATTTAGCATATTATTAATTTGACTTCATTTTTTATGTTAGAAATAAAAAAATCATCATCATTATCATCATTGTCATATTGAAGCATAATCAGAACTTAACTTAAAAAAAAGACTACCAAAGAATTTGGAACAAAAGGTTAAAGTGACACTAATCACTTTTATACTTTAACCAAGTAATAATTTTGTCAAACAGTGTGGATCTTTTTGTGGCTTATTTAGTAAGACTTGGCTCATGTTAATGTTAGTTTGCTGGTACAGCAGGCTGCTGCAGGGTTGTTTATGACGGTTGTAATTCCACTTTCAACCAGTAGGGCGGAGAAGCTGGAAACTGTTGAGCGTTACTTTAAACATTACCATCCAATGTTTTATTTACCTTAATGATATTACTTTGATATAATTAATATTATTACCTTACATTAAATTTCAAACCTTGCTGCCCAATATCAATTGGCCCGGTTCACATGGCAGGATTTTAAAAACGATTTTCAAAACATGAGACCACACACTTGGTGATAAAAAAAATCATGGATATAACAGTTTGGTCCAACAGTGTGTGGTGTGCAACCACACTGCAAAAACTTCACACTACACACAGATTTCAGACACAGAGATTCCCTGGTCACAAATGAAATTTTCAAAACCTCTCGAGATCAAATGTGACTGAACAAAACAAATGGCAGAAGAGGTGGAGTGTGTTACGTGCTTCCATCTTCTCACTTTCTGATTGGCTACACCTCACATTCAACAAGCAGCATGTTGGTTTGTCACTAAAAATCAGACTAAGACAATCCAAAAAGTCTAAGAGCCCCAATATACTGTATGATCAGCGCACTCCCAAAGTTCTTCCTAGACCAGAGTGCTCTTAACACACCACACACAGCAGGAATATCTGACCAAGTTTCACCATCTATTTTCTATCAGAAGCTAATGCAGGAGGTAGGTGTAGGAGACTATTTTCATGTTCAGCCTGCATGAAAAACTCAGGGTGACTGATTATAATCAGAAATAATCATTAAAAAATGTATTTTCAGTGAACCACACCTAATAATTTTTTCTAATAAAGTTAGTATAACTGAAATACCATAGCTCTGAATGATTTTCTTGAGTAAAACGGGGGTTTGGTCATTCAACCTGAAACTTACATTAGCAGTATTTGGACTCAAAAGACATTTAGGCTAAAACCAGAGATGGGGTTACACCTGGACAGCTGACCAGTCCATCACAGACACACATAGACAAATTACCATTCACACTCACACAGTTTAGAGTCTCAGATAGCTAATCTAGCATGCATGTTTTAGGTTTGTGGGAATCTGGAACACACAAACACAGGGAGAACATGCAAAAGGCTCCAGCGGGAGTCAAACCCTCAACCTTTTAGGTGTGAGATGAAAACTTTAACCAACTGCATCTATGTGCAGCCATTCAAATCTAAACACTCTTGAGCCTTTACATGTTTTCTTTCCATGTAAAAACACTTCATCGGTGATGTTACCTTCCTTAATGATCAAAATTGTAAATAATACTGATAATCTGGATGAATTATGCAACATATGACTAATTTTTTTTGGTAAAATCTCAAATTTCTCAAAGAGGAAGGTCAGTTAATTTTTAAACACAAGTACCAGTAAAATAAATGCATGTAGGGTGCTATAACCGACTTTTTCGAATACATTGTCTCCGTGTTAGAAAGTGGAAACGATGACACTGTTGAATCTGGGACAACATATAGGACAGTTTAAGTTTAGTCCTGAAGCAGGAATATGTAGACCGATGGGATAAAAGCAGGAGAAACAGAAGCACGTGCTGGAATTATCTATGGACAAAGAGCTTGAATCGGCTTTACAAGACACCTCGAAGCTCACAGGACCAGAGCTTGAAGAAGAGGTGATTTTAGGACAAGCTTTTAAAACTCAGACATGTAAATGTGTTTGTGCAGCCTCACAGCTGGATTTCATCTGCAGAAAAACAGAACATCTCATTTGGACTTGAAACCAGAGTCAGAGATGGCTGAGAGAGCAGGGCAGAGTCTCCTACCGTGGTTTGAGGCCTTCGTGTGGACTGGTGTGTAATGATTCTTCGAGCTTCTGACCGGCGTCTCGTCCTTTGGAGAACCATCAATGGCCGCCATGTTTTCATGTTCATACTGAGATATCGGAACTGGTCCTTGTTGCCTCAGGATGTCAGCCAAAGCTCTGAAAGGAAATCACACAAAAGGTTAACACCAGTCTGATGTTTTCTTTCAAATGTTTTTAAAGAAAACATCTTATTTCGGTCTAGTTTTCATGCTGGATTCAACCTTGAAAAGCCACAGAGACACATGAATCATTTTATCTTAAAGGAAATAAAAGGGCAACATAAGTGTGTCAATGTCAACCCAACGCAAACACCCAGTCCACTTTTCCCTAACTTGGTGACTTTGGGAGATCTACGGTGTATTAATAGCATTTCCCTTCCAGAATGAGCACACTTTAGCTGTTTCTTTTTTGCAGACAGAGACGACCTGATTTTATCTTGTCCTAGTTGACTGCCTCGTCGTCGTGTGCAGCAGGAGCAGGAAAACCTCTCCACTCAAATATCTTCATAAGAAATCACGACAAATTATCAGGGAGCCTCAAAAGAACCTTTGATTGGTCTGAGTATTAATCTGCAGGAGCCTTTAGTTTAGGTTCAAGTTTTGTTTTTAATCTTGACCAAACGTTTTCAACAGATTGCTCAAAAAATAATAAAACTTTGGAAAGAAACTAGAATGAAGGCATGAGAAAGGTTTAGAAAGGGTAAAGAAAAAATTATTCTTAAAACAGAAATTTCTATCTAAAATTACTTTCTATCATCAGAAAAACTTGAGGTAAAAAACTTTTTTGAGCCTTTTCCTCTTTTTAGCAAAGTGTAACGATAAAACTGAAACGTATTGAATACATTACTTTGACTTTAAAAACCAATGATCAAGCTTTTTTTTTAAATCTGGAGTGATTTTGAGGTTTAAAATGATTAAAAGTAACAAATTCCTCAGACGTATCAGAAAACATGCCACAGGTATAGTCAATTACAACCCCCACACTTGGTGCAGTGATGTTTTTATGTTTCATTCCCACCGACTTCCTGTTTAGACGTCTGGGCTCTTCGTTGGTTTACAGCAGCATTGTCTGTCTGATTCATGTGACTTTAAGTGAACACAGATTATACAGATTATATTAAACAATGTAATGCAGGTTTCATTTGATGCTCTTATTTTGACAAGCTGCACAAAAGCATTTCCTGTGTGTTTTCAGCTGAGAAGATATAATTGCAGTGTATTTTCCAAAATGTACGAGTTATTGTAGATAATCATGATGGCATTCATTTAAAAGGCTGATCTCATTTATATTGTAAAAATCTGTTACCATCACAAGGTAAAAGATTTTATTTCTGAAATCTTTGTAAACATCCTTTGATTGTGTTTGAAAGGATAAAAGTTAATATTTCAAGTTTGTCATCATTCAACTCTTTGGTTTCCACACCAAAACGTTAATGTTCTGTTTGATTACATTCTTTATTCATGTATGGTAAAGCCGGCTGTGCATGAGGTAATAGTATTTTAAAATAAATAGTAGTACTGTAAAAGTAATGATAATGTTTAATTTTTTTATGAAAGTATGTTTTCAGGTGTTTCCCAGTTGGGCTCAGGTCTTATTTTCCTAGTATACAGTTGTATATGTAAATGTGCTCCTGATCAAAGGGCTAGCGTAGATCTGAAAGAACCACAATGCAATTGATTTTATAAATATTCCTGTAGGACTTGTTTTATTATTATATCATGAAAAATAAGATTTCTTTATTGCTGTGCTGGTGTAAAGCATGTATTGCTGTTGTATGATTAAATAATTGCATCATAAAATAAAACTAAATATACTCCTATATAGGGGAAACTGGAAAATGGTGGAAAAGTTCATTTATGTCAGTAGTTCAACTAACATATGAGACAGACTCATTCCAGGCAAAGCCAGATTTTTCAGCCTTTATTTGTTATAATTGTGATGATTATGGCTACAGCTGATGAAAACCCCACATTCAGAATCTCAGACAATTAGAATATTGTGAAAAGGTTCAATATTCTAGACTCAAAGTGTCACACTTTAATCAGCTGATGAATCCAGAACACCTGCAAAGGATTCCTGAGCCTTTAGATGGTCTCTCAGTCTAAGATGAATTACTGACATAAATGTATTTTTGCACCTTATTGAGATTTGTCAACTTTCACCAGTAGTTATTATATTAAGTTTATTAAATAAATAGTTCAGTTCAAAACTAGATTGTTTTTTACCCTTAAGGACCCGTGGTGACACTGGTGTCACAGCCCATTTCAAACATCTGCAAAATAGCTTCTTGTGTCTTGTATTCAACTTTGACAACCCCAAGTGAAATTCTATCCATACATATATCAAAAATTATTTTACTTTTTTTATTTTTTTCTATATTTTGATGTATTTTTTCCAATCTGTTTTCTATTTCAAATGGGTTCTTAAGTGTTAATAATGGTTTTATTTCATTTTAAACTATAACACTAAGCTCCAGAAAACTCGTAAAATTGTAGACTGAAGCACTTTTAGTTTAGCTGTTGGAACAAAATGTGTTTCTGAATTCAAAATCTCTTGGAACCCTATTTCTAAAATTTGAAACTATTTCAGAACGCGGTTGGAGACAGTTATTTTCAGTTGAATCACAGCAGAGTGAACCTGAGAAACCTCTCGTCATGACCATTTCTGAGCTGCAATCAGAGAACAAAAGCATGCTCCTCACCACCTGGCAGGCATAAATTGCCTCTCAGTTTGCTCTGCAGAAAGTGATCAATACGACCTGTTTGAATCACACGCTCCCTCACATTTCTTGTGTTTCAGTGAAGGTCACAGACCAAACAAAGGTCTGCCAGAAGCTCAGCATTCTGCTCACAACCCCTCCCCCCAAGTCAGTCACAGAGGTGGGAGTCCAAATCACTTTAGCAAAGCACCGGAAATTAACAGAGACGCTCCCACTTTTCAGGAGCAGACCCCGGCTAGATATAAAGATAATCCAGGTCCTTTCAGGGGGAACGTCTGCCACCAGCCATTATTTCAGCTCACATCTTTATACGGCAGAGGGTCAGCGTAAAAACTCAATAATTAAAGTAGAGAAAAGAACATTTCAATCTAAAGTTTTACTGATGCAGATTCACATGACTCTGTGGTCTTGTTGACTTTAAAGAACTTCACTGTTTTCTCACTTTTCAGCAGAAAAATCAAAACATGTTTTAAATAAATACAGAATCCGAATCCCCTGAGTGATATTTCCATTAAACCTAAAGATGACCCACTAATGGAACGCGCATGTGTCGTCATCAATCCTGGAATTTAAACATTTTCTGCTTCTGTTTTTCTGAAGAAGGAATGAGTAACTTCTCTGACATTTTCAGAGCAGCAGGCAGTGCATTTCAGGTCTGCAGCATAACAATGCCTGATTATTATCAAATCATTAAGTCAACTTCTGGGCTCCGGCTGAGAAGCAAACCATCCTCCTCTGCTTTGTCCAAAACTCCAGTGACTCATGGATAAGAGCTCTGACTAGATGACTAATCATTCATTTTATTTTTTACCATCAGAGCAGAAGCTTGTCATTCTCTTCAGACCTATTTATCACTATTTAGGCTGTATTTTAATCCCCGATGAGCCTGAATCAGCTGCAGCTTTAGAAAGTCCAGATTTCGACGTCCAGTTGTTACACACCAATAACCAGGAACCGTGTTTCTGATAAGAAGTGGAGTTTTTATCAGAGCTCCTGTCTTGGACGGAGTGTGGTGGAAAAAGTTAGCGGACCTTCATTATTTTTTCACAGTTGGACACCCCGAACGCGGTCTCCAGTGAGACCTGTGTAGATGTTATTTGTTTGTTTGTGGGTTTCAGGGTGGAGGATTTAGTGACTCTCAGGAGAACCAACTGCAACCAGCCGGCAGACAAAAACAGAAACACGAAAGTAAAAGACTCCAAGGCCGGGTTTGGTCATTCCTTCTGGGCTGCTGTAGAAATATTTCTTTTTTGTAAACAACCACAGTCTGTTTTAGATTGAATTTGTAGAAAGTTTTGTGGTGGTGTCGTATTTTATAGGGGATATTTGTTTTTATCTCTAACCCATTTGATTCTAAATTAAGTAAACCAAAAGACCAACAACACACATGATGAAAGGGTCAAAGGTCATTCGACTGAGACATTTACATCCAACAAACGAAGTAAAGCAGAGTAAATAATGCAGAAATAGTTCATAATTGTAAATGAAATGGATAGAGGTCTAATATCTTGTTCTTTTGATTGTGTTTTTCAACATTGAAATGGCAAAAAAAGGCCAAAACCATAAAGATAAAACTTTTATTGCAGAGTTAAGTAGAACCATTCTGTCACAGTGTTTGTGGGTTTACTGGTCATTTCTTTCTTTAGCTATTTATGTTTAATTCAGTTTATTACCTCCTGTTGTGTCCTGTCATTAGAGGACAGTGATCTTTAAGAACCAGATAATACTTTCCTATTGATATTTACTCTTGTTCTGAGCTGTGCTCCAGCCACAGGTGCACGACTGACTGGATGAGTTACAGCCCTGGTTGTCTAAAGTGTGGCCCACAGGCCTTTTCTGGCCTTTACCTGCTATTCCAGAAAGGTCAGCTGCATGGTGGTACAGTTGGTAACACTGTTGCCTTGCAGCAAGAAGGTTGCAGGTACAAATCCCTGCTACGGCATTTCTGAGTTGAGTTTGCATGTTCTCCTAGTGCTCCGGTTTCCTCCCCAGGCCAAACACATGCATGTAAGGTAACTTGTAAGTTGATTTGGATAAAAGCGAGAAATGAATAAACATAAAGTAGATCTGTGTCTCTCCACCAGGCGGTTAATGCAGATAGGGTCTACTATTGATTTGATTTTATGGTAGATAAATAAAATCAAAAGCTGACTTATGAGAAACATTCATTAAACTTGACTTAATACTTCAAACATTACTAAAGGAAGAGTAATACAGATCCTGTTCTTATTGCTGTTTTTTTTCAGTTGACCTTTCAAGTCCAGGAAATGTTCTAATAAAGCTACAATGGCAAATTTGGAAATAGCTATGGAGATAAAAATTAAATGAATAAAAAATGAAAAATATAAATGAAGTGGTTTTCTTGCATTTGTCTAAAACCTCCACCAATAACACATTTCGGACTGAAAGCAACTATTGGACCATCCGGTTGTCGGACTCCCTGAACCACAGCACTTCCGCACTTCCCTGCATCCTCCACTCATCACACACTCACGTATTCAGCAACAGAACACCACTGGTGTGAGAGGTTCTCTGCTCAATAATATCAGAGAAGGAGAAACAGCCGGCTGCTACCACTTCAACTTTAGGACAAACTACCAGAGTCCCAAAAAGAAAAACACCATTTGAAGTCACGGACAACAAAAGACGTTTGGACCTAGAAAACGGAGACTGGTGTTTAACTTTAGCGCTCTCTCGTTTCATCTGGCATCGCAGGTTTCCGGTTCCTGCAGAAGTGTCCCAGGGAAGAGGGAAGGGTGAGTGTTCCGTGACCATGCTTGTGTTCAAAACCTGGCTTGTTCTGTTAATTTGCTATAACAGCTTTAAGGCAAAAGACCCTTTTCATCTTTCAAATCTACAAAGATTTACAGATAATGTCCTACAAAAAAATGACCTTGATCATTTATATATATATTCTTTTTTTTAGATATGCAACCCTTGTCTCAAGAACTTTAGAAACCACTCTGCTTGAGTAACAACACCACCACATTGGTTGACAACACCATCTCCTGTTGAAGCATGGGAACCAATCACACCATCACCAGACTGGTGACCAGCATGAGGGGGAGGAGACAGGCTGTTGTGGCTGTGTATGGATCTCTGACATGCTACTGAGGCACCTGCATAATGCAAAATTTTGTTTTTGTTTTTCTTGATTGATTTGAGAAAGATTAATCAGCCAATCCACCAAAACCTCAGAATAATATAGACAATATAGAATATTACACGTTTATCGCGTTGGTCATCTTAAGAACTTTAAATCCTTATCAGTTCTTCACAATAAAGGTAAGCAACGCCCTTCCAACTAAATATGATTTGATGTAAAGAACAAAGAAATAGACCAAACACAGATGTCCTTAAATTAATTGTGCTTATATTTTTCATTCATTTATTTCTTTGTTTGCTTATTGTTCATTTGTTACAAATTGATAATTTGTTGGATTTATAAAAGATTTGCCTCCAAACAGCCCAACAACACAGCTGGCTCAGCTGGTGCAGAGAACGACCTCAGGCTGTGTTTTTATGTTTTGTTCAATTCAGAGACCATCGCTGATGAAAAGATAGAGTCGATATAGAGCAGACCACTCCCAACAGGAGCATCTCTCATAATGGTTCTCAGTGGCATTTGGTTTATTCCTCCGAGGCTCAACGGGAAATAAAATACCACAACCCCTCCCCCGCTCAAAGAATGACTCAAAAGGGATGTGGAGAGTGAAAGGAGTTATCTTGACATTTTTTGTAAAGAGGAGCTCTGGGAGGGAGTAATGGCATGTGTGAAAAGGTCATGAGAGAGACTAAATTATAGATCTGCATGGTTCACAACAGCAGTCATTTTTACTGGAAAAGGAATCATTCACCAAATGTTTGATTAAAATGTGAACAGTTTTTTCTCTGGTTAATAGAAAAAATCTATTCCACATGTTTTAGTGGATCTGGAGGAGGAAAAACGTCACTTCTCAGAGCAAAAGTGGACTAAATGAATGAGACTCCAGCAGACTGGGCTGTGATGGTGAGAGGAGTCTTACCTGTGAACATTCATCTCCTGGGGGGGCTTCGTGGCCTTATCATAGGCAACTTTGGCAGAAATCCCAATGGCGATGATGAGCGCGATGACCCCGCAGGTGATGTACACCGTGGTGTTGGTCTGGTCCAGCGCCGGGTCGTACGGGTCCCCTGTGGGCGCCGGTGAGGGGGGCTGGGTCTTGATCCAGTCCGGGGTGTTGTAGTTGGTGCAGGTCTTCTGCTCCACCCGCTTCCCGCGGTCCGCGCAGCAGAAGCGCAGGAAGCAGCTGCCGCAGCAGAAGCGGTGGAGCGTGTTGTTGCAGGCGAACTCTTTGTCGTACTGGCCGCTCACGTCGTAGTAGCCCAAGCAGGTGTCGTGCTGCCCCACCGAGGGAGCCTGGACCTGGGTGTTCTCCGCCGGGACGGCGGCGGGGAGCGCGGTGGTGCTTCCGTTGACCTCCTTCACCTTTGGGTTCTTTCTCGGAGGAATTTTGCTCTTCTTGTTGGGGGTGACGGCGCACAGGACATTTAACGGGTCTAAGTAAATCAAAAGCAGCAGGAAGTGCTTTATCCCCATCATTTGCTGACCTCCACTCTCTTCAGGGTCTCTGGTTTTCTCTCGTCCACTTCTTACCGAGTGGAGCCTGCTGCGCTTTTCTTCATCTCAGACGCGCCGTTCTGTGCCAAACTCTCGCTCAGGGACTTTGACCGGATGGTTTTGACTTCACTGGATGCAGAACTCATTTTCCGGTTCGGTGCTGATCTAAAACACTGAAAGTCGTTTCATAAAAGTGGACTTTTTGCGATTTTGTTTCTTTGACACATAAATACTCGACGTGCTGAAGGGAGAATGTGTCTTCTGTCTTCACGAGGATCTGCTGAGCTGAGTGTGTTCGAGGCTCTTCGTTTTACTGTGGAGAAACAAAAGGTTTAGTCGGTAAAACGCTCGGACTTCACGGTTTTTAGCACGCAGACACGAAACTGGACCGAACATCAGATTGCCAAAACTTTCAGCACCACGGACAGCTCCCGGGTTTGTCTGTTAAAAAGCGACTCCAGCTGCACAAACACACCGTTGCTTCCTAATTTGTCCCAAAACTTCTGCTTTTTTCGTATTAATCTTCAAAATAGACCAACATGTTAACACAAAGCGATACCGACGGCTTTCTTATTGCCCGATTTCTTCATTTTGCGCACAAACTTTATGACATCCCAACCCATCTTAACTTAAGCACTTTTCTGATGGAGAATACAAACCGAGCCGCGGTTTAGAGCTAAAAGTGAAGACAAGAAGGACTTACGGTGTTTGGAGTGGCCGGTAGGAGCTGCGCTGTCTCAGCCACTGAATCAAAGAGCTTCTGGAAGACAAGAGCCAAGACCTCTCTCCCTTGTCTCCGGCCCGCCTCCTCTCTCCAGCCATCCCCCACCCACCCTCCGCCCACGTCACCAGTTCAAGTATCCCCGTTAATTATCAAGCTTCATCTCTCCTCCCGGTTCTTTGGTCGTTTCCCTGCAGGCTTCACTCGATAACTCGCGGAGGTGGAGAAAACAGGGAAATAACAGCGGATTAGAAGTAATTTGTAAGAGAGGAGGCGTTCTGGTTGGTGTGCGCTCATGCAGCGGTGCAGTTTGTGTGTTTGGAAATGCATCGAGTGGACCCGGACGTGAGGAGGATCTGGCCTGCCTGCGATGGTGGGAATCCAGGGACACGTTTGGTGTAAAAAATAAAAAATCCAAGAATAAACTTAAAGCTATAAATGTAAAAAAGTTCATTTATGCACATTATAAGTTGCACACCAGTCATTGTTTGGTTAAAAACAAACCAAGATGGAATGTTTTCAGCAGGATCAAGTTTGGAAGGAACCCACGGTTAACTTATCATGGTCTGGTTGTTGTTGAACGCTGGATTTTGACTACGTTTCTATTAAACCAACAGTCATGCTTAAAGAATAAACCATCATTAAGCTAATAAAAAATATTTCATTTATTTTTTCAACTTACATGAAGTCCTCAACCTCTGCAACAAGGAAAATAAATGATAAATGACCTGCACTTGCATAGCACCTTTCAGTCAGAAGACTCCAAAGCGCTGTACACTTCAGTTTATTAACAACAAAAAGAAAGAAAAAAATGGAAATTTTATTTTATCCTCTTTGGATTTTTTTATTTTATTTTTTGAACAATAAGGTGTATGTTACAATTTTGCAATAATCTTCTCAGCCCTGTCAGTAACCAGTGCGTTGCAGGTATAACACATTCCCTGCCTGCTGGTAGTGGTCAGAGCGACAGGTGGTGCTGATTGTGTGTTAGCCTCACCTCTGTCAGTGCACCCCAGGACAGCTGTGGCTACAATGTAGCTCATCACCACCTGACTGCAATGTAAAGCACTTTGAGGTACCTAACTAACGCTATACAAATGTGCAGTCTACACAATAAACAATAATGTTTGTTTTAAATTCAAATATCCCCATGGTTGATCAATTTTATTTAGTTTAGTAGGTTTTTCATTATTTTTTAAGTTATGATTTACTTAAAGGTGTCATCATCTATAATACCGTGGATATCTACATCCTATTATAGTCTTTTAGACCATTAAAAAAATTGTATTGGAAAAATAAATAAAAAATGTGATTTTATAATCCTTTTCTGTAATAGGCATATTTTATCGCGAGATCACACGCGATATTTCGGCTGTCTCGGACGCGCGCGGGACTGAGGAGCGCGTTGATTGGTGGAAGGAAGCAGGACGCAGCTTCAGCGTCTTGCTCCAAAACAACAAAAGTTATAACTGAACCCGACCTGGCAGTGACCTACGGGATCTTATGGTGCGTTCACACCGGGCTTGACGTATGCGTCAAACAACGCATACTTCGTGGCGTTTTGACGCCTATATATTTTTGACGTTGACGCAGCTTGCGTTGGCGCAGCTTGCTTTGACGGTTGCGTCAGCCCCACGGGGAGGGGAAGGGAGGAAAGAGCGCGTGTGCAGCTCTCTGTTGCCGGATGTTTGCAACAATGGCGGATCGTTAACGTTGAAAAAACACTCACCCGACACGCCAAGTTCTCCAGCAACCTTCCTCCAAGCAAGGTCCTTTTTATTCCGATCTCGGTAGGCGTAGCAGGTCGGGTCATACAGTTCACGCTGGTTACAAACAGCTACGATCAGTTTGTCCTCCATAGCTGAATGAATTCGCCTTCTTCCCTCGCTCTGCTGTGGCGTATCAACTCGCGCTCTGATTGGTTGACACTTGTAAAGCGACGCAGAAAGTTCAGCTAGCTGAACTTGCTTGACGTTTGCGTTGCAAGCGTTGCAAGCTTTGACGCTTGCGTCAAAGCTTGAAAAGCGTGAAAAGTATCAAGCTTTGACGCGCCCAATGCTCACAAAGCGACGCAAGGACTTTGAAGCAGCTCTGACGCGCCTTACCATAGACTTAACATTGAAACTTGACGCTGGCGACGCATACGTCAAGCCCGGTGTGAACGCAGCATAACCGTCGATGTACGAGCCCGAGCGTCGCATGTAATGGTGTCCTCGCATGTTGTTGAGTTGGGACAAAGCAAGCTAACAGCCAGGCATCGGCTCTTATGCTGTTGTAAAGATGGAATACACAAACCGATCGGAGTTAACACGAATTATAACATGAGTCAACAACGGTAAGACATAATTTATGCGTTTCACGTTATGAAATGAGCTTTGTTGTGCTGGTTTGTTCACTGCTGGTTCATATTTGTTTATATTCGACCTTTGTGTCGGGCATTTACGGCCAGAACTCAAGTTCTCGTTTTGGAATGCACGTGCTCATGGGGTGCATGAGAGCTGGTTGAAGAAGGCAAGACTAAACAAACGCTTCAATGTTAAATATCGGCTTCTCAGCCAGTGAAAAATCATTAGGAAGCCATTATAGACATTGTTTTCAAGTGGAAAAGTAAAGATTTCAGGTGATGACTCCTTTAATCATTGTTTTCCAAATGTTTCAAGTTAGGGGGTAAAATGTTCTTTACCAAATGACTGACCTGAGTTTAAAATGGGGATTAATGACAATAGATTAAAGAACGTCTGATAGATTTACAAACAATGTGAAAGCATGAAGTAAACATACACAGTTGTACTGTAACTTTATTTTATGACTCATGTTTTTGTCAAACCTCAAAACTTCATGTTGAAAAACAACTTGGACAGCATGTTAGCACTGATGCTATTGCAGCTTGCGTGTTTCCCCCATGAAAGAGTGTATGGTTGTGTGTCTTGTTTGTCTGTAACTGTTCCTGTTGCAGACTGCCTGTCTGTCCAAAGTGTCATCTGATGACTGCTGGAAATAGGCACTAGTTCTCCTTGACCACACTGGAAAAAATTGGGTTTAGAGGGGTGAAAGGGATGACCAGCGCCAGCGCTCTGCCTTGTGCGTAGGACACCAAGTGGCCAGGGGGACATCAACCAATCAGGCTTATAAAAAAACTTTTGTGAGGCACTTAACACCCCCAGAACTCTGTCTGTGACTAAGCGAATCTGCCAGCACCCCACCAACTACCCCCCGTTCCTGTCCAACAATCATCTTAATGGGATGGATTGCAAAATGAAATTCCAGTCACAGTCTTTATATTAGAACATTAAGCTGTTTTGATTTTACCCTCTGGAAGAATATTAAATTGTCTTAAAGTTGCATTAACCCTATGGCCCTAAAGTTACCACATGGAGTATCAGGATTAGTACTTTCATCAGAAACCTGCCATATCCAGTCCTAAACATGTCTGCTGCCCTCTGGTGGAAGAGCTTCAGATGACAAGGACCAATTTTATTTCTTAAGAAGTGTTATATTGTTACGTAATCAAAAAATAAAATGTAGCAGATTATTATTTGATCATTATTTTAGCATTAGTCAATAAATTGTTTAGTTTTAGTAACTAGATTTTTAATCTTAGTTCATAGCTTTGCCAAATTAAAATGTTTAAAGTTAGTAAGACTTTGTAAAGTTTGGAGCTGGAAGAAGAAGTTAGAGAATTTACACTTTACTGTTTTGGTGGGTGTTTTTTTTTTAAATTAAAAACAAAACCATGTCTGCAAGTCAATCAGTACAATAAAAGGTGCAGAATGAGATTTATTTCTGGAACACCAACTGCCATGTTACTTGAAATGCTCTTCACATAGTGTACCGATGGCAGCCAATAAATTAACTCATTCACTGCCAGTCGTTTTCTGATCAGAAAGCCCGACTGCCAGCCTTTTTGAGCGTTTTTACTGTTTTTTGAAGAGTCACAGAACATTGTGCTCTATGATCATGTAAACGCCAAAACTACCAAAAGAAAGAGTAGACTCACTTCTTACATCAGGAAGTATCACCGTTTTTCTAGCGTTAGCTGTTCTTTCACAATCTGTTGTCGAAGCGTGAGCTGCAGAAGCATTTACGGTTGGAGCATTGCTTTTTTTCACAGCAGCGTCCCAAAATGATCTCCTAATTCATTGATTTTCTGCTTCCTGATCACGTGATGTGTGACATACATGGATGAAGATCAGCTTTAGACACGTGATGTTTGTTCTCGCAATGAGAGGGCTCGTTCCGACACCCCCCCCTTAAAAAAATGCAATTGACGACTAAAGTCGTTAATGGCAGTGAATGAGTTAAACGGTTTGTCAACAAATTAATAATTTTAATCACCTCTGAAATGTATAATCCTGAAAAATGTTCATCCAATCAACGTGACTGTCCCATTCTTAATGATTAGATCACAATCTGTCCTTCAAACTACTCTTCTGAATGTCTCTCACCCCATTGAACATAACACCCTCTGTGTGGGAAACATTTATGTGACGGATTTATTGTCAGGAAACACAGCTCACTCTCAACTCTGTCGGCTGGCAGAATAGTTGCTCAAATGTGTGTGTGTGTGTGTGCGTGCGTGCGTGCATGCGTGCGTGCGTGCGTGCGTGCGTGAGCCCCCATGAGCAGTCAGAAAGGAGAGTTCGGGCTGGGTTGAGGTGGGGTGGTGACATCATGAAGGACGGGTTTTGGTTCTGGAGATTTTGACCTACCTGATCAGCAGAGCTGTGTGTGATGCTCATGCATATTTGTGTCATAAGCTTGTGTTATATCATTTTCTGCAACCATCTGATTTTGTGACTCAGGGAGGGGGACCTGAAGACAGGGAGTCAGACATTGAATTGTTTTTTTATGTATCTTGCCTGAACAGCTTTTTCCAAGACCTTACATTACAGGGAAAATGAAAAACAGAACAAAATGAAGTTCAAAATCAGATCTTCATGTTGTTAAGTTTTCTTGTTTATGTGAGTTATAAAAAAATCCAGGGTTTATAGTGTGGTTCTAACTTCATAACAATATTCCAATTTAACTGTAAAGGTTTTATGATTGGTCCAAAATCTGTTTAGTTTATTAAAGTTGTAGTTCACTCAGCGAAGTGCAGTAGGAGGAAGTTCACAGCAAGGCTTCGAGTGCGTAGTACACAAGTGTGCAAATAATTGCCAAATTGGGACAGTGAGCATTGCATCATCGACTGCGGCACATTCCAGGATGCCGGTCACTGGGTGTTTCTCAATGTCAAGGAACCTCGCCGTGCCTTGGTCCTGCCTCGGTTGCCTAGGAGATACATCATCAGGATCCACCAAGGCATGTTCCAATCGGTTTCAATGTTCATGTGCTACCGAGGCGTCTGTCCTCCACTTGCCTGCCGTTTAGCTAACTGACCAAGGATACATTAGCGGTGCCTTGTTGCCTTCTCTTGGTCAAAAATTTCCCAGAATACAGCGCGGTATTTTCAAACAGATGTGATCAGGAGCCGGCAGCAGCTACTTCTGGGGCAAATTTCCAGTTTAAATGTAAGTCAACTAATTGTAGCTATTGGGCTTATATGTAAAATGTTTTCTTAGATCCAAAGCAGTCAACTATGGTTGGTTAGCTGCTAGTAGTTGCAGCTTCTGTGGCTAGCAGGTACTAACTCGCTTACACATTTGATTTAACAAATATTTACACAATTAAAAAAGTAAATTGTTATACATCTATATTGAAACTTAACATTACTATGGTGGGTAGGTTGTAAACAGAGCGTGTACGCAGGGGGAGGGCTCTGGCCAGCCGTGGTCACATGGGGTATAAGTCCATCCATCCATCCATCCATCCATTTTCTTCCGCTTATACGGAGTTGAGTCACGGGGGCAGCAGCTTAAGGAGGGAAGCCCAGACCTCCCTCTCCCCAGCCACTTGGACCAGCTCCTCCGGGGGAATCCCAAGGCGTTCCCTGGCCAGCCGAGAGACATAATCCCTCCAGCGTGTCCTGGGTCTTCCTTTGGGTCTCCTCCCAGTTGGACGTGCCCGGAAAACCTCACCAGGGAGGCGTCCAGGAGGCATCCTAATCAGATGCCCGAGCCACCTCAACTGGCTCCTCTCGATGTGGAGGAGCAGCGGGTCTACTCCGAGCCCCTCCCGGATGGCCGAGCTCCTCACCCTATCTCTAAGGGAGAGCCCAGCCACCCTGCGAAGAAAACTCATTTCGGCCGCTTGTATCCGCGATCTCGTTCTTTCGGTCACTACCCAAAGCTCGTGACCATAGGTGAGGGTAGGAACGTAGATCGACCGGTAAATCGAGAGCTTTGCCTTTCGGCTCAGCTCTCTCTTCACCACGACAGACCGGTACAACGCCCCCATCACTGCAGACGCAGCATCAATCCACCTATTGATCTCACGCTCCACCCTTCCCTCACTCGTGAACAAGACCCCAAGATACTTAAACTCCTCCAGTTGGGGCAGGACCTCGTCCCTGACGTGGAGAAGGCATTCTACCCTTTTCCGACTCAAGACCATGGTCTCGGATTTAGAGGAGCTGATTCTCATCCCAGCTGCTTCACACTCGGCTGCGAACTGCTCCAGCGAAAGCCGGAGATCACGTTCTGATGAAGCCAACAGGACCACATCATCTGCAAAAAGCAGAGACCTGAACCTTAGGCCACCAAAACGGATCCCCTCACCACCTTGGCTGCACCTAGAAATCCTGTCCATAAAAGTTATGAACAGAATCGGTGACAAAGGGCAGCCTTGGCGGAGTCCAACTCTCACCGGAAACGAGCCCGACTTACTGCCGGCAATGCGGACCAAGCTCTGACACTGGTCGTACAGGGATCTAACAGCCCGTATCAAGGGGCCTGGTACCCCATACTCCCAGAGTACCCCCCACAGGGCCCCCCGAGGGACGCGGTCGAACGCCTTCTCCAAATCCACAAAACACATGTAGATTGGTTGGGTGAACTCCCACGCACCCTCCAGGACCCCCCCAAGGGTATAGAGCTGGTCCAGTGTTCCACGGCCAGGACGAAAACCACATTGCTCCTCCTGAATCCGAGGTTCGACTATCCGACGGACCCTCCTCTCCAGAACCCCTGAATAGACCTTACCAGGGAGGCTCAGGAGTGTGATCCCCCTGTAGTTGGAACACACCCTGCGGTCCCCCTTTTTAAATAGGGGGACCACCACCCCGGTCTGCCAGTCCAGTGGAACTGCCCCCGATGTCCACGCGATATTGCAGAGCCGCGTCAACCAACACAGCCCCACAACATCCAGAGCCTTAAGGAAATCTGGGCGGATCTCATCCACCCCCGGAGCCTTTCCACTGAGGAGTTTTTTGATCACCTCAGTGACCTCGGCTCCAGAGATTGGAGAGCCCAACCCAAAGTCCCCAGACTCTGCTTCCACCCTGGAAGACGTGCCGGTGGGATTGAGGAGGTCTTCGAAGTACTCGGCCCACCGATTCACAACGTCCCGAGTCGAGGTCAGCAGCACACCCTCCCCACTGTAAACAGTGTTGGTAGTGCACTGCTTTCCCCTCCTGAGGCGCCGGATGGTGGACCAGAATCTCCTCGAAGCCGTACGGAAGTCTTGTTCCATGGTCTCACCGAACTCCTCCCATGCCCGGGTTTGTGGCTCCACGACCACCCGAGCCGCATTCCGCTTGGACTGCCGGTACCTATCAGCTGCCTCCGGAGTCCCACAGGCCAAAAAGACCTGATAGGACTCTTTCTTCAGCTTGACAGCATCCCTAACCACTGGTGTCCACCAGCAGGTTCGGGGGTTGCCGCCACGACAGACACCTGCCACCCTGTGGCCACAGCTGCGGTCAGCCTCCTCGACAATGGAGTCACGGAACATGGTCCATTCGGACTCAATGTCCCCCGCCTCCCCCGGGATGCGTTCGAAGTTCTGTCGGAGGTGGGAATTGAAGCTCCTTCTGACAGGAGATTCTGCCAGACGTTCCCAGCAGACCCTCACAACACGTTTGGGTCTGCCAGGTCTGACCGGCATCCTCCCCCACCATCGAAGCCAACTCACCACCAGGTAGTGGTCAGTTGACAGCTCCGCCCCTCTCTTCACCCGAGTGTCCAAGACATGCGGCCGCAGATCAGATGAAACGACAACAAAATCGATCATCGACCTGCGGCCTAAGGTATCCTGGTGCCAAGAGCACATATGGACACCTTTATGCTTGAACATGGTGTTCGTTATGGACAATCCATGACGAGCACAGAAGTCCAATAACAAAACACCACTCGGGTTCAGATCAGGGGGGCCGTTCCTCCCAACCACACCTCTCCAGGTCTCACTGTCATTGCCCAAGTGAGCATTGATGTCCCCCAGCAGAACGAGGGAGTCACCCGAAGGAGCTCTTTCCAGTACCCCCTCCAGGGACTCCAGGGGTAAGTCTGTTTTATTTAACCATTTTCTTTGATCAAGGAAGGACAGTGTCCTTGTAAGCAAGGTAAGAATCTTAGTCTCAAACATTCAAAGTGTGAATAAATATCATTAATCATCTTAAAATAAACTTCTGTCATTTTGGGTAAAAGAGGAAATGATAAAAATTTGGTTGAAGGTTTGATTTTCCATAAACATTCCTAATGTTTTTTTCCTGACCAGAAGAGGAGAAATTCCCTTTTTCATTTTTAATCTTAGCATTTTATTGTTGACGCTGCAGTCTGTAAAATTGTACTGAATGATATTAAAACAAGCGATTAAATTACTGGCATGTCGTGTCCAAAAATTCACACCAGCACTGTTATCAGTTAACGATATTTTCAAAGAGACAAGAAAAGCATCTTTCCAACAGAGAAACATTTGCTTGTAATCTTATATATACACAATAAAATACTCAATATTTCTATAATTTTACTTGAAAATACATATTTTCAGAAAAGGCACTTGAGCCATTGCTCTGCCTTCTTTTCAAAATTCCCACGCAACAATGGATTGTGGGTAAAACCTAGATCTGTCAGGATTTTCTAATCCTAGAGTTTCACCGTCTATTTTCTATCAGAAGCTAATGCAAGAGATAGGTGTAGGAGACTATTTTCATGTTCAGCCTGCATGAAAAACTCACAGTGACCAATTATAATCAAAAATAATAATAATTAAAAAATGGCTTTTCAGTGATCCACACCTTTAAACTATACGTTTTGTGCAAAAATAGATTATTTGGGACTTTCATGACAATAATTAAACACGTTTTCATAAGACGTTATGCTTTATTTTAAACCCTATATGTATCATTTCCCATGTTGATTCATTTTCTTCCTTTTTTCCTCACAAAATTCTGAATTCTGAATCTCCATAACCCACTTATTATCATTTAAAGTATTTGCACTTGACTTTTAAAAGTATTACTGATTCCAGATCAGTGACATCCTTCTGAAAGTGGATGTCAATTATGTGACTTTTAGCACTTGAAAGCTCAGTGTTCATGTTTGTCTCTGAGAATCATTTTTTTCTGTCACTTAATGGAATTTCATTATTCATTGTCAGATTTTCAGCCTCAAACACCTTTAGGACTCAGGATATTTAAGACAATTGCGTCACTCCATTCCAACAATGGTGGGTCAAGGATAAATGTTGGGTGTAGCTGAAGGTTAACAGAATTAATAAAAAATAAGAATGTTCCATTTGGTTGGAGCTTTAATGATATTCACAAATGTGTTTTAATCTGGTCGAATCTGGTGCAGCAGATGGTGGAAATGACCACATTAAAACATCCAGACAGGTAATTTGACTGCGAAAAAGAAGCTGCGTCAAATTGACTTTCAAACAGTTTGCTATCATTGCCTAAAGTCCACGTCCTCACTCACTCTATTATTATCCGCCATGTCAAAGCTCATCCATCTGGTGTGCAGACTCAACCCTCTGCCAGGATTTATTTGTTTTAGCCAGCTTGAGTGCTATTTGATCAAGGTGAACGTTGTTGGACCAAGGTCTGCTGTTATTACTTTATGAAGCAGAGGTTTCTCTGGTGCAGAGAAAACATTTACTGAGATTCGCTGCAACATTTAATATGTCAAAACTCCAGAAGTTATACGAGCCACAATGCTGCTGTATGAGATTTGTTTTACTTTGAAGTTGAACAACATTAGTGAAATTTATCTGAATGTGCTTGATTTAGCTAATCTTTTTTTTTTTGTTTCAAATTGTAAAATTAAAATTATTGCAGTTATTGCAGAATGTTAGGTAGTTTTATTGAAGTGGGTATGTAAATTATATTTATCTATAGTCACAATGCACAGTACAGTAAAATAAAATGAAATTGTGCAATAAAAAGATAAAACAGCAAAATCAATCATATCTTTGGAAAACGTCTGACTTAGCAAAGTATTTTCAGGACATTTTAAAAGCTTCTACAGAGTTAACTGAGGCAGGGAAATCAACTGAAAAATAAAACACAAAAAAACAATAAAACAAAGCAAAATGATTGGCTCCATAATGCCAATTTTTTGCCACAGTGGCAGATATTTTACTGTAGCTAACAGATGAATTTTTACCATCCCAACAACTTTTTAAAAACCCTCACAATCCAGGATCCAGACCAGGGAGCAGAGTTGTAGCCTTAAGCCTGTTTCACTCCTAATGGTTTTCTGGTTTCCATTCGGCTTCCAGACAGACTGTCATTCACACCGACTGCAGTTCATGTGCTGAACGTCTCCAGATATCTGCTTCTACAAGAGCACCAAAAGAATCTGACACAATACGTTTAAAAATGTATCTGTAAAAATAACGTGAACAATCAAATACTCCATCATTTATAATACAACAAAAGCCTGCAAAAATAAAGTGACACAGGTTTTATTTTGAAATATACCTGATGCAGCTCGCTGAAACACGTCTCACTTCCTCTCTGGCTCATGTAATTACTTCAACTTCATGACGATCCGCATGCGGTGTCCGGAAAAAATAAACTCCATGCAGAAACTTTCCAAATCTCTGCATCCAGATTCACATCATAGCCACTGTCAATGCTCTGATTGGACTAAATGATTTTTATCTATGTGGAAGCCACACAGAAATCAGACCACATCTGTTCCAGGCATCTCTCTAAAGCTTCTCTGACTTTACCCTCACAAATTCCCTGATAATGTCTCCTCAGCCACGGTCCTAATTAAAAAAAAATGTCATTATCAGCAAACAATATAAAAAACTAATGATAAAATGACTAAATAAGAAAGCCAAAGTATTAGATGTGGTCTATAAAACATAGGATTGCTGTCGTCTAAGTCTTTGTTAGTTATTGATTTGATGATTGCTAATCATTAATTTATTCATTCATTATCTTAACTGATCATTCCTCAGTAGGGTCACAGGGAGCAGGTGTCTATCTCCAGCAGTCACCAGGTGAGAGGTGGGGGACATCCTGGGTAGATTGGCGTTTCATCACGGGGACACACAGCGTTAAACGGCCACCTTCTCACTCATGAGAGTTTGAACTAAAACCAACTTTTCTGGTTTTCTTGAAGACGTTTCACCTCTCATCCAAAAGGCTCCTTCAGTTCCCACTCACACCTAGGGACAATTTAAAGCCTCCAATTAACCTGACATGCATGGTTTTGGACTGTGGGAGGAAACTGGAGTACCTATAGAAAGCCCACATATGCTTGGGAATCTTATGTTAACATCGTGTAGAAAGGCCACAGCCAGGATCGTGTTATGTCAGGATTATACTTGCTTTTTAACCTCATGTTGAAGCAGGCAGCAGGCTGCAACCTTGTTCACATACTTGCTGCTGGACTACACACAGTACTGGAGTGTTCCACTAGGGGGCAGAGTAGAGGTCTCAGACCGGATAGAATCTGTTTTTGGTTGGGGTACAACCAAAACAAACATGGCGTCAGTAGAGGAGATCAGTAACCGGTTAATTTTGAGATCACGGCAGGAAAAAAGACAGGAGCGATATTATGAAAGACCTCTAAACCAGAGATGGAGTCACCATGGTGAGTGTGTCTTGCTCATATATGGTTACTCATACTACCGGTATATTGCAGTGTGTGAACACGTCGCGTTAATTTCGAGGTTGGACGCTTCAAATCAATGCAAGTTACGCGAGGCAGCCATTGTAAACATACACGTCGTTCAAAAGCAAGTGTATTCCAGGCCTTAGTATTAATGAATCAGCTCCCATCTAAAATTTTCCCCAAAATGTCAACAAACCATCTCACTTTTTCATCATAATCTTGATTTTGTTTTGACATTGTTTGGCAGTTGTTACTATTTTCCCACAACCCTGTCATGTCTGACTGGTATTTAATTACCTTTGAGTGTATTTGGAAGACTTCACAGAGTCTAACTGAACCTTTCATTATAATAGATGCTTATCAGAGAAGGCTGTAACTAAATATAAAAGCCTCTTCATTATGATTTGTTTCAGTCCCACGGGGCAGAAGTGACAGCACCCTCACAAATTGATGATCTTGTTGATAATGTGTCAGTTTCAATGTGCTTGTCATTATATTCTGCTGCTTCTGTAAAGATGAAGGTGATCAGTCAGAGGTGGCTTGGTTTAATTCAGAGCTGCACATTTTAGAGACTTTATAAAGGTTTAAAATAAATGGTGATCCAAAAAATTGAAAGAATGATACTTAACCCAGAGACAGCCTGTAAACATATAAGAGGCTCTAGCTAGAACTGAGTATTAGTCATTAATAGAAGGGAACAAGGACAATTCCAGGTTTCTTTTCAGTTTGTATGCAGATTGATGAGCTGTGTGTCCCTCTAACCCTCAGGAGCGATGGTTTTATGAAATTCTTTAAGAATAAAAATATCTCAATTAGAGGAAATATTCACACCACCTTCCCCACTATTGTCCCTGAATCATTATCAAGGCAGCTAGTTTTAGAGGTTTTAGACTTTTCCATTTAAAGGAGCCCTATTATGACTTTTTTAAAATATGCAGGATATTTCTATGGTCTATACAAAACATGTTTATGAACATAAAACGTATTCAGCAGTTTTATTCTTGACATTTTCAGTACCTTCCAGAAGGAGCCGCCTTAAGAAAACAAGCTGCTGCTGGCCACACCCACCCACGCCCCGCTCAGGCTGCTACAGGCTGAGAAGCTCCGACATCCGGGAGGGGCTCGGAGTAGAGCTGCTGCTTCTTCAGCATGGAGAGATGATGGTGGTGGTGGTGGTGTGTGTGTGTGTGTGTGTGTGTGTGTGTGTGTGTGTGTGTGTGTGTGTGTGTGTGTGTGTGTGTGTGTGTGTGTGTAAATATCTCTGTGATGTCACAATAAGGGACTTTTTGAAACAGCTTGTTTTAGACACATAATTCCTAAAATCAAACACTGACAGAAAACGAATGGATGGATTTTTTTAAAGAAGTAGTAGAGACCCACACAGCAGCACAAAAGGATGCAACAGTTTTGCATGAAATGCTCCTAAAAGTCATTTTAAACCAAAAGCCAACATTATGGGTGTAAATGAATGAGTTAATACAAACATCTGTGGGGAAAACTCAACATGAATGTTTCCATTTGTTGGTGAAACTCAGTGCAGCCATCTGGTTGTAAACATGCAACATTTGTAATGAGACAAAATATTAGCTTAAATAGAATTTTATCACAGAACCTTTGGCGTATTGAAACAGAAGGATAGCTAGGCTTTTGAACATAGAGTTTAAATGAAGTAAAACTGGCCAAAATACTTATAGGCTAAAACTCTCCTGCACACTTTTCTCCTGATAGAGGATTTAAACCCCATAATAATCACAATCACCAACTCGACTTCATGCATTTATTTGACTCTCATGGTCCAAAGCGTTTCATCTCCCTCTAATTTTAAATCACAGACAGAAGAGCAAGAAGTAAATTTCCTCCTACTACGTTACCTGAACGTTCCGCCCCTGCAGGTCTTTGAAGGAAACTCCTCAGACACCACTGCGCAGATCACAAGAGAAGAAGACAAGAAAAAAGGGCAAATGAGCTTTTGACAAATGTCTTTCCTCTGTGGACGCTCTGGAAGACAGAATCTGCAAATTGGGCTTGAATTCTTCTGTCAGTCAAACAGTCAGCACAGGCGTTAAAGACAAAAGAGAGAGGATTGTCCATTAGAGTTACACAGCTTTCAGTGCACAAAGTTGGTCTGAGCAGAAAGTGCTGACAAGGAGCAGTCAGGTCTGAAGGAGCTGAAGAACGGCTAGGCCTCATTTTCACAAATTAATGACCAAATAAATGAAGAGATCTTGAGCTTAGAGTCTGTTTTTTCTCATCCAAAATCGCCAAACAATCACCAGGGACGTTTTCCAGCCCTTCACACCACAGGAGAATGCCTCTCAAAAGCACTCTGCTTGTGATTGTGCTGCTGATTATCATCAGGGATATTTGCCCCACATTTTCTCACTGGTCCACATTTTGTCTTTCAGTCGAGGGATTTTATGTGGGTCTAGGTTTGGCTTGGCTCAGAGCACCAACCAAAATGTCCGCCCCAGTTACGGCACTGAGGGGAATAGCTCTCTTTTGACACCCGCCCTGTTCACAAGTCTGTCCTGTTGCCTTTGTTAATGAGCCAGGCAGCTTCAGTGTGTTTCAGAAGCTCACAGACGAATGCAAATCCACTCTCTGCATGGCTGAAGTGCAAAAAAGCAGGATTCTCTTTTGCTGTAGAGGCACCAGTTGAGTTCATGTAACGCCAATGAAATTAACTTTTATCAAAGTTAACAAATGTTGCTAAATAAAGAGGAAAATTTGACATTTTATTGGTCTGTAAGTTCATTATCTGAGCTTTTAGTTGCACTTAGAAGTCTCCATTTACTAATCACTAGTGACTAAACATCAAAACTTATTGACTTAAGATCTGAGTTCTCACATTCAAATGTGTTGAGATTTTTCTGCTCTTTCACTCAAGCTAACAAACATACATAAATATTGGGTGAAGGTGATGGACAATAGTTACAAGTTTCTCTTTGCAACATTAAATGCTTTGTTTGACCAAATGTAAGCAATCAGCTTTCCTCTTTTATTAAATGGAGTTGGCTCTGATGTTCAGAAACATCCAAGGCTCAAGTCAACCATGAACTGTAACAGGGTTGAACACCAGGTTCTCCATCCACAGTAAAGGTCCTTTCACATCTCCAGGAACAAAAGAGACACCTTCATGCTGGACTGGATTCTTCAGCTGTTCACTTATGTAACCAAGGGCAGGTCCCAACAGACCACCATAATAAAATTTACCAACATTTATTAAACAAAAAATCATTTTAAAAGCCAGAAAACAAGTACAAAAAGGGAGCCGGGCCGCCCTTACAAGACTCTACCCAGATCTTTTAGTCTGTAGGCAATGCAAGGCCGGGCGGACCACCCCAACACAAACAAAACAACCTTAAAGGACAACAGGAACAGTTCAGTCCCTGGTGCGCCGATCCCCACGCCCCAATAGGAACACACTGCTCACCCTTTGTTGTGGCCACGCTGCAACATCCACAACACTAGCATTACAAACAGATAACAATGGTCCACATTTCACATCTAGAACACCTTACCTCCTTTACCACACTGATTTCCCTGCACGGAGCCTTACTAAACTATAGCAACTGCTGGCAAATACTGACAAACAATTCACCCCACTGCCACGCCCACAGCTATTTATCAGCTCCTATCATCAGTGGAGTCTGTCAACCACCTGGTGGCAGTTGTCGTGCCAACCCTACCAGGTGCCACTGGCTACACTTAGATGAGAAAAATATCGACTGGAGAAAGGTTGTCTGGTGAAATGAGATGTTTGGACACAAAGACAAGAAATGTTTTTGCTGGAATCCAAGTGAAGCTTTCAGAATGAAGAACACTGGACCAACTGTTGGTCATGGTGGTGGCAGCATCATGATGTGGTACTGATGGAACAATGAAGGGATCTGAATGGATAAAGCAATCTATCACTAGGCTTTGGAATGGCTGAAAGCTCAACCAAAATGAACAGTTATGGATTAAAGTCAAGTTAGAACCAGGAAATGTGCATCAACTCTTCCATTTCTGCCAAGGAGAATAACATGTGAGCCAGAAATCTACCAGAAGCTTGTTGGATTTTCAGAAATGAGTAAGTCACATTTAGCCAGAAGTTTATTTGGAGGTGTACATTATATTTGAGCCTGTACCTACACCCAAAATGTAAAAACAAACACAAAAAAATATAGAGATAAATCCTGCAGGATACACATACTGATATGAGATGGGTACTATTTTGGGAACAATAGGATACCACATCATGTATTGATACGAGATGATTATAAGGTCTTGATCCAATGTCACCAAGAAATTGAAACCAAAAGAACAGATGCAGTAGGACAGTCTAATTTACCGAATTGTCATAGCAGCTACTAAAAGTGGTACTCAATAGTTTATGTGGTCTCCATGTGCCTGTATAGATGCCTGACAACATTGAGGCATGCTGATGGATGGTGTCCTGGGGTTTCTCCTCCCAGATCCTGACCAGGGCTTCACTGAGCTCCTGGATAGTCTGAGGTGCAGCCTGGCAAAGTCGGATGGACCTAAACATGACGTCCCAGAGATGCTCTGTTACGGCGTTATCACATCTGGCCTGGCCTGGTCCGGTCTTGGTAGCGTCTGACTGCCCCCGCATGACCAGGATTTGTTCACATATCCTTTTCAGGAACGCGGATGTCTCAGAGCATGTGGGCGGGTCAAAAGACGCACGAAGAAGTCCGCGGTGTCCTCCTTAAGTTAGTAAACAAAGGTGGCCGTGAGCGGTGTTGCTTTTGAAGACTCTGATATAAGAACACTACTACTCTCACTGAGTGATGTGTGCTCCTCACAGCCGTCTGTCCTCACGCTGCCACGGCTGGAGCGGCAGGTCCGAGCAGCAGTGAGAGAAGATGTTTACCTCACTGGGGTGGGTGTGTGGGGTTGGCTCTGCACAAGCGGACCGCTGGAGAGCAGCTGAGCACGGAAAACGCACAGATTACCCAGATGTGAACACAATTAACCTACCAGGGCTGGTTCGTGCCAACCCAGCACCATTAAATTTAAGTGAGGCTAGCGTGGAGATCAGTAAATGGTATACATTTCTTCATCCTCCAGGAACTGCCTACATAAGGCATGTTTCCAGTATTTTACTGGAACTTCCCTGCATTTGCGGTCTCCACTTCACCGGGCTGGTCAAATGGGCAATTTTCAGGAACCAGCGGAGTATCTGAAAAGGGGTAGGTACTTGGAAAGACCCGGTAGAGTCGATGAGTGGAACTTTTGGTTAACTCACGCTGATTGGTTGTAACTCAGTAGATAATGACATCAGCAGACGTCGCCCAAAACAATCTACATTAGTAAAATTAGAAGAGTTGCTGGTGAAGCAGAATGGAAGCACATGAAAATAAGCGCTGTTTGCGCTGATTTGCAGTAGCTGTAACTAAACTCCCAACACCAAGAAATGCAGCAGAATTCCCTCATGATGTAATTCACAGGGATTTGTTGTCTCACACAGTGCTGTAAAAAACGCCGCTTCTTCTGGTCATTGAACTCCACATTTAACGTCACACAGCAGCTCTCCTGGTCCTCCGAATAGATTAAATTGCTGTACTTTGACAGAATAAAACCTTTACTGTTACTGTGGATGCTTTTTAGTGCTGATCACTCACTGTCGAAGCAGTCGCAATATCCTGATGTCGATGCAAAGTCCTGAAAGGGCTGAATTTGTTTGGAGACACAACAGCTAAGAGGACCAAGCCATCATATCTCCTGGTCAATTTTCCCCTCCCAGAAATTACCCTAAAGTTCTGACAATGGAAACACTATATATACTCTATATGAAGCAGGAGGAACCCAGGATCCAAGCTAGGGGCTAAACCAGGGGTAGGGAACCCTGGTTCTGGAGAGCCGCTATCCAGCACGTTTTAGAGGTTTTCCTGCTTCAACGCACCTGATATTAATCAGCAGGTGATTAACAGGCTTCTGCAGAGTCTGATGAGCTGCTGAACAGGTGAATCGACTGTGTTAGGGAAACCTCTAAAACATGCTGGATAGAGGCTCTCCAGGACCAGAGTTCCCTACCCTTGGTCTAAACAAAGGGACTGAGGATTTCACCATCAGTCCTACTGGTCTGTGCATTCTTCTGTGGAGATGCCTCCCAGACTAACACTGACCACCACCAAACCCATCAACAATGTTGCAGGCAGCACAATGTTCACCACAGCTTCTCCAGACCCTTTCACATGAGCTCAGAGAGAACCTGTTCTCATCTGTGAAAAGCTCAAGGCACCAGTGTTGGACCTGTCCATTCTGGTGTTTTCTAGCAAATGCCAGTCAAGCTTCATGGTACTGGGCAGTGAGCACAAGGACCACTAGAGGACGTCTGGCCCTCAGACCACCCTCATTAAGTCTGTTTCTAATTGTTTGGTTAGCTACATTTTAGACTGCATAGGTCTCTTTGTGGGGATCTGTAGGTACACATCCTGTTTCTCCTTGAACAATCCTAGTTAGAGATTTACAGGATAACATTTTATTCAAGTTATAATGAATATTATAAATATTGTTCTGTCATGTGCATGATCAGATTCCGCATCAGTGTCATCCTTCAGGAAATAATAGAGGAAAATGTCCTTATTTTAGTAAGCTGTATTAATCTATTTGTAGTTTTAGCATAAATAAAGGAATATGATTTAACTCAAACATTTTGACTCAATTTACATTTTTAGTCAACTATGATCAAAAGGATGAATTATGTTTTATTTGAAAAATGTGACTAATTTCAAATGTCTACTGATGCAAAACAAATATTGCAGTTTATTCATATTTTAAGCCATCCACCCATGTTCTGTGCACTTTTACTTAGCCTGTTTACCTGTCACTAAAACTCACTCCCATGTGGAGCAGAGCTTGATGAGCTGATGAATTATTTACCAAATTTTATGGAAATGAGGAAAAATATCTCATTTGCTGCCCTTTTTTCCCTTTTATATGGAGAGTGTCTCTTGCTCTGCGGGGAGTTTAGCTTAGCCTTCCTCATGAGCGACGTGAGTTGTTTCTGTCCAACCGTGTTTCAGGGGCCTCATGGAGACCAGTTTCAGGAGCAAGGTGAAGTAAAACTCGAGACTCTGACCACCAGAGACTAAAGGTTGAAGGAAGGAAGACAAAAGTGAGCAAGTCAGAATGAAATTTTGATTTTAAAATAGATCATATAAGAAAGTCATCATTTTAAATAAATGTTTACAGTTAGAAAAAACATTTATTGGTCAGAGTTGGAAGGGAAAGGTTCAGTTTGCAAACAAGACTTCCCAGGCTTTTAATCCCAAGATAAGGCCTAATCATACACTCAGCATGAATCTCCTGTTCCACCACACAGACAGGCATTATTGAACTTAAACCACTGTTATAAATCTAAGGAGAATTAATTTAGATATTAAAGCTTCTTTTACACCATCTGGGGTTCGTGCTGAACATCTCCAGATATCTGCTCTCACAAGAGCACCAAATGATTACAAATTTGACATTCTGTAAAAAATGTACCTGTAAAAATGAGGTGAACTATCATACTCTGTGAACTGCTATCCCAGTCATTAATAATAATGACATGTTTTATTTTGAAAAATACTGGATGAACCTTGCTGAAACATGTCTCACTTCCTGTCTGGCTTATGTAATTTCTTTAACTTCATGATAAGTGGCATCTGGAAAATATAGATTCCATGCCGAAACTTTCTGGAGCTCTGCATCCAGGTCCGCAACGCACCGCAGCTGGTGTGAATGCTCTGATTGAACTCAATGACATTTGGTCTACACTGAAGCCTTACAGAAACCGGACCACATCTGTTTCGCATTCGGTGTGAACAAGGCTTAAGAAACCGAGCAGCAATGCAAATATATATGTACAACAGAGATGAATAGATACAAAACATCTGCAATAATGAAGTGTACAGAGTTATATTTGTCTACAGATTCAGCACAGCTTCACTGTTACACTTCCTGACAGTCCCCAATACCTCTACTTCACACTGGAATCATCAGCGACGTTCCGCTGCAGTTCCACGTCACTGCTTCAAATAGAATCCATTATATGGGGGTGATTCAAACCAGCCACGACACGAATATTTTCAGGCGTGTCCCAGAAGTGGCATGCAGCCGCTAAAAATTGGATTGGGCTCTATTTTTGCCGTGAGCAGCTTCTAAAATGCATCAATTTCCGCAGTTAACATAGAGCTAGACAGGAAATCACATGGTGTTTCAGTGTAAAACCTCTGGTAATTTTCAAAATAAGAGACTATCGCAGCAATGCAATTTCATATCTATGTAAATTATGTCTATACGTGTGACCTCACGGCTTATTTACTTACCGCATCGTTCGAAAAGTGCAACGATGTGTTTTTCATGGGTTTAATCCTGGCAGGAGAGGAACAACATTATACTATATGACATCAAACAGCGATGTTAAACATGATTTGCTTCTTCTTCGTTTTGGTTTAATGGTGGATGGCATAAACAATCTGTGATCTTTGAAGTCTTGGGGGATTTTGTGATCTCGCGAGTCAGATGAGGAGAATGGCGGAGAAGCTGCTCCGCAACTGAGACTCTCCCGGTGTGTACTTAAGCACAGCGAAGCTCATGAGTAAACCATTCTGCAGCCGTTCCGTGCCGCTGATGCCTCCAGTGTGAAGTAGGGGTTAAGCTTCTGCATGTAAGAGGGGACCAAGTGGATCATCAGTTGGTCAGAGGGACCCAGTTCAGCATGATAAGACCAGCTTATAATCTTCTTAACATTATACAAACAGATACATCCCTATCAAAATTGCCAGTACTGTCCACATACTCCCCATCCATGGTTTAGAATTCAGTGGTTATTAGGTACCACATCTACAAGAGGCAGAGCAGAGATCAGACCAAACAAATCGATCCCAGACAGACATTCACTTCTCCTTCACCACGTTTAATCGCACTGTGAATTCTCAACTAATTTAATCCCAGCTGTTCTTTAGAAGTTCTCCATCCCCTTGTCCAGATGAGCTAACATCATAGAAGTGGTTGGACTTGTTCACACAGCCTCTATTCTATAACGCCTGCCATTATTGACTTCTTTTGTCCTTTATGAACTATACTGCAAAAGGCTGCTTTCCCAGTTTCCATTGAAAGAGCTCAATTTACTGCTTTTACATATGCGTCCACAAGCTCTCTTATAGTGGTGTGCTGTCAGGGTCAGTAAAGCCTTACCTGCTGGCCTAAACATTTGATAAAACCTTTAATAACCTTTAATAACAATGGTATTTTCTCTGAATAAGCTAAATTACTCTCACAATTAATGATCAGTAGGCTAATTGATGAATAAACAGCAATGCATAATTTTTAAATTACACAGCATCCTCTCTCACTCCCCCCCTTCCCCAGCACGCTCCATAAACATCCTACATCCCGCTGATCTTTAATGATGAATACATGTTATAGAAAACTAAAGTAAAACTCAAAAAGAAAGTCTTGTAAACAGCATTCTCTCTGTGTTCAGCATCCAGATCCATGTGGTCTGAACAGAACCTCTGTTCCAGGCCTTGTTATGTTGTTGTTTTTGCAGTACTGTGACTTGTATATAATGTCATAGAAGGATAATTAAGAAGGTAAACCTGAAATTAAGACCCAGGTACCAAATGTACAGCCCACCACTGGCACTAAACTCAAAATGAATGCAGAGGATGGACAGAAGGCTGAGTCTTTAAAGGTATTTGATCATAAATGAGCTCAAATTACGTTCATAGTGGTGTAAACATGATCAAATTACAGTATAATCTTCTCAGTAGCTCTTGTGTGAAGTAAGCTTTGTTAAAGTTTCCAAAGAAAATAACCAATCAGTCCAATCCACAGTCAGGACCTCATATCAGCCTGAGGTGGGATGTAAATGCCACCCAGACTAAACAAAGACAGCTGGAAGGGAGAGTAAAAAGGTTGACCAGTGATAAAGATGATTCCAGATCTGTACAGCAGTGTTGTTACACCCCAGAACCATCACTCTTTGTGCATAAGCAAATTCCCCACCTTTGCAACCAGAGTTGGTTTTTTGTGATGCGCTCTATGATATTTGAATCCTTCCATCTCCCATATGGAGTCCAGAGTTTTACACACAGCGGAGCACATGTTGGAGAGGAAATGTCCAGATAGCTGTGTGTGGTAGTGTGGCTCTTTTTTCTTTTTTGTGCTGCTTAACTAGTCTGAGACCACTTTAAGCTCCATATGTAATACATCTGTTGTAGATGGGGTGAAAACTGACCAGAGTACCTCTCTTGATATTAACAACTTATATTTTTTTGTGTCGAAGGTCAGTGCAAAACCAGTTTGTGAATTAAAAAACAAACAAACATAACTTCATAAAAACACAGAGCCAGATGTCCACGGTGCCATGTTGGGTAGTTCTGGACTGGACTGAGATCTGGTGACTGTGGAGATTGTTTTACTCCAGTGAACTCATGGTCACGTTCTAGAAACCAGTTGATGAGATGATCTGAGCTTTGTGACATGGTGCATGATCCTGCTGGAAGTAGCCATCACAAGATGGGTCCACCATCATAAAGGGATTTATAACAATACTCAGGTTTAATCCAGGCTCAGGTGGTACTAAGGGGTCCAAAGTGGGACAAGAACATATCCCTCACACCATCACACCACCAGCAGCAGCCTGAACCACGGATACAAGGATGGATCCATGCTTTAATGTTGGAAACAACAAATTCTGACCCGACCATCAAATAAATGTGAATGCTGCAGCTAAAATCGAGACTAACCAGACTAGGGAACATTTTTCTATTATCCAGGTCTGGTGATCCTGTACTGAAGCTTCAGTTTCCAATAAATCTCATTTCTTCTTTTCTGTTTTCAGTTTAAGCTTCAGAAAGTCACCTTGACTACAACTCGATTTCCAGATGCTGCTGTGTGATTGGCTGATTAACTAGTGGTAATGAGCAACCTAAGAAGTTCTAAAGTGTTCAGTGAATGAATGCTGAAATTATGCAACTTATGCAGTAACAATGAGTCTATTGAGTCCAATTTTACCAAGCGTTCCTTCATTTTGTTTAACTAAAAAGTGCTCCCTGAAGACTAAAATATACCCCCCCCTTATTTTGGTTGTACCTAAACTCTAATTATTATGTGTTTGTTTTTCCACATTTTGTCAAGTTGTGAGTCTTAGGTGAACCCATTAGTGGAAACTTAAAACAATAGAGCAGGGCAGCCAACAAGACAGAACACATCAAAACAGCAGCACAGGAGAACAGCATGGGAAGAGGGAGCAACTAGAATGAAGAGGATCTGAGAGAAACAGAACTATTCATACGGGGAGGAAGGATTCATGAGAAGCAGCAGATGAAGAACAGATGAGTGAAGCTGCTAAAAGACTTGAAAACTAAGGAAACACAACAGATGAGACAGGATGTAAACTGATGAAGGGAAACAAGTGAATACCAACAATAAGAAATAATGAAATACTGAAGAAATCAAACAATAAATACAGAAAAACGATTCAACAAACTCTGGTTCTTTCTGTGAAGTCTCAATTAACTCTAGCAAGAAAACTCTGAGTTTGGCTTCAGAACAGCTGAGTTCAGTAAGTTCAATCAACTGATTCACCTGTTCAGCAGCTCATCCAGATCTGCAGAAGCCTGTTAATCACCTGCTGAATAAAATCAGTTGTGTTGAAGCAGGAAACCTCTAAAATGTGCTGGATAGCAGCTCTCCAGGACCAGGGTTCCCTACCCCTGCTTTAAAATGTTCCCTTCAACTTGATCTGGAGCCTCGGTTCACTATTGAAACAAAACAAAATAAGTCTTACATCTGTGCAGCAACGTCTGCTTACAAATGAAAATGGTCCCATTATGTAAAAACATATATTAATAACACAGCAGCAGCACTAAGAGATGCTGTCCAAATCAAAGACTCAGTGCACGACAAACTACCAGTTGAAGCATGAAGGTGAAAAATGTTGGATCGAATAATAAAAAAGAACCGATTTCTATTAACTCTAGACAGATTGGACTCACTGATTCATAGACTAAAATAATGAGAAAATTCAAAATCCAGATTTTAACCTGATGAACGCTGAGTCAGACTCAGAAACAGAGAGAGACTCAGAATTTGTTTCCATGTCAGTCTGCGGTACATGATGTTTGATCTGTGTGGTCACAGATTCATGTGTCAGTCTGATCAAAAAAGAAACATGATCTAAGAATAAAAACTAATTCAGGATAAGAGAGAAAATCCTTCATGGTTACAGTTACAAATTCCACTAAAGGGACACACCAGGAGCCACAAACCAAGTGACCGGGTGGTTTTCACCGAGCAAAAAGACTTCAAGTTTGACACAAACACATTTGTCTGAAGTCTATAAAAGCAACCCAAGTTCTAACTTTAATGTTTACATCCATTAAATGGAATCAAGGGTCATAGAGTTTAAGGAGCTGTGGCATCTGAGCTGCCAGAAGACAACAGCCTCAACATTCAGTCTTTTATATTCAAGACAAGATGATCAAAAGTGACAAAAGGAAAAGTTGGTTGCTCACGACGTAAACAACAACAATAGAAAGAGGTCAAAATGTTTTCGACTCACTGAACTCAATAGTTTGGCATTTTCTGGGGACCAGAAACAGACAAAACGAGTAAATGAAAGGAGATTTTCAGGCATCCATCTTTGTTTCAACGCTAATAAAGCTGCACACTCAGATAGAATTGTTGCTGTTTTGATCCTGGTAATTTATTTTCAATTTGACACACCTCACTGCTCTTTGATGCAAAGAAAAGGGATTAAAAGCTACAGTATAACTTCTCATTTGGACCTCAGTGACTGCATGAGCTGCACATTAAAGGAGACCTAATGAATTCTTTAAGAATGCAAAGTGGGATCAAGGGAAATTAAAACTTTCAGCTTTTGAAGCTTTATGGAAGCAAAATGTACGGGAGCGACGTGCAGGCGAGCAAGTTTCTCTTTAAAGAAAATGAAAGCAAGGCAAAAAGCTGAAACTGTCAGTTTCCATGACTCACGTCGTAACAGATGTTTAGTGATGAGCAACATCTGGCCATCAGTTAGAAGGCAGGTAGAGGGAGGTTTGAAGAAGAGGAGGAGATATTTTACATTCTGCATCATACTTGCATCAAATGTCTTCAGAAAAACGTTTTGTGAGGAAAGAAAAGCAGAAAACAAAACATTTGCTTTTTCTCCAGCTCTTGTACACTAATAAGCCGGACGAGCAGGGTAAATCAGAGGCTCCAAACCGTAGAACACATTCGTCTTGTTTAGCTGTGAGACTGCAGCTCTAAACTCATTTCACCTCTGCTGCAACACCACGGCGCCAAATTGCTTCTCTCGGAGAGAAGCCCTGGATTGCTGTAATGAACAGAACCGTCCTTGGGCGCTCCGGTGGATCTTTTTACTCTCCAAGTTTCCAGCTCGTGTTGTTTGCGGCGCCTTTCATGATGAGCGATTAGCTTCATCCGTGTTAGCAGCTGCTGAAAGCACATCGAGGACGCACAAGGAGCTCCGCTGCCAGTTGCTAGAGGTCACATTATATGGCCAATCATTGCTTCATTTGTTCTCGTTAAGTGTGTCATAATTGTAAGCGTCCGTGGCCGGACCGTGCAAGCGCTAATCATGAGTGACACCTCTAGGGCCTGCGTGCAGTCAAAGCGCAGGATGTGGCACCATTATTTCTGTTCAGCAGGCTTTACAGTGTTTGAGGAGGATTACTGCTGCTTGTTTGTTGCTGCTGTCGTCGCCCTCTGTGGTGATGTTCGTGCATTGACTTCGAAGGTATAAGACGCACCAGTAAACACAGCCTGCAGCCTGAGTGGAGAGTGACAAAGTCCATTCTGTCAGTGGCATCCAATCAATAACAACCTCAGCATGAGCTGTGTGTGTGTGTGTGTGTGTGTGTGTGTGTGTGTGTGTGTGTGTGTGTGTGTGTGTGTGTGTGTGTGTGTGTGTGTGTGTGTGTGTGTGTGTGTGTGTGTGTGTGTGTGTGTGTGTTGTGTCCAGTCGGGAAGCAAAACACTGAAAACAAGACGCCTCTTTTTTCTTTTTCTCTCCCATCTCACAGCGAGGAAGGTGGCCTAGAACACAAAAACCACCACCAGCAGCAACAATTACAAAAACTCCTCTCTCTTTTTTCAGCGCTTGATTTTTGCTGCTCACCCACGAGGAGGAGAGTTGTTAAATTGTGTCTGCATACTAACAGCTTCCTCTGAATCAATTACCATTTGGATATAAATGTCACAGCTTTGGAAACTGTCACCGGGCAGAAACTGAGAGGAGCCGCGGGTTTATTAAGGATGAATGCGGGGCTTCGTAAACACACACATTCATGCTCGCACAAAAAGATCACATATTTTCAATTAAAGCATCATCTTACACTTGGATACACAGCACCAA
The DNA here is from genome assembly GCA_006937985.1 of Aphyosemion australe. Lineage (NCBI taxonomy): Eukaryota > Metazoa > Chordata > Actinopteri > Cyprinodontiformes > Nothobranchiidae > Aphyosemion > Aphyosemion australe. Next base: position 1,229,009 of record SSNS01000071.1, on the reverse strand, counting down.
GGCAGAAAACAGGAAATGAAGAATTCTCTGCCCTCATCAGTTGGTTACTTTTCTCCACATGTCGACAGTAAAGCTTGATTTGATCTTAACAGCTAATTCTAAATGTGAGGTCCAGATAAGTTCAGAGAAGACTTCAGAAACATCTCTTTTACATTTTATTATAAGATGCAGATTCTTTAAGTAAAATTTCATTAAGGAAGCCACCAAGATTGTCATTTCCATAAATTTCCAAATAAAATAAAAACCAACTGATCTTCAAAAACTTCATCTTCATCTTGATCTTCAAAAATAAAATTTACTGACAATCAACTAATGAAAATAAAATGTGTCTTTTGAATTTTGGTTCAACTGAATCATTTCAAACCAAACCAATGAAACAGGTCTGAACTACAATAATGGAACCCTAAACTTAATATTTAGTTACTCGACCTTTTGAGACAACCAAGTGATGTCTGTGTCTCCCAGAGAGACGTCTCACCTGTCCACAGGTATTCTGATCCACTCCTCATGAGCAGACCTGTCCAGCTGTCTCAGATCTGAAGGGTTCCTTCTCCAGATGTGTCTGCTCCTTCCACAGATGTTCAACAGGATCTAGATCAGGCTCATGAAATGTCACCGTAGAACTTTAGAACAGTTCTTTGTGTTTTTGTTTTGGCTCATTGTCCTGATGGAGAACTCATGACCTCAGTCTAAGACCAAGCGTTCTAACACCGAGCACCACATCTGGCTCCAGAACACATTTTAGTCCTGATATTTTATTGGACAATCTATAGTTGTCTTCCTATTTGTCCACTTTGACTTAATAAAAAGAGAATGGTGTGATCTGACATAAAATCTCTTTAGAAGTGGTTCATTCACATCGTCTCATCAGGTGTTTATGGTCCTGTTGACCTAAATTTCTGAATTTTATGTCCAACTGTAAAGGCAGAGGAGCATCTTGGAAATGGTCTACTAGCCTTTACGCTAACCATGCTGGTCAATAATACTCTTTCTAACCCACTGAGACAGCTCCATCCTCAGCTCTCTGTGGTCCATGTCCAGTGTGGTACACACCCTGATACCAAACAGCACTGTGACTACCTTTCAGCCTTTAACAGGCAGACTGACTGAACACCAGACTGGAGAGACTTTAGATGCTGACTACAGGACACACCTTAACATGTTCTTGATGTGGCATTTGTTTACATCTTTTAAATAGGAACCATCGTTTTAGTCTGGACCAGTTTCTTTAGTGTGTTTGACAGAGTTTCTCTGTTGCTCCACAATTAAAAGGAAATGCCTGATTTTGTGAGTTTTTTCAGTTTCAAATTGTTTCAGGGACCAATGTGGGTTTTTATTTCTTCAGTAGAAGGAAACTAACTGTTTTAGTCACATTTCTTTATCTGTATAATTGACATTGCTAATGATTCTTGGTGGACATCAGTATGAAGTTGAGACCAAAATCCAAAGAAAACTTAGGAGAAAGTCTTTTATCAGTGTCCAGGAGAAAGTAATAAGTCTGAATGTCAATCTAACATTTACTTTTAATAACCTGAAGGTAATAATGACATGTATTATGAGAAGAGGAAGGTCTCATGCTTCCTTCCTGACATGAACTGTTTGTTGAAACAGCAGAACTGAAGATCAAAGAAATAAAATATTAATTTCTTCAATCAAGATTTCCCACTTTAGCTGATTTGTTTACTCCACCTGTCCAACAGAGACACCTGTGATGTGAAACTTGGTCTAAATTCTGTTTCTGGGTGCTGGTTTGTACACATCCAGCTCTGTGCCTTTGAACATACAGTAAGAACACCTCCACTAAGATGTGTTAGAGTTAACGGGTCGAGGAGCTGATTTTCTCCTTTGCTTCTTTCCTCCGCCTGCCTTCTTCTCCCTCCTTTTTCCTGCAGTGGGCTGCTCAATCCTCTCAAGTGTTTTACTGTTTAAGCAACTCAAAACCCATCTTTTGTCAGTTTTGGGTAAAAAGCATACTGAAAAGGAAGGGTAGGTTCTGTTTCTTTGTGTGTGTGTGTGTGTGTGTGTGTGTGTGTGTGTGTGTGTGTGTGTGTGTGTGTGTGTGTGTGTGTGTGTGTGTGTGTGTGTGTGTGTGTGTGTGTGTGTGTGTGTGTGTGTGCGTGCGTGCGTGCGTGCGTGCGTGCGTGCGTGCGTGCGTGCGTGTGTGTGTGTGTGTGCGCGTGTCTACTCTGGTCTTATAATTTCCCGTCCATCTGCTTTCTGTCTGTAAACCTTTGTTTGGATCTTTCATCACATCATTCTTCAACATCCTGGGATTTGGTATCGGCATCCCTCAGAGTTATGTTTAATTATTGATGAAAAAAAAAACATTTAACTTTTCTGGGACTGTGGTTCTGCTGAATTCATAGTACAAGTCAGTACACAAATATGTTTATGTAGATGTGACAGATGGTTCCTCTGGTAGTTAAAATCCATAGTACCTGCTGTGAAAACTCAAAAAAAGATTGAAAACCAACAAAATGTTTGATAACACTGTGATAACTTTTAGTGTACAAACACCATCTGAATACTCCACATGCAGCCTCTGCAGTGCATAAACAACTAACTTTGATGTTTAGACAGGAAGTGAACATCAGAATGAACTATTCCATCGTATATCTGTAGAACAGACACAGCCAACAACTGCACAACATGTCAGAAATAATGTAAAACTCACAATCAAAGCTCTGCCTGCAGCAAAGGCTCAGGACAGAAAAGGCTGAAGAATGACAACAACAATCTGCCTTTGACAAGCTTGGACAAAAGAACTGCCACATGTTACAAAAGCTCCAGTAGGAGAAACTGTGTTTGAGCTTTGGAGTTTTTTAATCTCAAAGTGTGTGTTAGTGCATGAAGCATACACCTACACACACCAGAAACTGTCTGAAGGTCAAAGGGGCAGTGGAGAGTTAAATACACTAGACGTTCAGCCTATAGAACAGAGTCAGACGACAGATTTTTACTTTTGTTTAAAACTTTCAGCCATGCTTGTTTTAGTTTTAGGCAACAGAACTGCTTCAGTAAGCTGACAAAAGCTGATAAGATCTGTTCATAAGTATGGTTGATAAATGAGGGCCCTGGACTGTAAACACTAACACCAAGTTTCTCCATGTAGCTAGCAGGGAGTTTAATCTCGGATTCACATCTGGCCCAGTCTAGTCCGGTCTTGATAGCGTCGGCCCGGTCGCACACGGCCAGGTTTTGTTCATACAGCCTTCTCAGGAACGTGGAAATGTCCGAGCACGTGGGCGGGGCAAAAGCAGAGAAGTCTGTGGTGTTCTCCTTAAGTTAGTAAACAAAGATGGCCGTGAGCAGTGTTGCTTTTGGAGACTCTGATATTGCTTCCTGCTCTCTCTCTCTCATTGAGGCTGCTGTGTGCTCCTCAGAGTAGTCTGTCCTCGTGCTGCTGTGGCTGGAGCGGCAGCTCCGAGCTGCAGTCAGAGGATATGCTTTCTCCCCAGACTGATAATGAATCGTGCATGCGGGAAGCCCCCCTAAAAGTAGGTGTGAAATTCAGCTGGCCAATCAGTTGGCAGTGGGTGTGTTGGGTCAGTTCAGCCCGAAGCGGACCGCCGGGGGAGGAGGTGTGAAAAAATGGTTGGTTGAGCACAGAAAACGCACAGGCTACATAGATGTGAACTCAATATACCATACCAGTGCGGTTCCGTGCTGACCCAGATCATCTCTTATCTGGTCTGCACTTTAAATAATGTCTAGTATCCAAAAATACATTTTTGTCTGCCAGAGGTACAGGATCCCTGTCCAGTCTTCTTGAAGAAGAGTTTAAACAGCAGAAATGGTTAAAATATTATCTTCAGGAGCTCTCAGAATCCAAACCAGAATGTGACTGTGACACTTGTTAAACCACTGCTAGTACCATAGTGGGTTTTCAGATGTATTACTTTATCAAACCGGTGCCATTTCAAGGTTAAACCCACCCAGTGGAGTGGGCAGAGCTGTGAGTACAACCAAAATGCTGAACACTAACGGCTAGCTGTTAGCTGAATGGCTATTTTGTGGGTGAGCATCAGGGACAATAAATAATCCCAGGCACCTGTGTGTGTCTGTGTGTGTGTGTGTGTGTGCGTGTGGAGAATCTTCTGGAGGTGGGCTGAGTGGGACATGATGGCGTGCAACTGCGGTCTCCGGGTCTGCAGTCATATGATATTGTAGAAAACGCACGGGTGGAGGCAAATCTAAGTGTCTTATTTCTGGGTTGAAATAATGGCTCATGACAATAACTTATATTTCTTAAAAAAAAGACACGTCAGTAGTGCCAATGGTAATATTTGATCATATTGTGCCTATCGTTGCTCTAGGTGTAAAAAAGCATGATAAAGGCTGTTTAACGAAAAGGTGTTTCTAAAAGCATCTGCATATTTGCAAATATAACAAAAGAATCACTTAGTTGGCAACAGGGGTGATGAGACTAAGTTGCAACAAGGACCAAACTTTATATTTATTATGTGATACCTATTAGGTTTTCCTCTCTGCAGTATTCTGCTCCTTCGTAGCGATTCTTTCTGTGATAGTGAACTAGAGAGAACACTCGGTTGGAGTCTCATAGCATCCATTTCAGAGGTGAACATTAAAATAACAACCTCAAAGAGAAACTCAGAGAAACATCTCAGTGAGACTTCCAGACCAAGATTCCCTACATGATGTCAGAGGGAAGATTTTATTACTCAGCGGTGAAAACTAGAAACATGACAGTCGTATCCGAGGCTCTTCTGGCCTGATGGAGTCTCTAAAGGGACGTCATCTCGGCTTAGCTGAGCTTGTTTTCTACAGAGATAAAAACCTCCCCTTCCTGATAGAACAGTTTATGTGACTGCCACATCAGCCGGCCCACCCGGGAACAACGCCACCAGAGTGGGATGTCCTGTTTAAGATCCTTGTTCAATCACCACTCCTGGCTGCTGGTCGTGTTGCTGGTGGCATTTTGATTGAATGTTTTCTATTCACACACAGAGATTCCTCTTAATGGCCCTTTTCATGTGACAGTGATCTATATGCAGGTAATAACAATTGGCCATGATGGATAGTGCTGTCAGATTTACCATAATTATCCTGAGATTAAACATGTTTCAGAAATTCCAAATGTCACGAACCATTACAGGGTCACCAGGAGAGTTGACTCTGCAGTGCAGCAATGCAGACCATAATTTAGCTGCGGAGCTCCAGTCTGCACAAACAAAGATGATCCTTTTAAAAATACTTTCAGATTAGATCAGAGGTCAGCTACTCTATTCCTCAGGGGCTACCATCCTAAAAACATTAGCTGTTTTCTGCGCCAACACACCTGATATGAATGAATGAGTAATAAACAGGCCTCTGTGGACCTCTGCATGGTGAAAACATTATTCTTTTATATGATTCAGGTGTGCTGAAGAAGGAAACATGAAAAACTTGCAGAATGGACGCCCTCGAGGATTGGAGTTGGTAAATCCAGGTTTAAATTCTGTATTTTTCCTCTTTTAGAAAAAAACAAAGCTGATACAAAGTGTAGGATTGTGTGATTTCATTATTATTGCGGGTCACTGAAAGGCTGGTGATGGTGATAATGTTTTTGCTTCTGTTTGTCTGTCTGTAGTATGAGAGTGGATCCATCTTCTGGTGGTTACTTCCAGCAGCATAATTCATCATGTCACAAAGCTCAGATCATATTAAACAGTTTTTGTCCCAACATGTCCATAAGTACACTGGATTCCAACGGTCTCCACAGTCAACAGATCTCAGTCCAGCCCAGAATCTCTGAGGAACGCTTCGGCATGAACAAGGTGGACATAATAAAATGGTCAGTGAGTGTATATACCCAACTTTTATAATCACCAGTAAAACATTTGTGTAGCTTTATTTTTTTATTCCATTCCAAAAACAATCCAAAGTAAAAACACAAAGTAGGTCAGCAGGATGAAAGCTTTACAACAGATTGAGGTGAGATTGAAAATCTAACAAGCAACACGGCTCTACCTCTGACTCTGTTTGCTCTGCAACGTTGATGTTTTATCTCCACAAATAACACAGGCCTGGAGGAGTTCTGCTGTGTGGTGGAGTTGCTAATGCTAACGGTTAGCTTCTACTAGCTGAGACGTTCTCTGCTGTTTCCTGGATGATAAACCAACAACAGCCTTCCCTGTCGTGAGCTGAGATGGGTGAGTCCATGAATGCTAATTTACATTGTGATGTAGATCTGTGTCCATTTCTAATTTGAGCATTTCACCGTTTATTATCTATAAGTGGCTAATGCAGGAAATAGGGGTAGAAGACTATTTCCACGTTCAGCCTGCATGTTAAATTCAGAGTGATCGATCATATTTAAAAAATAACAAGTAAAAATCAGTTTCTCAGGGAGCTTGGTCTTTAAATGCAACTGTTTGAAAAAATAAAAAACAGGATTCTCATTTGCTAGAGGCATGAGTTCAAATAAATCCAATAAAAATGACTTATTAAAGTTAACAAATGGTAAGTTAAAAAATAAAAATGATAATTTGACTTTTTATTATTCTGTAAGGGCTGCACAGTGGCGCAGTGGTTAGCGCAGTTGCCTTGCAGCAAGAAGGTTCTGGGTTCATATCCCAGCCTGGGGTCTTTCTGCATGGAGTTTGCATTTTCTCCCTGTGCACGCGTGGGTTCTCTCCGGGTACCCCAGCTTCCACAGTCCAAAAACATGACTGTCAGGTTGATTGGTCTCTCTAAATTGTCCTTAGGTGTGTGTGTGTGTGGTTGTTTGTCCTGTGTGTCTCTGTGTTGCCCTGCGATGGACTGGCAACCTGTTCAGGGTGTACCCTGCCTGTTTGCCCGATGTCTGCTGGAGATAGGCACCAGCCCCCCCGCGACCCTGCTCGGATAAGCGGTTACAGAAAATGGATGGATAGATGGATTATTCTGTAAGTTTATTGTCTGAACATATCGTTGCAGCTAGAAGTTTCCATCCACGAATCACGAGCGTGAATCAGTTTGGGTTTCTCAGTGAACTTGCTCTTTAATAATTGCACATTTTTTCCTGTGCATGTTTAAATGACTCAAAGTAACGGAGCTCACAAGTGAATTTGCACAAAGTTGCATAATTTTAAGATTTGGCCGAAACAATTAGAACTCCATCATTTCTCCTCATAAACTGATTTTAGGTTTAAATTCTGGCATGAAAGGCAGCGGGTGCATGAATTCTTTCAAGGAATGACAGGACTTTAATTGTGTTGGCATTTGCCTCTCTTCTTATTTTTTTAACAAAGTCCTCTTTAAACCCCAAGTGGCATTTATCTTTTTTGTTATTATGATTAAAAATCAGTTCTTGATTAAACTTTTGTTAATTAAAGGTTAAACAGAAAAGAGAATGTTCTGTCAGGCAGAAGAAAGTTTCCTGACCTGAGACGGCAGATCACCAGAAAGGCGAAAACCTGAAAGTCTGATTGGTCCTATTAGAGTGGCTCCTAATCTTCTGATTAGGTGAAGTGATGGAGGTGATAATGGTCGACTGGCAGGTGGCACTGGACCGTTAAGAGGGCAAAATGAAGCCCGGTTCTCTCTGGGCTGATGTGGATGCTGCTTGTCTGAGACTTTATCCTTTGTGAGCGCTGAGATGTGACCGTATCAGTCATCATCTTAGCTCAAGCCGTCGTTCTGCTGCAGCCATTCAAAGGCTGACACATGCTCAGGGAGGGAACAAAAGGAAGGGCACAGGGTGGAACATTTCTGCTTCAAATTCTCCACATTACCCTCTCCAGTCAAAAGTTTAATCAGCTCCTTCTTTTTCACTCGTCCCCATTCTCATGCTGCTTGACCAGGCATTCATTTCAGGAACTTTCTGCATTCTGAACAATTCAGTAACTTGCTGTAAATGTATGCATGTAAAATAATAAAAATAGGCAAATTAGGTCTCTTTTCTCCTCTTGGAGATGTGCAACCCAGTAAAATTTTAGTTTAAAAACATTAACTGTCAAAAAAAAACAACATGTTTAGCTCGACATCATAACTCACCATACAGACCACCATGGACAGCTCTTTCCTTCTATCTTTGGTTGTTTATGGTTGATTTTGATCTAGCCGAGGCCTCTGTTTGTTAGCATTAGCTGTGAACCTGCTTTAGTTTTGTCATCACAGCAGATAAAGAGATCAAGAGTACACCATAAATTCTGATTTCAACCTGCAGATGGTGTTTATGAATGGAGGAATAATTTAGCTGTTGATATTTTGGTGTTTGAATAAGCAGGTAATCAATCAGATGATGACATTTGTGATGAGATGTCCCATTCTGCATGGCAAGGATGGTGGATAAGAAAACATTTGAAACTTTATCTAAAGAGGTCCTTCAGTGAGAAACACATTTTTATTTATTATTTTTGAAAATAATCGGTCACTCTGAGTTTTTCATGCAGGCTGAACTTGAAAATAGTCTCCTACACCTATCTCCTGCATTAGCTTCTGATGGAAAATAGACGGTGAAACTCTAGCATTTGAAAATCCTGACGGATCTACGTCACACTGTCACTTAACATTCATGGACTCACCCATCTTGACTCACGAAGAGAAGGCTGTTGTTGGTTTAGCATCCAGGAAACAGCAGAGAACGTCTTGAGTGGTAGAAGCTAACCGTTAGCATTAGCAACTCCACCACACAGCAGAACTCCTTCAGGCTTGTGTTATTTGTGGAGATAAAACATCAATGTTGCAGAGCAAATTGAGTCAGTGGTAGAGTCACGTTGCTCCCATCCAATCAGAGGTGAGATATCAAAATATCAGGAAGTAAGACTCCAGATCCTGACATCTGAAGCTACTTTCTCCTCCAGCTGAATTCTCAATGTTGAAACAGGCATATCTAAGCTTTTTCCCCCAGATTATGACTTACAAGGTATTCGTTCCTACTTGAGAACGCTGCAAATGTATTAGAAATATGAGTAAAGGACCTTTAACATAGTTAATCATTTTTGCTCTTTGTTTTTGCTTACACTTAATGTTTTTGATGTACAACTTACGCTTTTCACAGTTTCCAGGTTAAACAACTCAAGGTTCTTCATGGAAACCAAAATATTTATCAATATATGAGGAAAGAGGTACAGGTGAAACTCTAGAAATTAGAATAAGGTGCAAAAGTCCATTTATGTCAGTAATTCAACCTAGACTGAGAGACCATCTAAAGGCTCAGGAACACAGTTAAGGAACAAATATTCCACTTTGGATGTTATTTTTGCTTTTTGATGTTTCCTCGTAAATCAGGGACCTCCAGAGGAAACTAACAGTTTAAGTGTGAAAACGCTGGAATAGAAATCAGCAGCTCAGTTACAACTTCAAATTCAGAATAAAAACTTAATCAGATTATATAAAAAATATCTGAGACATTCACCAAAGTGACTCAACTGTCTGGCAATAAGGTGTGAAAGATGCCGGAAACATAACTTGCAAGGCTTGATGACTGACTTGAAGTGTGACACAGCAGCTCAGAGAAGGTCGCTCCTCCAGCAGGTAGAGAGCAGAGAGGATTGAGCAGCCCACTTGAGACCTGCAGTGTGCCGATGTGTTCATGTTCTAAAGAAAAATGCTACAGATACAGAACTGAAATGAAAATGCCTACTGTCATTGCCTTTTTTACTGAATTAAAGTGAAGCACCCACAAGTACACTACAGGGATTCCAAATCAATAACAATTTACAAATTAATACTAAGACATTTTTGAATAATCTATAACAAAACACAAAGTTCAGTTCAAATCCGTTTTCCTGAATGAAAAAACGTCTAGAGTGAGAGTGACAATGACCATAAAGATGTTAGGTTTCATAGTTTCTGATCGAACTGCTAATAATCTCCAGATTCCAGTTTGAACTGTCTTGTTATGGTTCCTGCCTGGACCACATACACAGTGTGCTTTCTGCTTTCCATGTTGCCGTGTTTCAGCACCATGGACAGCCCCTGAGCCCAATGAGAGAGTTTCTCCTGCTGCATGGGTTTCAGCACCATGGACAGCGCTCTGAAAAGCCTCTGCTTCTGCCCCTCCTCCGTCTGACTTCAGCCTGCACAGCTGATCCCAACTAGTGGAGTCTTCATAAGGCTCAGGCTGCCAAACCCACATGGGACTCAGTGGTGCTCTGACATCTTCAGATCACATTGTTTTAAGCCTGCTTGGAGGTAGTGAGCTTGATAGCCAAATAGTTAGTTTAGAAGACTCCCTTTTAATATAGATGTCCCAATATTTCTGGTGTTGCCAGCTACTGACTGGTGCAAGGAAAGGTTCCCGTGTGTCTCAAGGCATCTCCACTGTGACCCACCAGACTCTGACACAACAAGGACTCCTATGTCAGGATGTCTTTTCTGGATTTTAGCTCTGCCTTTGACACAATCATTCTGTAAACACTGGTGAACAAATGCTGACCTTGATTTACATAGTGAAGTTTGAGTGTGACATAGTTGTTTGTGGTGGGGCTAGTCACCAATGGGGACAAGTGAGCGTGAGCTTACTGCCAGGATGTGAAAGAAAAGAACAAGGATAACAATCTGATTGTCAACGTCACCAAAACCAAAGAAATGGTTGTTGACCTCTGCAGGAGTGGCAGTGCCCCCTCCCTCATCTTGACATTGATGGTGTAGTGGTTGAAGTAGTTCACTTGAATAAGAATTCACCTGTCCAACACCTTCAGCTGGCAGGCAACCATCACACACATGAGGAAACCTCATCATACCTGTCATTTCTTAAGGAAACTGAAGAGAGTGAACAGCAGCATCCTCTTCTACAGGTGCAGCGGAAGCCACGCTGACCACCTGTACTACCACTGTCTAGTATGGGACCTGCACAAAATCATGCAGGTACTGCAGATTGTGGTTAAGTCTGCACTAAAGACCATCAGATGCATCTTACATTTCATAACACAGGAAGTCTGCATAGCCTGGAGACAAAGACCCCCAGACTAAAACCCAGCTTCTACCCTGATGCAGTAATGATGGCAAACTGTGGTGTACTGCCCTGGAAGTCCACTTCACTCTCACAGATTGAGTGAATTGAACACTACGTACATACATTACTGCAAAATTCTGGTGTTTCTACTTAGTCCTGCTATTTTATCATATTATATCCTAGTTTTTTATCCTATTTTTTTGCTAAATGCACCTTGAACCATAATGGATTGTTTTGTTGTTTCATATGAGAATAGCAATAAACAATTCTTGTACCCTTGCCTGTTGGTCTACAGAAGCAACAAGAAGTCAGGAGTGAGGTAAAGCATTGTAAGGACACATGTAACAGGAGTATTAAAATAAATGAAACCCTTTGACACATTTCTTAATCCTTTTTTCAGAACTTGTTTTTCCATCAAACTGTTATTGTTATTGTCCATCTGTTATTGTTTCCATTATTTTCCACAAATCCATATAACCAGATTTTAAAATGTTATTTTTTCCTCAAATTATAAAAAACAACATTTGTGGAGGAAACAAACAAGAATTTCATAGGTCTATAAATTAACCAAGGTGAACAGAACCACACAGCACAAAATCACTAAAATAAAAGCACAAAGACTTGAGACCAGAAACCCAGAAGTAAAATTTAAGTTTGCTCTGAACACAGAATTGATTAAGTCAGTGTGCGGGTGGAGGAACTGCACCTTAATTTTGACTTTTTTCTCTCCAATAACTGATTTGCTGTTGCGTTCCTCCTGTTTACCCACAGCCAGAGAAGAATAATGGGATCATGCAGAAAACATCTTTAGTCTGGCTCATGGTCCTGAAAACCTGCAGAATAACCCAAAAAACTAAGACAGGAAGACACCAGATGAGATGCTGTTGCTGAAGCATTTTTAATCCTGACATAAACACACACACACACACACACACACACATACAGAGACAAAGCTCTGTTTGGTCCGTTTAAATGAGCAGAAAGACGTAGCGATAAGAATTCTGTTCCTATTAAGGTTTTATAGTCTTATTAAAGTTTTATTAAAGCATTAAATCACAACCACAGTAAACGTTCTGAACCAAAAATTGTCTCCACAAAACCTAATGAACACTCCTGAGGTGATGATTAAAACCACAACCTTCACTTTTAATAAAGCTGATGATTTCTAAATAAATCAGAGGGGAAACTGTGATGTCATCTGACCAGTTTTAGACACTTTTAATCAGGATAAAACAGCAGTAAGTCACTCATGAGAAGCTTCTTGCTCATTTTACAATAAAAATCCATCAGTGGTGCTGAAAGGCTGCAGCTGAACAAGTCAAAGATTCGAGCTAAACGGGAACATGATCACAGATGATCCAAATCAGATCATCTTAATAATCAGAGTGGTTTAATTTTCTTGCTTCAGTTAACATAAAGCTTCTGTTCAGGCTGGTTGGAGTATAAACCAGGGGTGGGCAGATTTGTTTTTGTGACATCTCTTCCCCAAGTGTGGAAATCTATCTGTGATTTGCAAGCAAGTGACAAAAATAAATTTCAAATCTAAAAATACACAAGAAAACTCAAATGACAGCAGAAAAAATAATCTACAAAGTTAAACCAGGATTTCTTGTACAATAAAATCAAAATCTAACCAGAACTAAAACCCAGTAAGCACAGACAGGAGACCTTTAGCAGAGACTTGAAGTCACTAACAGTCTGAGCAGGGTGCTGCTGCACTAGAGCATGGTTGTAGGGAAGAGAGGAGCAGGTGAGGCTGCAGGAGCGGTGACAGGTGCATGCATATCCAGAGCGGCAGCGTATCAATGATCAGTGCTCTCTCCATATAAACAGGAGCCGGATGAGTGAAGATTGCAGGATCCATGGGACTGGGGAAGGACAGGCAAGATATCCTATGTATGTGTATTCTGGCCACGTCACATAGACAGAGCTCAGTCATGGGGCAGAATTGTCTTTCAATCGGTCTCTGCATGCTATTGGACAACGACCAACGTGACGTACTCTCGAGGCCATACACAATAGAAGAAGATGCAAATACCTCCTTTTTCTAAATAAAGGACTTAAGTTCTTCTACCTACTCTTGACTTAAAGAAAAGCCCAAGTCTAAATAATCCAAAGTTGATGCCAAAGCAGTTTCAAACAAACCACCGCCATCTTTGTTGATTCATTCCATCGCAGCGCTGGTGCTAATCCTGCCCACCAAACCAATAGAGCGCTGTGATTGGCAAAACTGCTCAGGCCAATGGTAGACCTGCTGAGGCTCCAATGGAACGTGGCTAGACCAACCTGCAGAGCAAAACCCGTTTGCTTCTGCTGCGGTCTGTCTAGATTTATTGGCTACTAATAAACAGCTTTGTGGAGCAAACACCTGTGTGATGTGACCCAGGTGTAGCGAGTGGCTGCAAACAGTGGTTTCAGAGGTCTGTTGTTCCACGGATCAAGTTCACCACAGAAAATGTTGTGCCACATCTGGTTCTGAGTCTGTCTGAGAAGGTCCAGAAGTAACTGATCTGTGGATTTTAGAGCTCTGGTTGGAGTGTGAAGATGGAGATGAGGTGCTACCAAGTCATTAGGACTTTTAACTACAAAGAGAAAAGTTAAATCTGGATCCTGATCTGGACAGGAACCAGAGGCCAGACTGGATGGTTCTAGATGATGAATTCAGTCTGAGTCTTTGTAGTCTCCAGATCTATTGGGAGTGATTTATGTTGTGTGGTTGATGAGGAAACAGCCTGTTCTAACTATGGCAGCTGCATGAATGAACATATTAACCGTTTTAGTAACTCAGTGCTGATGGATAAATCTCCAGAGTAAAAGAGAAAGGAGAGGATTATCTGAAAGGGAAGTTAACATTAGAAATGAGTGAAGACGGAGGGTAATTCTGCTGGTAGAAGACATAAAACATGTTAATAAAAAGCTGCTTCACAGATAACTCAGAGAAACTACTCCAGGTACAAATTAGAACCGTACAAATCGCCTGCAGGTGTAGACGGTGAATTATTGAGGAAAGTAAACGGAGCCACTGCGAAGGAGAACTGACAGCAGTTAATTTAGGAAGAATTGATTTGGGTCTCCTGATAATAAAAGTTTAAGATATCCATCAACTGCTGCTATAAAGTCAGCTTTCTCCAAATCAGGTCTCAAACAACCATTTTTTGTTGCTGTTGTTTTAAATTAAATTACATACATCAGCCAGATTCTAGTGACATCTAAGAGATTTGAAGCCTGCAGATACAATTCTTCTCTGAGGAGACAATCTTCTGACAATTTCTGTTTTCCTAAAGACATTTTATTGGGAGCAAATAAAAACGCCTCACTCATGAAAGTCCACATAAATAAAATATGTCACGTTTGGCAGCACTGATAGATGCATCCATCATATCTGAAAGTGGATGCAGAAACTTTATTTAATTCTATTATTGCCCAACAGGCAGCCGGGTGGGTTATCAGTCTGCTTTTGCCCTTCAGCAAAAATACCCAGAGGGCCGTTCTTCCCTGGGATTATGGCGACCACGACGGTGTAGCACCAGAGAGCCTCTACGCTAACACACCATGAAAGTTAGTGTGGTTGGGCTTTAAAAAGTTGTATTACTCTGTGTAAACTCTGTTCAAAATAAATGTCATTAGACTAAAAGTAAAGTATCAACCTTTAGATGTTCTAAAGAGTATCATTAAATATGGTTTAAAGGTGCAAAACATGAAATGTTGGTCTTTACTTTGACCGGTTAAAATCCAGATTGTTCCTCTGGAACTATAAGGTGACATTTTTATACATTTTTGTGCAATTAAATTAATTTATTTATTTTTTGGGACTGAAATTAAACATGATTAGCATTCTTTAACTTCCTGTTTTGTTAGATGTGTATTTTGTTTTTAGTTGATTGAGTTCAGCAGAATAGACTCACAAGCCGATAGGAAACAAAACTGTGTGTGTGTGTGTGTGTGTGTGTGTGTGTGTGTGCGTGCCTGCGTGCGTGCGTGCGTGTGTGTGTGTGTGTGTGTGTGTGTGTGTGTGTGTGTGTGTGTATGTGTCACTAAGCCCCAGAGGAGAACAAACTCAGAAAATATGTTGTATTTGTTTGTTTGTTTGTTTTCATCTTTGTTGCCTTTGTTTTTCTCTTGGAACACAAGTTTTTTTTCACAAAATGAGCAAAATAATCTTTGCAAAACACTTCCCTCCAATCCCATCTAAAAGTCATAAAGTCATAAACAAATAATTACATGTTGGCACATAAGCAGCAGCTTTTTTCACTTGCCTTGTTCACAGGTTAAATCATAATTTCATGCAATAGTAAATTCCATAAACCAACACATGACAATTTGTTAGGATGGAAGGCGTTTTAATGTTGATTATTTTCTAATAAAGTATTGATCTGTGTGTTGTCTTGGTGCCTAAATCATGTGGTCCATAAATCACCATGGGCTCTTATCGAGGTAGCAGTCAGACAGTGACTCATGTCAGCATAAAGCAGCTGATGAAAATGTCACTTGGTTTGTCATTTAGTGGTTTAATTTTCTATTTTGAAAGAATGAAGTTATGACTCTGATAATAGCATTATATCCACAGTTCTGATGGTAGATGAAGGATGTGCTGCTCAGCAGAGGAAACCATCAGACACATAATCAATCAACCTGCTTTGTCCTGTTCAGGGTCACAGAGACTGATGCTTGGTGCTGTAAATGAGCAGTTGAATACACCCTGAAAACATATGAAACACGAGACAGCTCAGCTGAACCCCTCTTAGCACCACCACACCCTACAGTCTTAAACTGAGTACAGATTTCTCATTAATTCATCTCCTTTACCTTCTTGTTCCAGTAAACCAGGTTTAAATTGATATATATATATATTTATATATATATATTTATATTTATATATATAAATACAATCTGTAGTTAATCAGATGATTGTGCAGAAAATGTTAAAGGCATACTATGCAACTATATCATAATTTTAAATGATTTTCTTGAGCCAGTATGTGCTAAAATGACCCTTTACAGGGTTAATTAAATGTCACTCAGACCCCCACCGCCCTCTGCAGCCAGAATTTGCAACTTCAGAGTATCCGGACCACTCCCCAAGGTCACATATCTTGCAAGAACCAGTAACGCTTTACGGCAATCCATGTTTTCACCTCAGGACAAATGAGCTACACCTGGTTAGCATTTATTGTAATGTGTTTATCATGGTGGAGCCTCAGAAGAAGCAAAGAAAACATTTATCTGATAAAGCTAAAAAATTAAAAACAACATCCGACCACAATAGGAGTCAAACAAGAGTCAAACATCAGGAGTTTCAGTTTTGGCTTTACGACAGTGAACTAATAACGGACTCTAAGAGGTGCTAAAAGCAAGCCAAAACTGCCAAGTGTTCCTTTAAACCTTTTGAGGTTATTATGGTTTACTGAGAATTGTTGGAGCACAATCTATTAATCTTCTTTAGTAACTGAAACTCAGTGCATCTACATGTGCATCAGAAAACCCAAGTATTGCCCTAAAAAGCATGTAAACACGTTAGTCTGGCTGAAGGTGAACTGGTTCTAATTGTGCTGAAGCACCCGGATAATGCGGTAGCAATCTGAATTCATTCTGCATGTAAACGGGTTAGCCAAACTGAACCATTTGGACGCTCGCGTTCTGGAAGTGATGAGACCGCAGTAGCGGTCTTCTGATGATATCATTACCACAAAGTAACATGCATAACAACATTAAACAGTACAGTGCGTACCAAATAAGCTCTGCTGCAGCATTGTTGTTGTCCATTCCTTCAGCCATTGTGCATATCCTGTTTAAATTCCGTCTGCTTCACTCCCGCCAGCGTTTGTTTGTGTTGCTACAAGCTAACCGGAAAATTGTCGACATGAAAGGGCGCATGTCGCCACCTACTGTAGTGGAGTGGAAGAACTTCGTTTGAGGCTTCGGTTTTCTAACGCACATGAAAACTGGGATAAAGACTCACAGCTTATTACCATAAGATCGACCTGGATCGACTTAGATGTTGATACTATGTAACCGCTCTGAGTTTGAAGAAATATCTAAAACATATGGGCAGAATAAAATGCTAAATATTGTTTCTTTACATTAAATTATAATTTTTTTGACAGTCAATGAAAAAAAGATGCCAAAAAATAAAGGTTGAACTATTTTCTTTATGAATTTTTAAACATCAGTCTCATGTTTTCAGCCATGGATGTTTTTTCCTGAACAGAAATCTCTTTTCCAAAACAAGAATTTAATGTATCTTCTTCCATCCATTCATCCATCCATTTTCATCCGCTTATCTAGAGTTGGGTCGCAGGGGCAGCAGCTTAAGGAGGGAAGCCCAGACCTCCCTCTCCCCAGCCACTTGGGCCATCTCCTCCGGGGGAATCCCAAGGCGTTCCCAGGCCAGCCGAGAGACATAATCTCTCCAGCATGTCCTGGGTCTTCCTTTGGGTCTCCTCCCGGTTGGACGTGCCCGGAAAACCTCACCAGGGAGGCGTCCAGGAGGCATCCTAACCAGATGCCCGAGCCACCTCAACTGGCTCCTCTCAATGTGGAGGAGCATCGGGTCTACTCTGAGCCCCTCCCGGATGACCAAGCTCCTCACCCTATCTCTAAGGGAGAGCCCAGCCACCCTTTGGAGAAAACTCATTTCGGCCGCTTGTATCCGCAATCTCGTTCTTTCGGTCACTACCCAAAGCTCGTGACCATAGGTGAGGGTAGGAACGTAGATCGACCGGTAAATTGAGAGCTTCGCCTTTCGGCTCAGCGCTCTCTTCACCACGACAGACCGGTACAACGCCTGCATCACTGCAGACGCAGCACCAATCCAATGTATCTTCTTAAGATTTTAATTTCTTATTTTGAGAGATTCCTGTCAAAATCTGACACTTCCAAAGTGATAAAACTCAATCAACATATTGCTTTTGATATATTTTTTAAGATGTTTAGTTATTTTTAACGTCCGCACTTTCTAAAACTAACCCAGCCTTGCAAGCCCATCTACATTTTATATGCTCATATATAGCAGTAGTAGCTCAGGTTCGTTCCCTTCCCCCTCCACAGACTGCTGCTGTTGTGTTCTTGGGCAAGACACTTAACCCACCTTGCCTGCTGGTGGTCAGAGGGACTGGTGGCACCAGTGTTCGGCAGGCCTCGCCTCTGTCAGTGCACCCCAGGGCAGCTGTAGTTACAATGTAGCTCATCCCCACCAGCGTGTGAATGTGTGTGTGCATGGGTGGATGACTGTGTTGTGAAGTGCCTTGAGGGGTTGTAGAACCCTAAGAAGGTGCTATACAAATACAGGCCATATAAATATTTTGGCCATGACCCATTGAAACAACCCTGTCGTTGGCCAGAATCTACGGTTGTCTTTCAGATTGTCTCTGCATGCAATTGGACGCTAGGACCAATCGGAGGACACAATGTGACATATGGCAATCAGTCAGCGGGGCAGCCTGCCATACACTGTCAAAGAAGAAGAAGAAGCAAATACATCCTTTTTCAAGATATCATCCAAAGTTGATGCCAAAGCCGTTTCAAACAAACGCTGATCCTGAGTCGATGCCATGTTTGTAGTTTTTCTTCACAGCTCTAGGCCTGCCCAGCAAACATAGAGCACTGTGACTGGTCAGACACAAAACTGTTCAGACCAATGGTAGATCTGCTGAGGCTGCTGAGGAGCGTGACTAGTCTGACCTGCAGAGTAAAATCTTTTGTCTACTGCTACGGTTTGTCTAGATTTCTGGGTTAAAACTAACCTGGATTTTCTGGTAAATATCCTCAAAGCGTTTTGTATGTTGATAATATATACAATGCAAGTAAAAGTCACCTCGTTTTACTGATCATTAGCATGTTAAAGAGTTTAAAGTTTGTGTGTGAGTTCAGGAAGGAAGCAGGTGCTTTCTTTGTCCACTCTGTTCAAGGCTGAACTGGGTCACATCTGTGCATCGATGCACATTTCTCTGCGAATGAGGACCTTCAGAGAGGCCAGCCAAAAAAAACTATAAAAGTTGGTTGAACCCCACAACATTCAAGAGGATGAGAGGAGTAAAAAAGGCAGAGCAATGACTCATTAAACTGAAAAGAAGAATTTTCAGATCTAAATCAGATCTAAGCTTGTAGGTCTTTAACCTACAAGACTGGCGAGATCAGGGATGGCAGCAAAGTTCTAAACATGTCCCGTATGCTTTCAGAGGGGAGGGTGAAGTCGAAGATCAGCAGCTTTCAACTCCACTTTGTTTCATTATTCACCAAAAACTGAAATCTGCTGGAAAACTTTTACTGTAACTCTGTGATTTCAGCTGAGCTGTTTCCTGAGGAGGGGAGAGGGACATAAAACAGAAGAAAGTGAACTGAGTTTAATAATTCATATATGCTAAAATATAGGATTTGACTCGGATCCAACCTGGACTCTGGTGGCTTGGAGGTCTAGCATGAAATGACTTTGGCGTGCCCTCAATTACAGAAGGGAATAAAGATCAGCGAAGTGACGCAGATGCCCAGGTTATAAATTTGTATAATCTATATCTCTGATGGCCAAGATTATCATTAAGACACACTCCTATGCACTCATTGCATTAAAGGCTAAATCAAAAAGGTGACCACATCTGTGAAAGGTTTGATGTAAACTTGATGACCAGCAAGAAGCTTTCAGGCAGTCAGGTGAAACATTTCAAACTTTCAGTCACACAAACAAAAATTAATTTGTTTTCTCAGGATGCTAATTCATCATTCTTCTGTTTTTATACTCGCCATTTTATTACAAATTAGTGTTAGCAGGCTTTGTAATCAGTACGAAATAGATTTTAAATGAAGAAAAATGTCCTCAACTATGAATGCTGGCAGAACACGAGCAGCAAATGTCATGAGTATGAAAGCAAATGTGCAGCATGCACACACAATCTGAATTATTGAACAGTAAAAACTAAAAAGAAAAATTGATCGAGCTTCGTAAAGATGAACAACAAGAAGTTTCCATTCATTCAGAGATTCATCAGCAGGAGAATAGTTTGTGACAGCAACAAGAAGCATCAGTTCTTTATTCACCACCATTTATGAACCACTCTATAACATCAACCATGTATTAGTTTCAGGAAGAGGAAACCAACTGAACTTCTTTATTGTGTATGAGGAAGTTTCACTCCTTTTGCGTGATTGGTCAATTCGACTTCACCCTCCCCTCTGAAAGCATACGGGACATGTTTAGAACTTTGCTGCCATCCCTGATCTCTGGAGCCAGTGGGCAGTAATTGGGTGAAAAAAGTGAAGCCAACAAGGAAGTGACAAAAATTACAGTTCCCCCCTCGTCCACTAGGGATGTGAGGCTGCGGAGTGAGGCTGTAGCCTTTCTAGGTGCTTGTGGAGCTCTCTGAGGGAGACCACAGAAACACCACAGCTCAGCAGGTTGATGTGTGCTTCAAATTAGAGTCGCTCAACCGTGTTTATCAGGCCAAAAGCACCAGCAAACCTCTGTTAGCTTTGGTTGGCTCATTTAACTTGTAGCTGGGCGGAATGGTGGACTCAGAGCCTCGCTCTCAGCTCCACCTCTTTGCACACTTTTGGATTGTCCAGGAGTGTTGAGATGTGTGACACGGAAAGATGGCGGTGATTAGAATCGCTCGCTGGGCTTCAAATCCGATCCTCAGAAACCTATAGGTGATGTCAATAAGGGTTTGTCCATGTTTTTTACAGTCATTGGATGGAGCATGAGCTGTTTGGTGTTAAATGCAGGTAGATCTGGAATAGGCATCTCCATAGAAGTGGAAGGATATACCATGTTTCCTTAAGATAGGCCCCATAGGGAGCAGGTACAGATATAGTAGAAGAGTTCCAAGGATTTGACCCTGAGGGACTCCAGGAAAATGGAGCTGCAGTGGACAGAAAAAAAATCCAGTTTCATGAAGAAACGTGTTACTCAGGTAAGAAGAGAACCAATCCAGCACAACACCTCTAATCCCAAATAAATGCTCCAGACATGAGATAATGGTCCACTAGCCTAGCAAGCTATCCTGTATATGTAAATATGTAGTGGGGCGGAACCTACAGTTGTCTTTTACTCTCTGCATGCAATTGACCAATCAGAGCAACGAATAAAGTGATGTATTCATCACAACGGAAATCAGTCAATGAGCCAGCCCGCCATATATCATCAAAGAAGAAGAAGAAGTACCTCCACACTAAAAAACAGAGGTCGGCCAACAAAGAAGACTTTATGTAACTTAATTACATTTGAATTTTCCATGTCATTTTTTTAGATAACGTCAATGAAAGAATCAGTTTTAGGTAAACCTGCTCTTATGTTTGTTTATTTGACTTGTGTTTAACTATTTTTATAAATAACAGTTGTGTTTTTATAAATTATAAATCTTACAGAAAAATTTTACTTTAGCCAATAATTACATTTTTTTGGGTGCATGCACTGTTTCCTTTTATTTCTTCGTCAACCCAAAGCACAAATGACACTGGGGATATGCTGCCCCCCTAACCCAAACTCAAATTCTACTCAAAGTCCTAAAACTGGGATTCGATTAGGTTGGGTTTATTAAACATGCTTAATTTAAGTTTTACACTTAGTACATTTGATTTTAGTTTAATCATTTTGATAAATAACTTGTGATTTTATAAATTTTAGTTTAATCTTATATACAGGTTTTAGCTGGTGTTTATAGGGCCAATAATCATTTTGTGAGTGTATCTGCTCATGTCTCAAAAGTAAAGCCCAAGTCTAAATTGTTCAAATATCTTTCAAATAAGCGCCGTTTCTGAGCTGCTGCCATCTTTGTTGTGTCCCTCTGTCGCAATAAAAAGTTCTGCCGTAATGATGTTAAATAATCCCCCCCCCCCCTGTCTCTCTACAAACATAGAGCGCTGTGATTGGCCGTAGAAAGTTGAGAAGACAGAGGGGTCCAGGCCAGGTTTCTTCATGACTGGTTTTATCACTGCATGTTTAAGAACACCCTGGACGACCCCAGAGGTAACACTTCAATTTATTACACATCCAGTTGAGGGAAAGACCTCTTTTATAAAAGATGTTGAGGGGTCATGTGAAGGTCAGTGAGATCACTGTCCTGATAGACTCAACGTTATCAACAAAGAAGGAATGTAACTTCTTGCAGGTTTCAACTGAGGCTTTCAGGCTGGAAGACTGGGGAACATTTAAAACAGAATTACCTGTCTTCTTTCAGAAATTCAGATGAGACCTGCAGTTTGTCCTTTGACCAGTTTCACTCTGCTCTCCTGCTCTCACGTCTGGCTGCTCGGGTTATCAGGGCTGAGATTTTAGTTTGGGGCACCTGGTTTTAATGAGGCTATTTTATCCATCTGAGTCAGCAGGTTTCCAGGGCAACACACATGAATGTTAAAATCCTGTCATAATTTGACATTGTTTCAGATAGAAAACCTGCAAAGTTGTTTGAAATTCTTTGCTGTACTTGGCTGCAGATCAGCATTGGCTGGGAACGACCCAGTCCAAACAGGACCAGTTCGAAGCTGAAGGAAGGAGCCGTTAGGAGCAGTTTGGAGTAAAAATGTCTCTTAGAAATGTTACATTTTTGTCCTCCTCTACCAGAAAATTTCAGATCATTAAACATTGGGCAGCCAGAGAGCAGGTGCTTGGAAAAAGCACGGGATTCAACAACGCCTACCCACAACTAGAGGAGAACCAGTCCCCTGGAGCAGAAGAAGCTGTGTAGAATGTGTTTATTGGACGCAGACCGGGCATTGATCAGGGCTACAGGAACCACAGCTTGGGTGGGAGCTGAACGGGGCATCCAGACTAGAGATAACCAATTCAGAGAGTGACGCCACAACTCAAAAGTCAGGAAAAACAGTTGCTGTGTGGAAATGCTGTGAACACTGGAACCCACAACAGCAGGAGATGACAGGATGCAGGAGACTCAAAGTGAGACAACAAACAAATCCATGGTTAGCTAGAGCTGTCATCCTAGAGCAGGCGAGTCGGGCATTGAGCTTCACCAACCAGCCAGCGCGCTTGTGTTGATTAAAATTGGCAAACTTGATGGCAGAATGCAGATCCAACAGCATCTGTCGTTTAAACACAAAAAGCGAGCGGTACGATTAACAGGTGTTAAAAACAGAAAACACACAAAGCATGAACAGGAAGAGACGCAAGCCACACAAATGGTGCCATATTTAAACTTCAAAGTATTTTCTCTTGAAAAATTCAAATTATACATCAAAATGTCCGTTTTTATTTTCTCCCACCTGATGCGTCTCTCTGCTGTACGGATGGATGTGTTTTCACCTAGCAGCTGTTTGAAGTTTTTCTACAAGTCTGAGTATCATTAAAGTTACAGTCAGGGAGTGAAAGACACAGGTGGGTGGTTACCATGGGGACCCTAATGACCCACTGACAGCAGCTTTTACATTTCTGTTAATCTTGGTTCTCTTTGCACTAGTTTATGCATAAAACATAGACTTTTGTTTTTAAATGAACAAAATTGCTGTTGTGGGCCCATGGCTGCATCAGCACCCATGTAAGTTTCTGTAGAAACTGCCTAGGTTGGTACTCCAAAGGTCTGGACAGTCCTCACTGCATTGGACTACATAAACGATGCCACTGAGCTTCTGTTCGGGTGTCTTGTCTTTTGGATGGACCGATTTCTGTCTGAGGGTGTTGTTGGGTTTAAAGTTTACAGGGATGTTGTGTGTGGAGAAAATTCTTCTCACTTT
Organism: Aphyosemion australe; assembly: GCA_006937985.1. Lineage (NCBI taxonomy): Eukaryota > Metazoa > Chordata > Actinopteri > Cyprinodontiformes > Nothobranchiidae > Aphyosemion > Aphyosemion australe. The sequence continues at coordinate 1,205,452 of SSNS01000071.1, read as the reverse complement.
CTTTAAGACTCCTGCCACATATGGGATGATGGTTTCTTTGCGCCTCTTGTCTTTTTCTTTGCTATTTACTGCTGTGGATTCCTTTCCAGACATCTTTGTTGATTTCACAAATGCCCAGTTGTTATCTGCAGTGTTGGAGAGCTTTCTTGATGTGTTTCTCTTCCTTTTGTTTTCCTTCAGTCTTTGTGGGAATATTCTCAGCCCGATGGTGTGAAGTCCTGATAACTGACATTTTGTGTTCCAGTGGGTGATGTGAGTCCAAATGCAGATACTGGTCTGTGTGAGTCGGTTTCCTGCACACTTCAATGCTGAGACTTCCATCCTGTTCAATTTGCACTGCACAGTCCAAGAAGAGCAGTTTGTTGTTTTGGGGATCCTCCTGGTGAACTTGATGTTCTTGTCCACGACATTAATGTGCCTGGTGAAGCCTTCTACATCTAGGTTGGTACCTTGTTCTTGTTCATTCACCTAAATCTGAATTGTTGAAAAAAAATCTAAGCAGTGAGGTGATTCAGACAGCTTTAAAAACCCACTACATCAAATAAAAAGGGACATTTCTTTAAAGGTGTGGTTGACTGAAAAAACATCTTTTTAAATGTTTTTTTCTGATTATAATCGGTCACTTTGAGTTTTTTATGCAGGCTGAACATGAAAATAGTCTCCTACACCTATCTCCTGCATTAGCTTCTGATAGAAAATAGACGGTGAAACTCTAGGATTAGAAAAGCCTGACAGATCTACGTCACACTGTCACTTAACGTTCATGGTGCATCTTGGCTCACGACGGGGAAGGCTGTTGTTGGTTTAGCGTCCAGAAAACAGCAGAGAACGTCTCAACTACTAGAAGCTAACCATTAGCATTAGCAACTCCACCACAAAGCAGAAGCTCCTCCAGGCTTGTGTTATTTGTGGAGATAAAACATCTTTGTTGCAAGTCAGTGGTAGAGTCGCGTTGCTGTTGCGAGATGTCCAAATATCAGCAAATAAGACTCCAAAACCTGCCGTCTGAAGCTCAACTGTGATGTGGGCAACTTTTAGGTCAGAGAGATGGTGCACCAGTATATTTTTCCCCTGAGAACGACTAACAAGGCATTCATTCCTACTAGAGACTACTGCAAATGTATTGATTAAAAAAGTAAACCACTCCTTTAAGAGAGGTTTAGATTTTATTCAAACTTGTAGTAAAAGCTTCACTTCACCAACTGATCACTTTTCAAATAACTTAGTTAAAATCTGCAGAGACAAATAAACAAAGAAACAGATGGTTTATGTTTAAATGGATTGACTAAGTGAGTTTATCAGTTTAGAATTTAAGTTTCTATCTTTTATAAAGTCTTCACAGCTGAGAAAGTGTACCAGCCAATATTTGTCCTAAGTGGCTTTTTGCATACATATTTACATATTTGGGAAAGTGTCCAGTTTTAAGACTGAAGAAAACCCGTACAGATTTGAGTCTCATTAGGGAATGTTCTCGATCCACATCAGAAGAGAGTTGCCTGCAATCACCAGTTAATTGTAGCTAAACCTCAGTACCATTAGCCCCGCTAGGCCGGGCCTGCCATCCGCCGATTACTGCACATCCACTCTCTTATTAATGTAAATCCCTGAAAGAAAAATATGACGAAGGAACATTATTTACTCTGCGAGCTAGTTGGCTCCAGTGCTCCAGTTTTTAATGAGTCTTAACCAACCACCAAAGAGGACGATTTATAATTCCATCCTGCAGACTGCTCGAATGAAAAAATAAATAAATAAGCAAATAAATTAAAGTAGAAAAAAAGGTTGCTGCATGAGGAGGCGCCTGCTGAGGTGAATATGCTCCATTTTAATTTACTGTTCAGGAGCAGAGGTAATCCATCTATGTTTGTATCTCAACAAATATAATTTAGACCCTGCACTTATCTTGTCTGCACCAGGTGATATACAATACTCCTTCCTTTGTTGACTCTTTTGTTTTGAATTAATCATCGTGTTTGTCCCATCTCTCATTATGCAGCCCAGGCAGCGGCGGCTGACTCCAGCTATACTGCATCCTTTGCAAAAACACTTCTAATTGATAACAAGCTGACAGTATTGATTTATATGAAAAGCTTGTCTTGTTATCATATTTAAACAGACTCTGAAATCCGTCAGCCTGACGGCCACTGTTGATCGTTTGTATTTTTACTGAGTGTCACGGCCTTGTTTTTGAAACTGATTAAAATGCATCCAAAGCACACCACAAAACCATCACAGTGAATGCAAATGATCGATTTCATGTCTGCATCCGCCACTGCTTCAACGTCTCCTCCACGTTAAAAGTGGAGAAGGTGTCCACCATCACCTCAGCTGCAGCTGACACTCTGCTTGGGCAGCTGCCAGAACGCCCTCATTTTCGAAATAGCCCGGACTGATGAATGGCTTCACTCTCTGTCACCTCAGCTAACAGAGCGCCGGCCACCCGTAGGGTCGACAGAGAAGCGCTCAATCCGCTGTGACGAAATTACAGCTCCTATCGGCCGATGGAATGAGAGCAGGGGCCTGCAGACAAAAGCCAAATCAAAGCATCATCAGGGTAAAATCTTTCCCTGCTGCATCCTAACTAGGTTATCTCCACGTCTCACTCTCAAACTGTTTATCTGATTGCTGGAAGAAGAAGATGGAGCTTGCCATGGACATGTGTCAATGTCCTCAAGCCAGCATCAATACTAAATCAATGTAAAAAGCTCCATTGTCTCCTTGTAAATAATGAAGAGAATCTGTCTCTGCAGAGACGTCTGGCTTTTTCTGCCGTAAACCAGCAAACTTGTTTAATCACCTTTTCATCACAAATCAAAGTGAAGGCAGGATGTTTGAGTCAAACATCCAAGGTGTGCCTGCAGAGCGGAGGGTGGTTCAGAAGGAACGGGTTCATTCTGGTGACATGGTAATTTCGTCCTCTCCTCTTGTCTTCTGGATGGGGTTGATTAATGTGGCTCCTTATCACAGTGAGCTGGCAGAACCAGGACAGATTTCAACCCAGCTCTCGCTTCTCTGGCAACTATGAGCCTCCTGTCTCTCAGTTGTCATGGCAACAGAAAGAAAATATGAACATCTGGATTGGTTTTGAGGGAAGAAAACAAATGTTTGAACCAAATAACACTTACATAAAGATTTAAAGACATAACGATAGGATATGAACATTGCCATAAATTAATCTTTGACTTCCTTGTCTGAACCATTCCATCATTCTCAGGTTTTTGTTTTGTTTACATTGGTGGCATAGACTTATAATGATGAGACTAGCACAGTTTTACTACTGTTTATACGTCTGGGTTTCTGCTGTAACATAGTGCAATGTTTCTGTTGCTGATCTATTTTATTCTGAAACAAAGTAGCTCCTTCTAAAGTAAAAAAAATCAATGCTTATGTGCATGTGAGTATGCAAACATAAAAAGTACTTTCATTACTTTGCTGCATTCCTGACAGTTAGTTTAAAAGAAATTCATATTGTCACTATGGGGCTATGTGTGTAGAATTACCTAAAGATAAAAGATCAAACAGACTCAGACAATTGTGAGCAACTTTCAAGAACAGAATCAAAAACAGCTTAAAAGGGAAATCCCAAGTTGGCCATGTAGACCGCTATAACAGAAACAACCACAACTAGCTGGGACAAGGGGGTCTACCAACCTCTGCACACCTGGGATTCCTGTGATGGGCGGTGTCAACCTGGCAGACCTGACAGGTAGGTCACGTTGTTCACACTCAAGGCTGGCTCTCCGACTGGCTCGTGGAGGGTGACGGAGACATGCCCCAAATTTTAAACATCCGTTGAAAGTGACAGAGACCGCAAGCTTGTGATTGGTCAGGATGACGCTTCCTGTAACTTCGTCACCAGCACCGCCGTTGCTCCGTTAATAAGTAAAAAAATATTTAGCGGAAGACCCAGAATAGATTGGAGAACGCATCGCGGAAAAGTCCGAAAATATGAACGTTTATTCACCCGTGACTGAAGGAGTACAAAATACGGAGCAAACGTGGATGGAAACGACGGGAAACGTGGGTTTAGAGGTGGCGACTGGATGAAGAGGTGGAGGAGAATGAAGGACCCATTAGTCCGTGTTAAAAGTCTCTGAAATACATTAAAACAATGTAAACATATGAGTAAATACACTATCGTGAACCGGATACATGAGTGTCATGGTGGCAGGATATCACAGAATAGCGCTACGCCCTCTGTTGTCCTGGCGGGGAATTGCTTTGCAACACTCCGCTGCCTGAACAGAAGTTTGAATGTGAAAACCTTTCCGACGCTCCGTGTGCGTCTCTCCGTTGCGGAGCTCACAGAGAGTATAAACCAGCCTTTACATGGGAAAAGCAGCTGATGAAGACATGTGACACCAAACCTGTTTGACTATAGGAAGACTGCTGTTAACAGTTAAAATGTTAAAAACAAGGTAAAACAAGGAAAATAGTAGTTTAAAAACAGAATCTCATTGATTGAATGATTGCTCAGTTTAACTCTGACTCAACTTTAAACCAGTTTGTGGTTCTTGGATGTAGAATAACATCAAACACACTTGACTCACTTCACCTACTCCTCTGTTTTGTTTAATCTCTAGAACACTGAGGTCAAATTGTACGCCTCGAAATTCAACTAAACTACTAGGCCACAAGGCTTATGTGAATATCAGAGTGAGAGTTTAAATTATATGGACAATTACGTGCGTCTTTGGGCAGCATTGGTCAAGCGTGGGGACATCCTGTCCACAAAGACACATATTTTTTATGGGCGCTATTTTGTCCCTCACAGTGGACGTAAACGGGCAGCATGCCCTCCCAACTGTTCTATGCGGACTGCTCCCGCAATCACAGGTGCTCCAAAACCCCTAACAACATGTCAAAACGTCTTTTAGAGCCAGATTTATGGTAAAATGAACAACGTCTTACTTTCTCAACCGACCTTCACTGTAGCACAAGCTAGTGGACAGAAAAGGTATTACAAAAATACATACTTAGAAAACATAACACATTTTTTCATTTGCCTTTCCGGACTGAGCAAAAATAGAAAAACTTAGAAAAATGCCACAAGATAAAATATGTTTTTCCGTTGCCTTTCAGCATAATAAAGTCAAAAACTACATAGTTTAACTCCTTGTCGAACGTCCTCCACAGGGACTTTTTCAGACACACTTTTCAATAAATCATGAGAGAACGCCACAACATTATTATTGTTTGATAAGCGGCACCAAACGTCTGTGTTCTGTCAAGTAAAAGGGCCAAAAAAGTTTCCAGATTTTACTGTAAACTTTCCTTATCAAACGTTGTATTGCTGTGTGATTCTGCTCTTTCCAGAAAGCGGCTTACACAGTGTATTATTAAAGGAGAATAAACAACGCTGGCCCCAAGACGACCGTTAGATTACCATCCCAATTCCAGCAAACAAAAGGTAAACACAAGGCTGGCTGTGTGAACACCTGCTCATAGAGATTAATATCACACTGGGGCCAGTGAAAGCATCATTATCATTCTGTTTTATTTAGTCGACGCTGCATTACAAGGTCAGGCCAGATGTTCTGTGGACAGAAAGCAGCTTATCGATAGTGTTTGATTCACATTAATAAGCAGAAATGGTTTAAACACATTTTCTGCAGCAAAATCTGTTTTAAATTGTCTGTTTTGAAAAAACAAAAATCTCTCCATTATTTTACATTGTGTGTTCTTGTGTTTTGTTATGTTTTAACACCCAACAGGCTGTACTGTTAGCTTGTCCAAAACCAGTTTGAGATTTTTCATAATTATTTTATGACTTTCTTCATGACTGATTTACAGTTTTTGGTTTAAGAGAATAAACGTGTCAAATGATCATTAATACTCTTTTTGGTGGCTGTGGATGAGTCATGAATTGAACTCTGGCTGTCCTGCAGGAGACATCGATGCTCATATGGATAATGACAGTGTGACCTGCAGGAGAACGACTGGGAGGAACGACCCACCCGATCCAAACCCAGGTGGTGTTTTGTTAGTGGACTTCTGCGCAAGTTAAAGTTTGGCCATAAAATACACCATGTCTGAACATGATGGCATTCATTGGTACTCATGGTACCAGAAAAGCCTAGGCTGCAGGTCCATTTATCAACTCTGTAATTGTGTCATCTGACTTTGCAGCCATATGTTTTTGACATTTGGGTGAAGAAAGGAGCTAAGCTCTATACTGATCACATCCTGGTGAGGAGTGGGGTCAGTTGGCAGGAAAGACACCACATGGGTTGACCCAGACGTATCGCTCCAGGGAAAGATCTGGTCAAAGGTACTGGGGTAGGGTCCAAGGAATCATGGACCAGCTTTTTAACCTTTCTAAGATGCAGGAAGGGGCATAGGTGTTTGCCCAGTCCATCTGTGTTTTGTTGATCTGGTGAAGGGGCCACTGACTGGGACCTCAGGGGTCAGGAGTTATTGGTGCAGCTGTGAGGTGGAGGGTGCTGAGTTTGGTGGCAGAAGGAGATGATGTTGGAGAGGATTGCTGCCAAGTTTAACTCAAAGTCGAGAAGAGGTCCTAAGTACCTTCAGAGTCTTAATCACTAGGAAGGAAGGAGATCAATTAGCGGATCGAGGTAGTAATGCAGATACTGAACCAGTCTATTATGGTGAAGAGGGATCAAGCTCTTGATTTACTGGTTGATCCACATTCCAATCCTCAAATTTAGGCATGGACCATGGTTACCAACTGAAGATTGTAAATAAAAACAGTCAAAATTAGTTTTCTTTGCAGGGTAGCCAGGCTCAACCTCAGCTACAGAGTGGTCAATCGGGAAACTCAGAATAGAGCCACTGCTCCCCCAATGTCAAGAAAAGCCAGACGAGGTGGTTTAAGAATCTGATTAGGATGCTTCCTTCTCATCTCCTCCTGGAGGTTTTCTGGGCTTTAGCAGCAGGTCTTAAGGAAGAATCCAGAAGGATTATATATTCTCTTTGGTCTGGGAACACCTTGTGATCCCCCAGGAGAAGCTGGATCGTGCCACTCCAGAGAAGGATGTCTGTGCTCCCCTGCTGGATCTGTTAGCTCCACAACCCGATAAAGAGTGAAAAACAGAGGTATAAAAGAGTTGTAATATAGTAGTTGTCATCCTGACCATTACTTTTTTAAAAGATAAATATAATTAAACTCAGTTTCCCCTGTTGTTGTCTGCTGGCAGCAGATTTTAGGTGCACATAATCCCATAATTATGTGTTATTAGATATCTTTATCAGTCAGTGAACCATTCTTATCATAGCCTTCTTCAAATTCTAATTTTCTTACTATAATTTACCTAAATTTGGTCACATCAGAGCTCGGTAATGTTTTAAGATGTATTAGCAGAGGTTTTTGATTTTCATTCAAAAATAATAAGAAAGTATAACCCACTGCAGACGGCTCTGCCTACAAATTAAATCATGGTCAATTATTGGTGCATTTGAACGATATTTATGTGAAATTACAGCCACATCGAGGTGCTTCCTTCATCTTAAGATTTACATTTCATTTCTCTAGCACAACCGATTGTAGACCTTTTGCATTAGGCAGCAGCTGCAGCCTACACCTTAGAGTGAGTTCAACCCTGAACACACGTATAATACAAAGAGCTCCCTTATTTTCACCAAACTCTCCATCAGCGTCACTCTGACGGTGATGTGGTTGACTGGGATTTTGCATGGCAACCTCATCCATCTTTATAGCTGCTACAGGAGGTGATGGGCGTTGGATGACAGGCCGCTTTTATCTATTGGCACGTCTTCTCAGCTTCACCCTGTGAGAGCTTCGAAGGGCAACATCCTCAGACTGATAGCAGACAGAGGCTGCCCCCCTCCTCCTATGCGATTACTCTATTTTCAACTTCATTTAAAGTATTGGTGCTTCAGGAGATGGGGCGCCACCGGGCTGAGGAGTCCAGTTAAAGCAACTTTGCAAACAGAAGCAGAAACATTTTGATTCAGGAGATAAATGAAGACGGTTTAAGTGCAGCAAAATATCCTGATATATTTACAGCAGACAACTGAAGAAATATTTCATGGCTGCTTTTGCTCTGAATGATTAATTTGTCATGTTCCAACCTTTCTTTTATTTGCACAACTCTATTAGCCTCTGTCTCTTTCAATTCTTCACCCGAGCTACTTGAAGTGAAATGCACAAACACTGATGAAACACCAAGCAAGGTGCATCCACCCTCTCCCCTCTCCCATTAAATAAAAAAGTTTAAAAAAATCCTCCCGGTAAAGTGAGACAATTCAACTGGAGCTATTAAGATATGCAGCTTAATTATAAATGAGCTCTGTGTGGGTGTAATAAGCATGGCTAATACAATGACTTTTTGCACAATGGGCCTTGGTGTATAAATTAGTTCCAGCTTAAATCAAAAAAGGAAACTCGCCACATTACTCTTTGATTGTGGGGCAGGATTTTTATTGTATTCCTTCAGGCCACAAGTTACATATTTGTCAGTTTAAGCTGTGAAAACAGAAGCAGGGTTTGATTTAGCAGCACAAGTAATTAAAGTCATTTTCTGATCAGTAGCTGATACTGAGATTTAACTCAGGTGTTTAAGGATGAGGGATGCACATTAGGGATTTACTGTGCTACTGTAACCTGAATGTGTTTTAGTATAAATAAAAATGACCAATATCTCCATATATCAATGATAGCAAATCAGAGTCAGTCAATACTTTATTAACTCATTCACTGCCATTAACGACTTTAGTCGTCATTTGCATTTTTTTACGGGGTGGGCGTCGGAATGAGACCCCGCACCGTGAGAACAAACATCACGTGTCTAAAGCAAATCTTCATCCGTGTATGTCACACATCACGTGATCAGGAAGCGGAAAATCAATGGATTACGAGTTTGTTTTGGGCCGCTGCTGTGAAAAAAAACGATGCGCCGAACCGGAAATGCTTCTGCAGCAGCGCTTGGACACCAGATTGTGAGAGAACGGATAACGCTAGAAATATGGCGATTCTTCCTAAGAAGTGAGTCTACTCTTTCTTGTGGTAGTTTTGGCGTTTACATGATCATAGAGCACAATATTCTGTGACTCTTCAAAAAACAGTAAAAAAGCTCAAAAACGCTGGCAGTCAGGGGCTTTCTGATCAGAAAACGGCTGGCAGTTAATGAGTTAATATACTTTAAGTCAAACAGTTCGAAAATGATGATGATGATGATGATGATGATGATGATGATGATGATGATGATGATGAAAAATGCATGTTAGGTAACTGGAGACTCTAATTTGTTCCTAGGTGTATTTGTGTGACTGTTTGGCCCTGTGATGGACTGGAGCCCAGGGTGTCCCCCGCTTCTCACCTGGATTGAAGGGATAACAAGAGGCAATGTTCTCAATCAGAAAAAATTGAATTCTGCTTCCAGATTGGGAGTGAGCTTCCTTTGCCAAAAGGGGAGGAGTTCTGCATTATTGGTGTCTTGTCCTTGAGCAATCTCACTCATTGAAATGAATCTGAGGAGGTGGTTCTGGTTAGGATGTCTCCTGATTTCCTGTATGTACGACACACTAAGGCAAACCCAGAACCTGGTGGGATTTTATGTTGTTCATGGTCGTCCGGCTTTCCAACAGTGGATGGATGGATGGATGGATGGATGGATGGATGGATGGATGGATGGATGGATGGATGGATGGATGGATGGATGGATGGATGGATGGATGGATGGATGGATGGATGGATGGATGGATGGAGAGTTGAACTAGGTATAACTTTGTGTGCAGATGATGCTGTGTACATGCAGCACAGGCATTGGGAGATATAGTTTTTACTACTGGTGGATATTATGATGATGATGTGATTTGTCAACAGTTTTTAAGGGACAAGAACTGGAAAGATTTGATTTTCACACCAAGAATTTGGGACCATTTTTATAGTCTGTGAGTAATAAATTATCCAAATGTTGAAAACAGAATTCTCCAGAATCTGAAACAAGAGTCTTTGTAGTTTTTCTTTTCTCATGATTTGACTTAAAATCTTTCATGTTTTTTTTTTGCCTGGTGTCACCAATTTTAGATGGCTTAGGTGGGTACTGCATTATGTACAATCAACATGGTAAAAAATCTGGGATGGGGGACCATGGTGGACAGATGTGATGATGTAATTTAAAGGGATATTCCACTCAAACTTGAAATTTTGTCAGTTGATATATTTGCCAGAGTTAGGTAAGTGGGGAAAAAACAATTTTTAACCAGCCCAGTCATTCTCCTGATCCGGCTATACTCCTTTTGCTTTAGCTTAGCATAAATCACAGTAAGTGAATGGCTCCAACTAGCATTGTGAGTAAAAAGTCCTTAAAATCACTCAGTAGTGATCCCAATTCTGCTTGGTGACCTAAATAATCACACTGACTTCAGGTGAAAATAATTGGTAACATAAAGGAATCACAGGTACCATTTTAGACTTGGGAATACTTTATGACAAGGTAAGAACTGTTTGCAGAGTAAGGGGTTTATCTTACAGAATGTAAAAACCTCAAGAAAACCTTTCAAGAAAATGCTTTTGCAATTTGTTGGAAGAGCAACTAACATCTTGTTATTGTCTGTTTAGCTCAAACAAGTTTGTAGTTGAAGCTGTTATTAAAGCTTTTAGATAGAGCTGTTATCATCGGAGGAAAGACAAATCCTCAGTTTTATCCCTTGTGCTTTTGGGATTTATTTTGATATTTCAATACAAAACTAATTGAGAAAATAAAAAGAGTTGGTTCACAAAGAACTACACCTTGTGGTGCCCAAAGAGAAAATATATGATGTTTTTTTCTCTTTATGAAGCAAATTTGATGGCTACTCAAGTCTAAAAGACAAACTATATAACTATACAAACGTAATAAATAGGATTTTTCTATTAGTTTGTTGAGCTGTCAGACTAAGTTTACTCAAATCTCTTATAAAGTCTAACACACTTTAAGTGTAATTTGTGTCTAAACTGTGATAAAGGGGCATAATATGTCCTTAAAAATAACAAAAAAATCCATTCAGTCACAATCTAATGATAAAATCCTGCACCAAGCTTTAATTTCATAGTAAAACGTAACTGCCTGAAAGGGAGAAAATCAAAGCTGTGATGTTTAATCAACTTGTAATATCTAACATGCTTGTGGCCTTTTAAGGAATTCGCCAGGTTAATTTTCTGAGCCAATTTGTGTGGCTATTTGAACGCTTGTCACTGAGAATTAATGTGTAAATTAAGGTTTGAGAAGTTGCTGAAGGCCTCCTTCTCAGGTCTGAAGCTTAATAGTCTCGAGTGTGTTGTAACCGAGGCTCTGTGTATCCATAATGAGCACAATCACACTGCAGCTGCAGCCCATCAAGCCTGCAGCCTAAACTGCTCTCTTATCTGCCGGCCGACAGAAGATTTAGAGCTAAGACAGATTTGGGCAGCGACAAATTAAATGACTTTTGTAACCTTTGTGGGTGTTCGCCAAACACGGAGGTTGTTGTTTTCAAAATTGTTTTTGGAGACAAATGAGGCAAAGCCTTTCCAGCAAAGAGCAAACAGATTTAGGTTTCTGAAGGCTAAAGCTGATCTGATGTTTGAGCTGTTTTTGGTTTCTGTCTCAGAACTCAATTTGATTCACCTGACTGAAATACTCTTGTGAGCAGGAACTTAATTACAGCTAGCCACCACGACAGCAAAAGACAACATAACAGAACATTAATGAGACCACTAATGGAATTATGTTTAGAATGTTAGCACACTACTTTAAGCTTCTTCACTTTAAAGAAAAAATCCAGTTTTCCAGTTTTCAAGAATTATGTATGCCTTTCTAGAAATCGGTAAAAGTGATGTAATGTAGGCAATATGTCCTACATTATCAGCCTACCCCTGTCCCATGCAATTTTACTTGACTGTCGTTGAGCATTTAGCCAATAGCGTTCAATAGCCGCTTACATACAGATGACAATAAAAGAGCGTGCTCGTATGTTGGCGGATGTAGCTAGACTAAGCTGTGGTTTTGAGCTGTTTACAAAGACATGGCAAGTCATAAAGCAGCTACAAAAGCCTTTACAGCCACAGAAAATATCAATCCCACGAATGCCTGAATCTACTCAAAGAAAGACAAAAGTAAAGAAAAACCCAAGGACTAAACGTGCCTCAAAGAATTGATCTTGGAACTGCTTTTCAGTGTTGGAAGGATCTTCACATTCAACTCAGATGTTAAACAAATGCAGAGTTGACAACATATGGACAAGTAAGTCTTTATGTATAAACATATTTCTAAAAAAAGAAAAAAAAATTCCCATCTCACCCTCCACGGGTGGTCTCATCCTTCCAAGCTCAGGTCCTCTACCAGAGGCCTGGGAGCTTGAGGGTTCTTCAGTATCTTAGCTGTTCCTAGAACTGCACTTTTCTGGACTGAGATGTCTGATGTTGTTCCTGGGATCTGCTTTAGCCACTCCTCCAGTTTGGGGGTCACTGCCCCGAGTGTCCTGATGACCACGGGCACCACCGATGTCTTCACTCTCCAGGCTTTCTCAAGTTCTTCTTTGAGGCCCTGGTACTTCTCTAGTTTATTGTGTTCCTTTTCCTGATGTTGCATCACTTGGTATTGCCACGTCAACCACAGCGACTGTCCTCTGTTGTTTGTCCGGTTGGTTCTCCATCACCATTTTGTTGGTCTGGATCTGAAAGTCCCACAGGATCTTGGCTTGCTCGTTCTCTACCACCTTAGGAGATGTTTCCCACTTTGACCTTGGGGCTTTCAGTCCATACTCTGCATAGATGTTCCTGTACACTATGCCAGCCACTTCGCTGTGGCGTTCCATGTATGCTTTCCCTGCCAGCATCTTACACCCTGCCGTTATGTGGTGGATCGTCTCAGGGGCTTCTTTGCACAGCCTACACCTTGGGTCTTGTCTGGTGTGGTAGATCTTGGCCTCTGTTGCTCTGGTGTTCAGGGCCTGTTCCTGTGCAGCCATGATGAGTGCCTCTGCTGTCCTTCAGACCAGCTCTTTCTAGCCATTGGTAGGATTTCTTGATATCAGCCACTTCAGTTATCTGTTGGTGGTACATCCCATGTAGGGGTTTGTCCTCCCATGATGGTATTTCCAGCACCTCCTCTTCTGTTCGCCATTGTCTGAGACATTCACTGATCACGTCATCTGTTGGGGCCTTAGATGTACTTATGGATCCTAGCCAGCATCTATATGGGCAAGCCGTATGAGTCCCAACAGTGTTTGTCCGTGGTTACCCCACTGGGGATTGCCAGTGTTTCAGTCAAACCCTCTGAAAACCTATTAGGCAAAAATCCTTCTAGGCAAACCCCCATTGGGCCATCGTGGAAACCGCGGACAAACCCTTTTGAGACCCATATGGCTTGCCCATATAGATCTCATATGGGGCCCACCTATGTGTGCTGGCAGGGGATCTTGGATGTTTCATCCTGGACAGTGGCTCTCACACTCACTAGTCCTCGGCCTCCTTCCTTACAGCTAGTGTACAGTCTCAGAGTGCTGGAACCCTCCATGCATGGTTAGGAGCTTCCGTGTCTTGACATCTGTATTTCTTGCTTTGACCAGCTTATTATTCCTGCAGGATATCTGATTACTGGCAGGGTATATCTGCATGTAGGTATTTGGCTGTGGCTCCTTTCCTTGCGGCTTCATCGAGGTTGCCATTTGCTTGTGGGATGCCAAGGTACTTGTAGCTGTCTTCAATGTCTGCTGTTGTTCCTTCTGGGAGTGAGACCCCTTCTGTGTGGACTACCTTCCCTTTCTATGTCACCATCCAAACACACTTCTCAAGTCTGAATGACATTCCAATATCAGTGCTGTAGATCCTGGTGGTGTGGATCAGTGAGTCGATGTCTCGCCCCCAAGAGCCATCAACTGACACACCAAGAGGGAGCCCCTGCTCTTACAGATATTAGACAGATGGGAAAACCCCAGATCTTACAGAGGTTGGACGGGGACACACACACACACACACACACACACACATACACTCTGCTCTCAGAGAGATCTGACAGGGAGCTTCCCCAGAAGCCTGTGCGTAATTCAAATTAGAGGTGAGGGGTTTAAAAGTGAAATACGTTTTTTTCTGCCTCGAAGGGGTGCCTTCTGAGAGAAACATTTGGATTTTTACTTTAAGTCAGAGGGAGACATGTTTCACTCACCAGAATCTGAAAATTTGTAAATACTGTGTTTTTGTAAAAAAAAAAAAAAAAAAAAAACCTTTTTCATCCTTAAATCAAACTTCCATCTACAGAATAATTTTTTGGGAATGTATGATTCGGAATTTTGGAAATATTTATCAAACAAAATCAGAATTCACCAGAACAGAGTTTAATTTTTTTTGAAAGCAGCTCCAAAATCCCCAGCTGTCCTTATAAACAATGTTTTTACCATGATGAGTGCAAATGCTGAGTTGCTTTTATTTAACACTGTAATTAGCATTCTGCCCTAAAGTTAAAAGGAGTTGAGTTTTAGCAAAGTGACCAACTGCTTTCTATATTAATTTTATTTTAGGAAGACAATTTTGTTCTTACTGAAACCAGAATATGATTCACGTCACACAAACTCAACCTCCACTCAAACGTCTCTAATGAAAATTATTAGAAATGGTTAAAGTTTCCATTCTCAACGTTTGTGTACCGCGCCTCACTAAGACATCATCCTAACAAACTCTGAACAGGAGGAAACCAAAACTTCTGATGAGCTGTCATGTAGAAGCAGCGAGCCGCCGTCGATGGAGAATTTTTCAGACCTAAAGCAAATCAAAGCGAGCATCTAAGCCGAACAGTTGGGAAGCAATTAGCTGTGTAACGTCAAGGAGTTTTCCATCAAGGTGGCTTGCAGTGCGCGGATCCCCGGGTGGCTGGAAACCACCAACATGGTGACAGCTGGAGCTTCACCGGCGACCTCGGACTGCTTCAGCCCGGAGGAAAAGTTTCCCGGAAAAGTTTTCTCATTTACTAAATCCAGGTTTAGCTGAGCAAAGCCATCTCTTAACTGCTTTCTTTGCCCTTTATGAAATTAAAAAAAGGGCAGAAAACAATTCCATCAGTAATCCCATTTTCCTCTTTGCAAACTGCATATTGCTCATTAAATATTAACTGACAGGCTGGTGCCTTCGTGCATTTTGATTGTTTTTTAATATAATTATTTAGCTGAAGAGACAGTTGAGGGAATGTCAATAAGAGGATTCGAACTGATGCAAACACCCAGTTTTTTTTCTAAATTATAGCCACCCTATAATTTACATAAATTAATCATTTGTGACTGAAATTAGGTCTGAACCAGAGCAGCCTTTGGTGAGACAGTATGGAGTCCCAGTGACGTTATTAGACAGTTTGATTATTTAAACATGTAATTAAATGTATGAGTAGACTGAATTAAATAATTGATATTTTTGTAATGTACCACTTCACAGCAATTCTTGCCTTTCACACCCTGAACACGTTTGAAATATCTACAAATAAATGGTAAATGTGGTTCCATATTTTTTTGTTTTCATGTCATTATTGAAAAACTTCATATGTCGTTTTATATTCTGAGAGTTGAATTCAACGAACTTTGAGATTAAGACGGTTGTCATGGACAGGAATAAATACTTTCTTGCATTAAACACATTAAAAGTGATATTTTATTGTTTTTATTTTATTTGTTTATATGTTTTTTAGAGCTGTCGGTTTCCTACATGCGGTAGAAAACAGTCTGCATGGTCTCAGTTTGTAGAATCAGAGAAATCTTTCATTTCCAAAAGAAAGCCACCATTTGCTTTACAAGTTGAAAAGGATTCTAAAACTAAGAACAAAAAATAATAATAACTTTGTAAAAGAAACAATCAAAAGCAGCTGTGAACAGAGTAATGTCAAGAAAATTGTGTAATGATCTCTAGAGCCTGATATGTAGGAGTCCCTTGTCCTCATTAGGGAAATTCACTGTTTGGGCCCAACGGCCGTCCTTAAGGATAGTATAGCTCACAAGTAAAGTTAAAGTAATTAGTCGTCACACACTGGAGAAGTTTTTCTCCTCATTTGACCCATCCCCGTGAGGAGCGGTGAGCTGCAGCTGTGGCCGCGCTCGGGAACTATTTGGTGGTTAAACCCCACAATCCAACCCCTTAGTGCTGAGTGTCAAGCAGGGAGGCATTGAGTCCCATTTTTAAAGTCTTTGGTATGATCCAACCATGTCTCAGAGCAGGCACTCATACCACTAGGCCACTGGGCTGGTAAGTACTACCTAAGAAAAATATAAAGCAAGCAAGAAAGACTAAAATAGAAATGTGTAATAATAAATAAGAAATATAAAGGTCTTCCTGTAAAACTACAGAACCTTAAAATCAGATTTTTATTTGCAACACAGCTGCATGTCAACAGCTGTAAACATGTCTATCTTGTTGAACAAGAAATGCAGATGAAAATGAAATATTGACTGGTGTACGGTGTTTAATTGAATCAATCTGAACTGGCCAGTTTATATAGAGTTACAGCAGGAAACCACCTGCAGTAAAGGGTTACTGGAAAATATTTCACGAAGATTTTTTTTTCCAGTAGTTATATTTTATTTATTTATTTCAGGATTTTTATTATTTTAGTATTGTTTTATCATTTTGAATGATGATTGAAATTGCTGCTCTTTTTGTTGTATTGTTTTATTGCGTTTGGATTTTTTATGCATGATTTTCTGGTATTTAATATAATATTACATTTTTTTCTTTCCTTTGCTGTACTAGCTGCTGCATTTTTTTCATTTGACTCTTGTAAGAACTACACACAGCAGAGTGAAGGCCAAATGAGTTGAACGCCAGTTTCATAAAGTGGCAGAGTACAACAGAGTGAAAAATCCTGATCAGCTTTGTTAGAAGAGCCAAACCACAGCCGTCTAACTGGTGACTAACAGGTTTTTTTAGTGCTATTGTCAACTTTAGGTGTGACTTAGATTAATCTTTGTATTTGCAGCCTGATACAAAAAGCTTCTGCAGGGCGATCATCTGTTCTGAGAACATCATCTGTTTCTGGGTCAGGCTTCCATTTGCTCTCCACGAGCTTTTGATGAGGATGTGTAAATCCTTCCTCTGGGATTTTCTTCCGTGGTGACTCGGTTGCATCACATCATTTCTGTAGATGTCAGCTCCTTCGTGTTATTTCTTCATCTTTCTAAAAGTCTTCAGATGAGTTCCATAGAGTCGACACTGAAAGATTACGTATAAAAGGTAACCTGAACATGGTTCAGTCAGAGTTGAAGGTGATTGGGAAGTAGTGATTCGTGCTATGGGCTTATTGAAAGGTAAGCAAAGTTTAAGGTGAGCTAATTCAGATGAAATGTTTACTTTTGTTTAAAATCCAGGGTAGATTTCAAATCTGAGGGTCCTTGTCGAGAAGTATTGAGCATCCAATCATTTGTTGCATTTTTTTATTACCTTAAACATTCGTTTTTCACCAATTTATGAAGTGGAAACAGCTTCATCAGGATGAAGCTACTTCATTACAAACGTGAACTCTCCTTAATTCCTACATGAACTCTACTTATTTACTTTGTTATATAAATTAACTCTTTAAATCTTAATTTGTTTCATAAAAATTATTTAGGTCAAGCTAAACTTTGTTTAGTAACTTGTATTCTTCAGCAAGATTTATTTGCACATCTAAATAGTTTGCAAGTCAAAATTGAATAAAAAAGTCGGGGTTTTGTAACAAAAACTTTATCCTAATTTTGTTTCATTTATCATATTCTGTTCAAATAAAAGCTTTTGTAGCTATAAAACAAAAAACATTGATTTTACTTTATTTTCAGGCAAACAGACAAACTAGCAGCCATGCAAAACATCCAAGATTAATATTTAAACAAGCCCCCAAACCTGTTATGTAGATGACTCAAAGGACATAACATGGAGTTCATGCAACATTTCAAAAAGGTTTTAAGGAAAATAAACTAAAAAGGAAAGACGTTTAAAAATGACCATTAAATAACAACAGAGGGAGTGTGTAATCATCCATGCAGTTGGCCATCAGATCCTGGTGAGTCCTATTAACAAACACAAACATGAAACAAAACCAACTAAACCTAATGAAAAAAATATTTAAAAAGTGAAAGAGTAAAACACAGCTTCCAAATTTTTGATTTTTTTTCCTTGCGTCTCTTTTTGTAACTTTAGCAGACGCCTGGATGTGTTTGTTTTGACATGATGACGGCGTTCTGACAGGTCAGGTCTTAAACTGTCAGACCTGACAGACGTTTACGCCGCTCCGTTTGATGGGTTTGATCCTGTTGAGGCGCTGCAGCGTTGGGCGCTGATTAAAAGGAGCTCCATCCTCCTCCAGCACTCACAACTCAACTCCAGCTGCCTGCATGTGTCCACCTCGACACCGAGGTAGCGCTGACATGTTTATTTGTTTAGGAGCGGCTGTGGATTCAATTCCAGTGGAGCAGGTTTGTTTTGACATTTATTTGAAGAAAGTTAACATAATTATGGACTTTTCATATTTTATTCATCATGGATTGACAGCAAATGATTGCATCAATCAGCTGGTCCGCCTTATCATAAAGTTACACCCAATAGCTAACACTGAACATATAACTGAAATGAGGAAGCTACAAAAAAAGATTCACCAAGAAATCTTGACAAGTTTTTATAAAATTCTAAAAGATAATAACTGAAAAGGTTGCAGCCACTCATAGCTGGATCAGAATATGGTTTAGCATTTGATGATTCTAGTCACTATTGAGTTTTTTGTAATACTGGACTTCTAAATTGGGGGCAGAAAACGATGCATGTCAGGAGACCTCTGGTCTACGGGTACTTTGGAATGTCACAAAGATCTCTGTCAAGACCACTGGTTTTGCTCTCTTGAAATAAAAAATTGAGAAAGTAAGGTGATGAAACACTTCTGTGTAACACAAGAAGAACAAATATAATATAAACAAAATGATGTAACAAACAGGCATTTCATATTAAGAAACATCAATCAATTGTCTTCTCCAAGGCCATGGAGGTACCGGGTCCAGAAGTAAACCTCAGACCTCCCTCATCCCAGTGACATCATCCAGCTCCTACTGGGGACCTCAAGGCATTCCCCAGACCAGAGAGGATTTATATTCCTTTCATCAAGCCCAGAAAACCTCCAGAGGAAACCAGGAGACATCTTAATCAAAACCACTTCAACAGACTGCTTTTGATGAGGAGGAGCAGCTCTACTACTAACTCCTCCAGATGAAGGAGTTCCTTGCCTTATCTCTAAAGCCTACTGCACACTGGAAGCATCAGTGTTGCGGAACGGCAGCAGAATGGTTTACTCCCGATTTTCACTGCTTGCCAGTGCACACCGAGAGAATCTCAGCCGCGAAGCGGCTTCACCGCCGCACTCCTCGCTGGACTCGCGAGATCACAAGATCCCTCGATATGGTTTGTTTATGCCATCCGCCATTAAACCAACTTTTTTTAATTTTATTTTGAAAATTACTGGGAATTTTACACTGAAACCGAGTGTGATTTCCTGTCTAGCCCTATGTTAACTGCAGAAATTGACGCGACACAGAAGCGGCACGCGGCAAAAATAGAACTCGATCCTATCTTTAGCGGCGCGGCGTGCTGCTTCTGGGACGTGTCTGAAAATTGCTGCGTCGCGGCTGTTTGAATCACCCCCATAGACTATAATGGATCGTATTTGAAGCAGCGACGTTCTGCACCACTGATGCTTCCAGTAGGGGTGAGGCTAAACCCAGCCGCACTAGGGAGGAGAATCCTTTCAGCAACTATATTCTTTATTCCTGATCCAGATCACATGACTAGCTCCGCCACAGAACAACACTCATTCCTGAAGATGAAGCACCAGTGTGGAACTCTCTCTCCTCCATCCTACCATCACTCAGGAACAAGACAAGCCTGAATCCATCCTGTTGAGGCGGAGACTCACTCCCAGCTGGAGGAAGAATTCCACCTTTTTCCAGTCAAGACCCCATGACCTCAGACTTGGACCAGCTGACTCTCACTCATAAACATAAAGTCTTAGGAAAATTCTGTTATAATGAGAGCCATAATCAGTGAGTATCATTAGTGACTTTTGGATTGTCCCTTTGTTGTTTGTGTGACGGTGTCACAGTCATGGTTTGGTAGCTCTGAGAGCTGGAGCACTGACTGCAGTGTTGGGAGTCTCTGGCTTTTCCCTCGGTGACACCCGGAGACTTGCTCCGCTCGCTGCTGAGATTTGATTATCAGTAAGCCGTCTGAATTGAGAATGTACTTGCCACAGCTTGCTTGACAAGCTCTGACCAGCACTCATCCACCAGGCCAGTGAATTATGAAAACCATTGATGGATGAAATATGAACATCAATCTTCCTCAGCTCCCGTCAGCTGAATAAATTACTTTTTAAGTCGACTGCCATGTTTGCAGACATGTGCTTCAGAGATTCCTCATGCTTCCCTGCTTTCCTCTCTTAAACTTCAGTGGTGTAAAATAATCTGTGTGAAACCAAAAAGAGTTACAACAGAAACTTGAGGATATTTTGCGACTATTATCTGGAAGGATGGGAGTTTTGTCCTCTGAGTTCTTGAGGCATGAAGGCATCGGGAAAACAGGTTGGTTGTTTAATGATCTGTCTGATTGTAAATCAATAATCTAAGATCCAGCACTCTAAAAACACCCTCAATCTGACACTGCTCATGCTCCGTGGTGTTTCCTTTAAGTAATTCCACATCTTGCCGATAGCAAGTTTTACACAAACCGAGGTTGTTTTTGTCTCCTTCACCCCGAGTGCACATAAATAAAACAGTCCTACACCACAGAAGAAAAACAAGCAGCAGCAGCGTTTAACAGTTCCACAGGTTTCCATTTAAACGCCTCATCTTCCGTTTGATTCCTGATTTCCAACACGGATCTTGATCACCGTTCAAAAAATATCTTGTAGGAAGCATGTGGACAAAATGTCTTGGACTTACGGGCTGAGCAGCAGTCCTCCTGAATCCTCTGTGAATTGCTGGTCCACACTCATGAATATTTTATGAAATAAGCACATCTTAAAATGCAAATTCACGTTCTGTCCACAGAAACCGAGAGCTGGCACGGTGAGGGGCGCGTTCCAGTTTGGCATTAAAACAGCAGGTTGAGAAGTTAGAGTGAAGAGCCCACAGGTAGAAACGGAGTGTGTGGAGTCACACACACATTTCACACAGAACACACAGATTTTATCTATGACTGTTAAAGCAAATGACCTATATAGCTTTTAAAGATGAACTAATATAAATAAGGATGTAAACACACCTGCACAATTGTGTTTTCACTATCTCAGAAAGCTGGGATAAATGGAGAAAACTAATAGTAAGAAAATACACAACTTTTCACTTGGAATCTTTCTGACAAGAATGTCTGTGTCATTTCAAAATGATGGAATAACTGCATCTCTTTGTGCACGTTCTTCTCTCTGTTTCTACACCTCTGGAAGAGCCTGGCGAGTTTTGTCACAATTTTAGTTCCTGAGGCCTATTGCACAAAACTAGGATTAAGAAATCCAGGATTAATGATTGAGTTAGCTCATTGAATCCAAAACATGAGAGTCCAGGCTTAATTGGTTGCACAAAGACCAATCCAGGATGTGCAGACACAGATTCATCAAGCTGGTGAAACCGAGCCTGGAGACAAAAAGACCCTGCAATTAATCATAGATTAATAGTAGAGCGGCTTACATTTACTTGTCTGAGGCAAAAATCCTCATGCAGGCGTACGAGGAGGTAAAAGTCATGATTAAAAAGAAAGGCAATAAAATCACAGTTATGAAGCTATAGGAAATAACAACACAAAGTATTGCTGACCGTGTGAATACATAAGAAGTGACAGTGAAATAATTAAGCTAGTACGCACCACAGTACTGCCCCCCGCCACTCTCACAGAGAACGGATAGATGCTTCTAAACCTTGGGTTGTGAGTAGGAGGCTTAGAAGTTGTGGTCAGAAACAAACACACTGATTGTGCTGCAAGTCTTTTTTTTGTCTTGAAAAAGTAAAACCATGTTTTTGTCTAAATTAATACAGGCCACTTAAGGTGATTTTATTGTCCTTTTTCCTAGGTCATGTAGCCTGTAGCACTCATGATAACTACATAGAAAATTTATGGACAATCCATGTGATCGGTATCGGTGATCGGTATCGTTGATCGGCGCTCTTGAGAATTGGTGTCGGTGAATGGCAGCAAAAAATCCTGATCGGAGCATCCCTAACCAGCACTTATTCCATTCCACTTAAAGCATGGATAGTACACGGTTACAAACTCACCGCTCTGCTGAAACATCACAATTACAATCCAAATAGTTTATTCACATCTCCTAAAATGAAGTTGTACTCTGATCATGAATCAGTTGGATTTTTATTGAAATGGGCTGCAGATATGAGTGAAAATCTGTAACTCCATCAGTAGCCTATAACTCTTTGATAGATGATCTCATAATAAAAATAATGACTTTGTTGTTGAAGTTTGTTTTTTTTCTCTGTGGCCCTAATACTCCATCAGTTTTATTGTCTACTGTAAATTGTCTAATGATTGCAACATCATCTAAAATCATTGATCCAAATAACTGGAGCTCAGCAACCAGATCACAGATACATTGAGCCAGAATAGCCAAGATATCCCAGCTTAGTCCCTTATCCTAGTTTTGTACAATTCGCCCCTGCAGTATTTTCATGTTCTGAGCTCTGCATCCAATCACCCAACAATGTTGACCTGGGACTTTGTTTCCAACTGAGGTTCCCATGACTTAAGTTTCCTGCTGCCACAGCTCTGATGCCAGATCAACATTCTTCATGCAGCTCAATAAGCCTGCATGGCTAGAGAGATGTGTTCATGGTCAGTTTCAGCTACTTTTTGATAAATATGATATTTTAGAAACCTTTCAATCTGGTTTTAAATTGTTACACAGTGCTGCGACGGCTTCTTAGAGGTCCTGAATTATATTTTTTAGCAATGGCGGCGATGCAGTGGACCGTGAGGTGTTGCTCCATCGTCTTGAACATTATGTAGGGATTTTAGGCCTAGCTTTGAGTTGTTTAGGTCTTGTCTCGATGACAGACTGGTATCTGTGAGGACATGTAGTTTTTCTTCTGCCTTTTCCCATCTATCTTGGGGGGTACCGCAAGGTTCGATACTGGGACCCTAGTTATTTTCTGTTTATATTCTGCCTTTGGGTGATATCCTGCAGAAGTATGGCATTGGTTTCCATTTATGCTGAGGATTGACAGCTATACTTACCTCTGGATAAATCAGGGGATCACTTTATTAAAAACCTCTTGGATTGTTTGGCTAAGGTCAAGACATGGATGTCTGAAAACCTTTTGTGCCTTAAAGTTAAAGTCCCAAGTATTCATCACACACTGGTGAAATTACATCTCCGCATTTGACCCATCCCCATGGTGGGGAGCGGTGAGCTGCAGCTGTGGCCGCGCTCGGGAACTATTTGGTGGTTTAACCCCCCAATCCAACCCCTTAATGCTGAGTGTCAAGCGAGGAGGCATTGGGTCCGATTTTTTCAAAGTCTTTGGTATGACCCGACCGGGAATCGAACCCTGATCTCCCAGTCCCGGGGCGGACACTCTACCACTAGGCCACCGGAGCTGTAGATGAGAGTAAGATGGAGGCAGTGTTGTTTGGACCAAATGGCCGTATTGATGCATCTACGGTTGACTGTGGTGATTTCGGTACCTGAATGTATCAGCAGTTAATCTTGGGGCGAAGATTGAAAATGCCCTCTGCTTTGACAGTCACTATAATGGAGTAGCGTCTTCTACCCATCATTTGTCACTTATGAAAAAGTTGACACAAAGGTAAGAGAGAAAGCTGTTTCTTTGTTCTTAGCCAAAAAAGAAACCAAAGTAATATTTGTTTTGATAAAATGTTTAAGATAGAAGAACTGAGTGATATATAGCTGCCTTTGTTTTTACACTGCAGTCTATTAACCTCATTATGATGAAAAAGGCCATTATAATTCTTTGTCAGACAGCAGTCTGGATAATCAAGAGCAAATTTACATTTTCAATATGAGCACAGTGTTGAGAGCCTCTGCTACAGTTCTCCTCTTCCAGACAACAGACAGAGTGCATTAATGCATCAGTCAGCCTTGTTATAAATGTTCTGGTTTCTGCACCGAACTCAGCTCTGATGCTGTTTGGCATGTTTAAAGAAACATAAAACTATTGAGAAATGACAAACCAGTCAAACCATCTGTGGGACCGTTTGGCTTCTGAGAATGCTGTGAAATCCTTTCAGTTAACTGGATTTCTGTACGTCCACATTTAAAGGTTGAAGTTTATCCCCAGAGTACTCCTGACACCAGATAGATGGGGGTCACTCTGCCTTTAAAAAGCTGCTCAAACAGAAACAGATTCATTAGTCTGGATGGCATTAGAGGAGGTGAAAATTAAATTGAGTGTTCGCAGCAGAAAAGGTTCCTCCTTTGGGGAGCATCAATGCTCAGAATTAAGTGAAACCTGTCCTTTTTTCTTTTGATGTGTTGTTCAAATGTCAATGAACTACCAGCTGTGGATGCAAAAACCAGTCAAAAGGTGGACAAAATGTTAAGGATAAGGCTATAAAATACTTATGGTTAGAATTCCACAAAACAAGCTGAATGATTTGTTTTTGCAGGGATAACAAGAGGCCATGTTCTCAACCAGAAACAATGGAATTCTGCCTCCAGATTAGGAGGGAGCCTCCTTTGCCAAAAGGGGAGGAGTTCTGGAAGATTGGTGTCTTGTCCTTGAGCGATCCCTCTCATTGAAATGCATCTGAGGAGGTGGTTCTGGTTAGGATGTCTCCTGATTTCCTGTATGTACGACACACTGGATGGAGACGCTAAGGCAAACCCAGAACCTGGTGGGAGTTTATGTCCTCCATGGTCTTAGATTCCCAAAGAGGAGTGTTGCTGGAGAGGAAAATGGATGGATGAATGGATGGATGGATGAATGGATGGATGGATTATGTTATTTTTCCTAAAGAGAATTTTAAACTTGTTCAAAGGGGATACATTGAATTAAGAAACATGTTTCTGTGCTTTTGCATATGTACTTGGTTTTTTTTTTAAACCAATCCTTTTGTTTCTAATGCCTCTTGTGTATTTGTCCATACTGTTTGTTTTGTTTGCACAAGTTAGTGAATAAAAACAGAAATAAAATTAATACCTTCTGATTAGAATACTTTTCAAAAAGACCTCCTTTTAGCTTGTATGTAGCTAACGGTTTTTAGATATTCAGATGTTTGTCATATTTGTAATGACAATTAATTGGTCTGTAAAAACCTTTTTTTTAGCTTTCTCTGATTAACGTAATTTTTATGAATTTTGCAGTCATAAAACATGTAATGACTAAAAAAAATCTGAAAAGAAATATTAGCTAATTTATGTAATGTTAATGTTGGCAGAGGAGTTAAGTTCCCACCCCATATCTGGAGGGTTGCAGGTTCAAGCCCCGTCTGTCACAGCCGTTGAGTCCTTGAGCAAGACACTTAAACTACCTTGCCTGCTGGTGTTGGTCGGAGGGACCTGTGGCACCTGTACAGCAGCCTCGCTTCTCACAGTGTGCTGGAGCTCACTATACAGCGCGTGTGTGTGTGACTGGTCAGTTGTAAAGCACCTTGGGGGGTTGTAGAACCCCTAAAAGGTGCTGTATGAATACATTTACCATTTTACCATATCGTTGAATGCTTTCTGTGAACATTTGTTATTGTACAGCATTCGTACATTATATGTTCAACCCTTCAAGCTCTAATAAATGAAATAGCTCCAGCTCCGGTGGCCTAGTGGAATGAGTGTCCGCCCCGGGACTGGAAGATCAGGGTTCGAATCCCGGTCGGGTCATACCAAAGACTTTGAAAAAATGGGACCCAATGCCTCCTTGCTTGACACTCAGCATTAAGGGGTTGGATTGGGGGGTTAAACCACCAAATAGTTCCCCAGCGCAGCCACAGCTGCAGCTCACTGCTCCCCACCATGGGGATGGGTCAAATGCAGAGATGTAATTTCACCAGTGTGTGATGAATATTTGGGACTTTAACTTTAATAATCAGAACCTAATGTTTGTTAATAACTGCTTATTGTATTATATTAGATTATAGTTTTACAAAATTATATATTATGAATAGAAAAACAACTTTGATTCTCCACTGATGCAGCAGATCTTTGAGGAATGTACTAACCCTGTTATGAAAAACTAAAACATTTATTTATTGAACAAGTTATTAAATGTCTTCAAGATGTATAAAATGTCAAAATCAAATGTTAAAGTCACGTGGTTGAACTTCAACAGCCCAATAAACATTCAGGTACATTCTAGTAAACCTAAACAAATAACTAAACAAACCTGTGTGTTTAGATTCTGCACGTTAGGTGACTCTCATTTATTTCAATATCAGCTGAGTTTCTCACAATTACAACTAATTTCATTTTAGAAAATTTCTATTTGCTGATAATTTAAACAATTTTACAACAAATTTGAGAAAGCTTATCCCCAGATGTTTTGGAGCCACAATCATCACTCAGTAATTCCTTGATTACATCAGGTTCATTTTACTCACCATAATGTTTTAGACAGAATTACCTAAAATAACAAAACCCTAAACAATCCAGAGCGCTGTGCTCACCAGCAGTGAGAGCCCATTGTCTCCTGACTTTGAAAGCCTGGCTTTTTGCTCCATAAATACCGTTTCTGTCTGAGAGTGCAGAGGCAGTAAATACTGCAGCTCTCAGTGTGATCAATAATTCGTTCAGCCCCAGATTCCACACTGATAAGGCACTTTGATGTGGACTGAAGTGCATGTGGGAGAGCAGCTATCCTGGGGGAGAAAATGCAAAGAAAAGAGGCTTCATTATTTCAGACAGCTGTCAGCGGGTCACATTCAATTAGCTCTAATACGTCTGTCAGTTTGGGAAACAAAGCAGCGGCTTGGAAAAAGCACAAGGTGGAGAGATAAATATGAGCCGCTGTAATTTAGGGGGAATCCATCGGAGCAGGAGAGCGTCATGGAACCACAACAATCAGCTGAGGAACAGCAAACATCTCTGATGCAACTCAGAAACACTGACTGGGTTTTAGACGCCACCCTGCAACATGAGCCCCCAGCAAAACCTCTCAAAGCTCGGAAAAGTTTACAGATTATTTTGGAGCGCTGATGTGTGAAATCCTGTTTTATTTTTATATATCGTCAGAGTCTGTCGGCAAGAAGAAGCTTTTTTTTAGTTAATTTCACTGGACTGAATCATTTGATGTAAAAAGTTCAGTGCAAAGTGGATGTAATGTTTGCTAATTAAGTCTGTGATGAATTGCTGCTCCAGTAAGCTCATTTAGCTTGATTGTTGGAGTTTTTAAATGAGGCTGGTGTTCTGTCAACAGGCTGCTGGATTTATCAAACGCAAACCTGAAGCTACTTTAACTGAAACAGCCTCTTTCCTATGTGAATTAGTCTGTCAGTGTTTCCTGACATTTTATTTAGTCAACAAACAGCTGTTCCAGCCTCGGCGCGTCTAAACAAACTCCTTATCCTTCTTTTTGTAACGGCTCCTCGGGGAGTGCTGCTAAAGTGAATATGTGGCCGCTGTCACGGAGAGCCCAGAGAGGGAATTCGTCAGTAAACCTGACAGAGTTGGTGCAACTGGAAATGAATAAATCATGCAGATGATACGCAGGGAATGTTTTGGATGCAACATTTCCACGGAAATTAATTAATTCTCATTTCTAAAATGCGTATACGGGGCTAATTAGTGTGTTTTGAAGCAACCATTATTCCTCAGACCTCACGGAGCAATTAGCTCTCTGGAATTTAGTAAGTTCTTCCCGCGTACTGGCGGTGTGTAAAAAACACAAAGGTACATTTAATCTCTTTATGAGAGCTTTATGTTAATGTCAGCTTTTTTAACCTTGAAGTGTTTTTGTTACAAATTACAAAAAGCATAAAAGCACTTGAACCCCATCAGGGATCAGCAGAAGTTATTAAAAACATGAAAAACGACTGAAAAAGGAAAAAAATATTAACCTCTGAAACAGTCGCTGTCAAGCAGTGACCAATTCCTGAAGTTACAGGGAAAATGTGGGGAGATTTAGACAAGCTGAACTCCTAACGGAGAGCTGAGGCTCAATAAAGCATGTGGAGAGGAGCGACTGGCCCATGGGGTCCAATCCCACAGAAGTGGCACTGCAGCACAAACCTAAGCTAAAAAGGTTGAAAGAGTCGTAAAACTGGCCGCTGTCCACTGCAGACAGAAATGTGGGCTTTAAAACGGGAAAACAGAAGCGTCTGGTGCATTTTGTGGAGTTATTGAGGAAAAAGATGACAACAGGAATCAATGAAGGCATGGCAGTAGTGGCTCTAGCGTGAATGGCACCCGGAGCAAGGCCCTGATTTTCATGCTTTTATAGATAATCCATCATGAGTCCTCCAACAGCAGATGAATACATGGCAGGAAAATGCTGTTTCTGAAAGAACCACATAGCCACCAGCTCATCATTCTAACTCAAATCCACATTTAGCACTTCATTTCAATAATATGCACCAAAAGAAAGAAGTTGATTCAAATAAAAGCCAGACAGAAGACAGCAAAACAGAACTGAATCAGTTCTTTTAAAAGTAGTCAAACAAGAAGATTTTACAAAGATTTTTATTTACTTGTGACATCTTTTGCCACCAACAAGATGCTGACGTGAGGATCGAGAGATAAAGATATAGAAGGGATTTTAATCTGTGGGGGAGAGGTAGGAAATTGACTGTGTGGTTATTTTTAATCTTGTATGGCGCTTTGAGTTGGACTCGTATGAAAAATGCTTGATAAATAAAGTTTGATTTGTTTCTATTTGCTGTCCCAATTCAAAAGGTTTTAATTATTGCTATAAACTAGAATTCTGCACAGTAAGTGTTGTAATTTTCATTCTTCAGCTGAATAACGATGCAAACACTCTTTAGTGAGGGGCTTAAAGACAAGGCACGCTTGAAATTATTTATTTAAATGATTGAATCTCTATAAAATCCTATTTCTTTATAATAGGAAGTCATTTGAGCTGAGAGAGGTATTCTACAGAAGACGAGCTTCTCTTGGTATGTCAGCAGATTTTTAAAACAAGTACTTGTTCACGAGAACCGCCTCTCTAGAACCTGAGTTGAGTTTTTACTCTTCAGGAGGATCAATACTCGAGCATCCAGTCAGATGTTTAATTTTGTTTGTTGCAGTTTTTCCAGCGTCCTAAAGTCTCTGAGATGAAAGCCATAAAACCTCATTTGTCACACCTGAAGACATCAAATCACCTCTGTCTGTATCATTAAGCTCAAATCATTTACTCCAGATGTCCTGATGCTTTAACTGCACGCCGTCATGGGACTTTTTAGGAACCCCTCGTGTTATCACAGAATAAAACCTGATGATGTGATTAAAGTCTGGCTTTATAGTTTAAGATGTCGGCACCAACTTGAATTTGTTTTGTTAGGTTTCAGGTGCTTTAGATGACAGAAATGGTCTCCTCTGCTTCTCTTGATTAGTCTCTGAGGAATTCTGCGAGCTGAGAGTGTGTGAATGCGTCTGCTGCAGGCTTTGACTTATAGGAGTCATTTTGTCGAGCTGAGGGGTTTATGCAATAGATGGTTTTAATCTTGTGGCTGATGCTGTGGTGCAAAATGTGCAGCTCTGATGTAAGATTTTGAAACTGTAAACCTATGTAGGTGATGAGTCATGTGGAGGGAGAACAGAGAGATGTTCGGAGAAATCTTTTTAAAGCTGTTTTTATTTAAATCTTTACTTCATTATCAACAATGACTAAACATCACATGTCTGTAGCACCTTTAATCTCAGAAATAAAGTTTTATGTGTGGATTAAAAACCCTTAAATGAACTAAATGAATCAGTTCATGAGATCACGAACACGGAAATAAACAATATGACATTTCATTTGACCAGATCCATAACACAAATATTAGTCAATTAGACTCATTTGAATGTGTTAAATAAAAGATTGCACACAGCTGTCATTGAATGACAATTTGCTCATTAAGGAAACTAAAGTATGAGTCACACTTTTTACTTGATAACAATTCTGCACACTCCAGCATATTTTCAGGGACTTTTCGTGGCAAATGTCACAACAAGCATGTGTTATTCTGTTGTGATCATCTTTGAAAAACGACACCTTCCTCTCAGGAAGCAAACATTAAAAACCCGGCATCATTAATTTCAGCCGATTCATCGGAACGGCTTCAAACGGCGACGCTTTAAGAAGACCAGTGGTTCTGTGTTTAATCCAAATAACTACCATCTGTTCACACCTTCTGCTGGTGTCACTGGTTTTCTAAAACATGCAGGGCTATTTTTACTTTTTGTTGAATTGCAGATTTCTGTAAACTTTGAGGGTGGACGTTGAAAGACAGGAATAAACATTTATTGTGTGGACCTGCTCTGGTTCAGCTGGATATCCCACCAGTGAGTCTGTGACAAAAGACAATTACATTTGCTTTGTGAGGGAGAAGTCAGACTTGGCTGCAGGGCAGCTCTTTGTCTGTTCATGACTATTATGGACTAAATGTCTGTGTGCAGCCAATGAATCTGGGCTCTTCTCTTTGGAAGACTTTTTGTTGACCTCATCAAACCAGGACCTCCAGCAGGTGCTGGAACAGTTTGCAGCCAAGCGTGTCACAGCTGGCATAAAGATCAGCACCTTCAAGTCTGAGGTCATGGTCCTGGAATAGAAAAAGGTGGATTCCCAACTCCATGTTGGGAATGAGCTGCTCCTGTTGGAGATGTTCAAGTATCTCATAAGTGAGGGTGCCAGCTACCCACTGAGACGGATAGATAATGGAGCTGATTGTGTAGGCTTAACCCAAATGTAGCAAACTGACAATGGGTCAGGTAAAGGATGTAGTTTGATCTAGTAATACTCAGAGGGCTAAACGTGGATTTAAAAAGGAATCACTTTCACACGGGGACTGGATAAACAGTCAGGATGGCAGAGGGACTGGAAAGGCAACACTCATGAACCCAGAAGAGTTGAGATGGTTGGTGATCTGAGAACATCAGATATCAAGATGTGAACAGAACAAAATATGAGTGTAGAGCAGTTGAGTGGATCTACCTTATCAAACCAATTGAAAAAAACCTGATTTGGTGACGAGGGAGCTGAGTTGAAAATTTCCAGGTACCAATGAACCTCTGGTCCAGTCCTCTACTAAGCTGTGGGAGAGGTGAGGAGTTCAGAGTAGATGTTCCTCCTCATCATCAAAAGAAGCCAGTTGAGATAGTTTGGAGGTCATGAAACAATGCTTTCAGTACGCCGCCCATGACGTGTTTTAGACATGTCCCTGCAGGAGGAGACCCTCAAGACAGCCCCAGGACTCACTGGAGAGATGCTATCTCTCAGATGACCTGGGAATGCCCTGGGGTCCCTCCAAATGAGCCAGATGAGGAGGAGGTAGGAGAGAGGATGGATGGATTTCATGATAATCAATAAATCTGATGTTATCACCATTTTGAAGTTTAACTTCCCCTTTGTTATTTATTTCATTTTGCTAGCTGGTATTTTTAAACTATCAACATATTTATACCAAATGAATCTTTAGGTGAGAGAACTCATCCCTGTTGGACCTGAGGAAAACCCTCCTGTTAGAAAACCTGTTCACAAAATATCGATTCCCTGTTTCAGAAGCCTCCAGTTCTCCAAGGAACTGACCAAATAACCCAGAAGTGTTTTATAAAAAATGGAATAAAAGACATCTTAAAACAATGTCTTTAAAAATCAATCAACCAGACGGGAACGAGCCAGAAGAAGACAAACGAGACTCAATTAAACCAAAGCCTATTGAAGGAGTACATCTTTTCCTCTTATTTATGAACTCATGGAGTCCTGCCAAGTCAGCAATTAGCAGTTCCTGCTGGGCTACAGTTTTTGTCTTTAATGACTTCCTTTTACTCGTCAGAGATCTGAACGTCACTGAAGAAGAAAAACTTTGACAAGGATAGTCAAAAATGTTTAGAACACTTTCAGACCAAGTTTTTGTTTTCATACGTTTTTCTTTCAGTTGTCTTTTGTTTGTTTTATAAAACAAAGCATTTTGTCACATTCCTGAAAGTCACGATGACACAAATCCTGCAGGTTCTGGAGTTTTGACTTTCAATCTATTACTGTTTCTCCTTTTGCTGACCTGTTTTTATTGTTTTGCATTCTTTGGCTTGACACATGAAACACTTTAGAAAACATTTCTGGTTTAGAAAAAAAAAATCACACCTGAACACAAAAAGGTAATGCTTAAAAATATATAAATTGACATAAAAACCACTGAAGTTACAAGAAAAGAAGGGGTGTAGACAACATGCATTTCAATAATGCAAAAGTGTGTGTGTAAAAAGGTGAAAACACACTTTACAGGTAATTTCAGTCTCAAGAAATCCAAAAATAGATTTTCCAATAAATATCTGCTGCTCTGATGAATTCACCTTCACAAAAGAATCAACTCATCTCATGAAATGCTAAGTCATTCATTTCCTCCCTGGAGTTATTGTGTTGTTATTAAATAGACTCAGGCTTGCTGATCGGGGTTCTCGTGGTTCTTTTTAAAACCAGTGACCTGAATCAGGTTTGACTCTGCAGCTCCACAATATTCTGGCTGTAAAAAGACCAGACTGGTGCTGAACAAACATGAACTCAATCCTGGCACGTCCAGATTATGATGCACCTTTAAAATTAAATATACCTTTACATAAATGAGAACAATAACTTTAACAGGGATAATTGCACAGCAGAATTACTCTGTAAGATGCTTATTATCTTTCTGTGATTAAATAGAAACCAATAGCCCGCTATGAGGCAAGTAACAGCACTACCTCAGCCTTTCCATTACAATAATAACCTTGCCAGCTCAACCAAAACAAAACAAGCCCTTCTTATGAGCAGTGCTTAGTTTAAACAGCATTTGGTGAAAACATTGTTTTATTTTTATCCAACTAGACATTTGAGCTCTCCACACTCAGTAATGATGTGAATTTTAAAAGAAAATCAGTTTTCAGTTGTTGTTTTTTTTAGATTTGAATGTGATGACTGTGTCTTTAAGTGTCTCAGGCTCCTGCCTGCTAATGCAGAGACTTTATGTGCAGAAACTAAAAGAAAAACTCTGTATCTGAGGTAGTTTATCAGAACCTGCTGAGGTTTCCTCCCATTTCTTCTAACCAATTGCTCCATCGGCCTTCTCCTCCTGATTTGTATTCAGCGGCTGTGAAGTCCGGAGCTTTTATTTCATGTTGGTTCTACCCTGCACCTTCGATTTAAAGGACTTTCAGTCTCTTTGTTCTGGGCTGTGATCCAGGCCAGAAGCCCGGAGAATGATGCATTGAGGTGGTTTATTAATGCGATGTGTTGCCCAGGTAGCAACAACGGCATTCATATTTCTGCCCTGCCACCTCTGTGCTGACCTGTCAGAGGTACAAGATCACCCCAAGGTACCAGTTCTGTCAAAGCGCCCCGTTTCCTCCATAAAGGCTCCCTAATCATCCACAGAAATACCGTACATCAGACTGGGTCTTCCTGCCAGGTTCACTCAAACTCCTGAATAAATTGATGTTCTTGACTCGATGTCAGAAAGCATCAGGAAGCTTTATTTGTTCGAGTGGACACTGGGTCTGAAATGCAGCCACATTTGTAATCCAGCAGAATATCTGAGTTTTATTTTCTTGTTAAATAATTCACCGCTCATGGGGCCGGGGTTAGAGGTGGACCGTTTTGTAGAATGAAAATAATAAGCAGCAGTGCAGAGACTCTCTGCATGCTGCTTTATGATTCTATTATTGCAGTTGTTGTGGCATCTAAACGGCTAATCCTGCTGTTTTTATAGCTGCATTGTTCATTATGCGTGTAAAAGTGTAAAAGCATCATACATTGTATGAAAATTGGTTTAAAGTTAATTCAACTTGCATTGAGGACCCTCAAAGATCCTGTTCTTTAGGAGGTTTAAAGAAGGCTGTTCTTTATTAAACCTAGCAGGTTGTTAACTGATGATAAATATTTCTGTCACGTGTTGTGATGTGGGCGTCCTCTCAGCCGGAACAGCAGGAAGTAGAGATGCTTCCTTGTGACAAAGTGTGCAAGGATGTTTGTTTCAGAGACAGAATTTAAAAAATTACTTTTCTTGGCAAAATAAATTATTATATTGGCTACAGCAGCTGTAATAAACATAAATAAGTAAATAAGAATTTCTGTAGATTTGAAGCAGCCAACAACAAAAAGCTTTTTGATCTGGGGCCTCATTTATTAAACTTGCTTACACACAAAACGGCGTCTGAAAACTGTGTAAGTCATTTTCTACACAAACATTTGAATCTATAAAGGAAAACGTGATGGGAAAATGTGAGCAACTTTAATCACGCTCTGTCCCTGATTTAACATCAATCTGGAGATGGGGAGAGTGGCAGCACAGCCGAGGAAATGGTGACAAGGTGAATTTAAGACACACACACACACCTACACACACACAAAATCGCCCCCCCCCCCACACACACACACACTCACCTTCTCTGAAACAAGAATAAAAGCTAGAACCTGAATGATAACTTGTTGCTTTTAAGATATCAGACAACATTCATACAGACGTCATCAAATGATTTATTTGTACATACATTTTCTGACGTGAAACATCACATTCAATGTTATTAAAACTATAAAGCTAATAAATCAGTTTCTATTAGTAGCGGAGGCGCACCAGCAAAGTCCTGCTGCTGCATTCTGGGGTTTCCTTAAACTGGATTGTTACAGCAGGAACTAGACAACAGAAAGGCTGAAAGTTGATTGATATGATGTCATTTCCTGCCTAAAGCCCTTTTGGGTTAAATTAAATGTTTTCATTTAATGTTATGCTTATCTCAGCGATCCCTGAACACCATAATGCAACCGTTTTGGATGGTATCCATCTTCGGCTTATGTCCACCGTAATCTCCTTGGCTCCACTGATCACTGATACAACAACGTGGTTCTGCTCGACGGCAATAAAACATTTTTCTGTGCCTCTACGTCACACAAGCACCTTTCAGTCTTGGTCGCCCTAGTTGCCTGTGAAATATCACAGATCAGCCGGATTATTTATAAGCAGAGTATTCATAAAGTGCTTTGCTTTTACCGTTCATGTAGGAGGTGGGATGTGAAACACCTGAGCACATTTCTACAAACAGTGAGATTTAAAAAGCAGAAACTGTGTGCAGCTGTGTTTAAGCAGTGTTTTTAAAGATTAAAGTTCCATTAGTCATCACACACACTGATGAAATGTGTTCTCCACATTTGACCCATCCCCTGGGGCAGCTTGGGAACTATTTGGTGGTTTAACCCCCCCAACTCCTTAATGGTGAGTGTCAAGCGGGGAGGTATTGGGTCCCATTTTTTTTTTAAATCTTTGGTATGACCCGACCAGGATTTGAGCTCACAATCTCCCAGTCCCATGGAAAACAGTCACACCACTAGGCCACTGAGCTGGCATGGGTACATTTAGTTTGCGTAAGTAATTTTTTCTGCTGAGCTTAAGTAGTTTTAGTAAGGATTCTACACAAAGTTTTATAAACGAGGACCCTGTTCTTCAGTTGTACACCTGCTTCTCATCAGTAATCAGTTCACCTGGTTCTGTTTTCTAATCCCCTCCCAAAGTTTAAAAGCAAAACGGTTCACCACTTATCCCATTCCTTGCCTTGTCTTCTGCCAGGTACTTGTTAGTTTTCTTTGTTTTTAACAGTTTTGAGTTTGCCGGGGCGGACTGCCTCCTGCATCTTCACATATTTACAAAGGTGAAGTAAATCTGTTTAGAAAATTCCATTTTGAAGCTTGTTTATAGCAGAAAAAACACGTTTAAGCACCACAAACAGCTTAAACTGACAGTAGAAACTAAACTAATACTTTCTTTGTGCTGACTGACACAGATGAAAGATCAGAATGCCATTTAAAGTGGTTTGCTTGT
This sequence comes from Aphyosemion australe, assembly GCA_006937985.1. Taxonomy (NCBI): domain Eukaryota; kingdom Metazoa; phylum Chordata; class Actinopteri; order Cyprinodontiformes; family Nothobranchiidae; genus Aphyosemion; species Aphyosemion australe. Next base: position 1,169,580 of record SSNS01000071.1, on the reverse strand, counting down.
TTGTTTCAGATTTGTAACATAATTTGTGTCGTTTGCAGACTGGTTGTACTTTAAAACACCAGAAACCTAAGATCTGCAGCAGTGGAAAGCCTGTTTTGATGAAGCAGACCTGTTACAGAACACCATCTGGGAAGATGCCCTAAATTCTCAGAAGAAAGGAAAACAATTAAAAGGAAATTGATGTTGATATTTGTTGTAATGATGCTTCTTTGCAAAATTATTTTATTGAAATACCTGACCAGTCACCTTTAGTACAACTAAGGATTAAGCAACCATGGAATAAAATATGGCTGAACACCACTAATGTGTTGGTATGGGTCAGCTTCATGGTGGATTGGATGAATCTTCCTACAATAATAAAAAACGCACATAATGTCCCTTGTTTGTTTATATTATTCATTTTACACTGCCAAGGCCTCAGATGTTTTGTGGAAATTTTATACGTAACCAGCCATAACTGCCTTTCTCCTCTGTTTTATGCTGGTCACCAGCTTGGCTCCTCTTCACACTTCACTATTCAATAGCATCGTATTACTGAACCAGGAGCTGATGAAGGTCAACCAGTGGTTCTGGTCACACTAGCACACAAGAGTCCCCAATTCCAGTTTCCAAGGACTTCCATAGAGCAAATTTCTGCTGTTTTCAGCTCCAACACACCTGGATCTCATATGAAATCCTCCTTATTACATTGAGTGCTAAGGATAGATAGGAGTGCTAAAATAGTCATTTTGATTACCTTTGTGACCTAGCTCCTCATTAAGAGCCTTAGTGTTGCAGCCACTGCCTGTCTGACCTGGGAGCTGGAGCTCAGCTCCGTTGACAGCACCTATTTCTCCAGCTCTTTGCCCGTTTCTGATCAGCACCATGGACAGCAGCATGTGAGGATGTGCTTCCTCCCCTCCTCCCTCCTGGATGTGGACAGCACAGCTGCTAGGAGTTGCCCTGATGACAGCTCAGGAGTGGTGCTCCTTAAAACACCAAGGCTGCCAGTTGCTCACAATAATATAATGATCTCATTAGTTCTTTGAAACTCCATAGTTTGATGAGCTTTATGCTTTAGATAACAACTTGGTCGTTGGTTTGATTGTACAGCCTAGAGCTTCAATCGTTTGTTTACATAGCCTCAAAGTTTTGATAGTTTGTTTAAATCACCTTCTAGCTTGGATTATAGTGTTCTGTTTGTAGTTTTACTTGAAGTTTCCTTTAGTATTGAAGAGTACTGCTGCATAGAATCACCTTTTAGTTTAGGTTAATTAGTTTTGGTGGAGCGTTGCTCCACACTTTCATTTAACAGTCAATTTACATCCTCTGTGTTTTCACCCTTTGAGGTTATTTTTGGTTATTTATAGTCCAATTAGCCTCGAGGCTTTTTGTGTTAGTTATCTGTGTATTGTGTACATATGTGTTGCTATTAGTGCCACCTCGTCTCAAGAATATTACCTAGAGGTCGAATAAATCCTTTGTTCATTTGAACATCCTCGCACACTTCTCCTTTATGTTGCACCCTCCTTCACAATTTTACATCTGGGTTGTAAGGCTTGGTTTGAAGCAACCTCACCTTCAGAGGCCAAGCTTCTGGACAAGAACAAGAGCGTATAATCTGAAACCATTCATTCATCCAGTTTCTTCCACTTATCCAGGGTCGGGTCACAGGGGCAGCAGCTTAAGCAGAGAGGCCAAGACTTCCCTCTCCCCAGCCTTGGGTCAGCTCCTCCTGGGGAATCCCAAGGCGTTCCCTGGCCAGATGAGAAAAATAGTCCCTCCAGCGTGTCCTGGGTCTTCCTTTGGGTCTCCTCCTGGTTGGACGTACCTGGAAAACCTCACCAGGGAGGGGTCCAGGAGGCATCCTAACCAGATGCTCTCAGCTGGCTTCTCTCGATGTAGAGGAGCATGGGATCTACTCTGAGCCCCTCCCGGATGACCAGACTTCTCATCTTATCTCCAAGGGAAAGTCCAGGCACCCTGCGGAGAAAACTAATTTTGACCGCTTGTATTCGCAATCTCATTCTTTTAGTCATTACCCAAAGCTTGTGACCATAGGTGAGGGTAGGAATGTGGATCGACCGGTAAATCGAGGACTTTGCCTTCCAGCTCAGCTCTATCTTCACCAGGACACACCAGAACAACGCCCGCATCACTGCAGACGCAGCACCAATCCGTCTATCAATGTCACGCTTCATTTCACAACCATTGACATTTTATTTTTTCCACCTGATATGTTTTATCATATTTTATTGGCACTGCCCTATAGGCTTTATTTATCAGTAGTTATTCCTGGCCTTTGATCTGAATGTAAGGTCATAATAATAATGTAAAACAATAATATTTATATGTTTTGTTTTTGTTTAGTAGTTCTTTTCAGCTAATGTTTCTATAAGCTGTGGGGACTAAAACATGGCCGACCAAGTGGTTGACTTGGCTGATAAAGGGCTAAAACCGTGGCTGCCAAGGTTGGTGTCTGGATCTCGTCGTGCATCACAAAGCACCAAAATGGAAATCTTAAGAAGATCTCCAGAAATTTATATTATACTGAAAAATATTTGACATTGGCATATTTTTCTCCAATTGTTCCCCAAAGCTAAAAACAATAGTCATAAATGTGAAATGTTTTATATCGCTGAGCTGCACGTTGTGATCTGATCATTGAAACCTTCACAGCATCCTGTACAGGAGGGGATCCACATTTGGATCAGTGTTCTGATTGGCAACTGTCCACCATCAGGAGACATTAAGAGGTGGCTGTCAGCAGCAGCAGAGGCCATTAGCTGGCTGTAGATGTTCAATTAGCAGCGACAGTCACACAGGTGGTGATGATCACGATGTCCAAGGTGGAACAAGGTCCGGGGCATCTGTCGGCTCCAGCATCTGCTGCATGAGGACATCTGCTAATCACAGAGCTCCAAATGAACAAAATCCCAGCCTACTTAACACAACGTGTCCGACACTGCCTCTAATCTTTATGACTGACTGTTTCATTACCTGCCATGTTAGTCGTCTGCAGCTCTACATCACCACTCACTCACTCACCCACACACACAGTGATTATGGCTAAAATGAAGGCAGCAGGCAGTGAAACCCCCCAGATGAAACTGGGCTGCAGAACAGTGCTGCGAGTGAGATCCTCAGCGGAGGAAACCTACATACACCAGTGATAACCTGTATATCAAGCTCTCAATCTGCCACGCGCTGAAGGGGGAAAATAAATAGCCTTCATCTCGGTGAAAGTGTGCTCTCCTTGTCTGTAAAGTGGTAAATCTCGCCTATTGTGAAAGTGGGACATGCTGAAACGCTGAGGAAAAGGAGGCGATGACGAGGGCAGTGGGGCAGGACCGCAGCGGGGGAGGGGAGTGGGGCGTGACAGGGTTCCTCCCTCCTCAGGAATCATTACATCTCACTTAGAGGATCTGCATTATTCACATTCTCATCTGGGCCATCCAGCTTGGACGACCTTCCCCTCGCCGTGCCGCTCTGAGATTACATGTTGACAAAGCAATCAGCGCAAACTGGTCCATGTCTGCAAATGTCACTTTGTTCTCATCTCTCAGAGCTGGTGCTTTTCTCTCTGTGCCCTCCTCCCAAAACTAGCCGGTCAACCAGACCAATTTCAAAGTGTCCCATAATTATAGACTTGTCAGTACTGATTTTCATCAACAACTGTGTATGTGATGATCCGGCAGGAATGTTAATGAGTCCCCAATTGGAGTTAATCAGCTGCAGGCACTGCAGCGGCCGCCTCAGCATTTCCCCACGGTCCTCTGCGTGGCTGTCCAATGTAATCCAAGGGGTTCAAATGAAGGCAACTGGACTTCTTTGGTTTCTTGAAGACGTTTCGCTTCTCATCCGAGGAGCTTTGTCAATTCTGACTGGAATATGGGAGGGTCGATCTTATAAACTGTAGCTGTCTATTGTTGCTCAACGAGCAGCATCTGCCTGTGAATGCCCCTCCTCCCTACCTCTTGATGAGTCGTTAGCCTCGTTAGCCTCTATTGTTTGTGAGTCGTTGTTTTGATTAGATGCAGGAGGGTGTGAACTGGACTGAAACTGTTTTGGAACTTGGTTCAAAGCTGCATTGTAGGTGCTGGAAAGGTGAAACCTGAGTCCTCCTCCTCTATTTAATGATGGTTTCTCCATTTTGACATAGATGGCTTCTTTCACTCCTCTCTCAAACCATCTATCTTCTCTGTCCAGAATGTGGACTTTGTCATCTTCAATTTTTTTGAAGATGACAAATTTTTTCTTTGCATTTTTCTACAATGCAGCTTTGAACCAAGTTCCAAAACAGTTTCAGTCCAGTTCACACCCTCCTGCATCTAATCAAAACAACGACTCACAAACAATAGAGGCTAACGAGGCTAACGACTCATCAAGAGGTAGGGAGGAGGGGCATTCACAGGCAGATGCTGCTCGTTGAGCAACAATAGACAGCTACAGTTTATAAGATCGACCCTCCCATATTCCAGTCAGAATTGACAAAGCTCCTCGGATGAGAAGCGAAACGTCTTCAAGAAACCAAAGAAGTCCAGTTGCCTTCATTTGAACCCCTTGGATTACCATGACCTGGATGACTGAGAACCTTCACCAGCATACTGTCCAATGTACGATCCATTGTTGTGCGATTCAGGGCCAAAGGACAGGAAGCCGTTTCATGACACAACTGCCTTAATCCGTTATACCCCTGGGTTGCATAAAAGAAAGTGCTTCTCCTGCAAAATCTTTTATTTTTTAGTCAAAGTTTATGTCCACTTGCTTCAGTACTCTTGACTTGCCGTACAATCCCTTCACTTAATTAGGAGAGCTATTTCTTCTCGACAGGCCTCCCAGAGGGTCGTGGATTCAAAGGAATTCTCCAGCTAATGGGAGTTGCTGAGCACTTTGTTCATTTTAATGTGCCTTGGCTGGGTAATCTTTTGACACCGTGTGAAGGGAGCTTTCTAACGGAAAGGTCTGAGAATATGAACCGTTCATGGAAAAGTAACTGAAACAGCCAACCCTAAAAGTCACGCCTTTCAGCTGGATGACATGTTTTATAATTAATTATGTTTCTGTGTGTGTGTGTGTGTGTGTGTGTGTGTGTGTGTGTGTGTGTGTGTGTGTTTGGTGTTATTTGTGCTGCTTCAACAAGCTCAGTAACAAATGTCATGTGATTATTGTTCTGAGGGTGATTTGGGGTTTAGATCCTAAACTCCGTGTGCGGTTGCAGGAAAACACTGGTGCGTATGTAACAAAGGAGAGATCAGTCTGGTGCAAAATAAACATAGTTATACAACCAGACCTCATCTACACATGGATTTAAAATGTTTGCTGGTTTTGGTTTTATTAGCTGATGTCAGAGTCAATTCATCTGGGACTATTACTGAAGGCACTCTGGAAATGTGAATAAACTGTTGAAACATTGTTTCTTTTCTGAGTCTCCAATTGATTTCAAAATAACGATGTAATCACTTTAGTAAATACACCAGACCTGTGTGATGTGCTGTAATATCACAACAAAAACACCACCATTGTCCAACTTTTAATATCCAATACCGATGTAAACTGATGCCAATATATGCATTAAAAAAAGAAAAGTTAAATAATGTCAGGTTACAAACATCATATATCTCCTATCATGTATACCTACACTTTAAAAATGATTTGTACAAAATATGACCATCCATCCATTTTCATCCGCTTGTTTGAGGTCGGGTCGCGGGGGCAGCAGTCTAAGCAGGGAGGCCCAAACTTCCCTCTTCCCAGCCACTTGGGCCAGTTGTCTGGGGAAATCCCAAGGTGTTCCCTGGCCAGCTGACAAACATAGTCCCTCCAGCATGTCCTGGTTCTTTCTTTAGGTCTCCTCCTGGTTGGACGTGCCCGAAACACCTCACCAGGGATGCATCTAGGAGACATCTTAACCAGATGCCTGAGCCACCTCAACTGGCTCCTCTCAATGTGGAGGAGCAGCAGATCTACTCCGAGCCCCTCCCAGATGGCCGAGCTTCTCACCCTATCTCTAACGGATGTGGAGAAAACTCATTTCAGCTTCAGCCGCTTGTATCTGCGATCTCATTCTTTTGATCACTACCCAAAACTTGTAGCCTGGCTTGCCAGACTCACCCTCTGAATTCTTCACAGAGAACTGGTCTGGTAACTCTCCTATTCAAATAACCCCACCCCCTGAGAGTTCAGGCCGAGCCAGTCAGCACTGAGCAGTGTAGTATGTCACACACCGCGACGCTCAGTTTCTCATAAACAAGGAAGACGGCGTCTGAAGTGGAGTTCGCTGCGGCTCTTTCCTCTGTTCTAAATTACTTGGACATGTCTTTAAAACCACAACAAGAATCAGCGCTAAATCCGTTCTTCTAAAGAAAGATGTTTGCACTGTGCTACCCACAGACGTATATATGTAGACGCCTCGTGGACTGGCGCTTCCGTAATGGCTGACCGCCATCTTAGATGGGTCTCCATTTGCCCCCAGTGCATTCATTTCTACTGAGGAAGGTGCTTACCCAGCTAAAAAACACATATCGTTGTGTCACCTTTACTTGCGCTAATGGAGCAACAAGTAAAAAAAGCTGAAAAGCTGGGGTTAACTGCAGTGCAGCTTGGCGTGAACAGCGAGAGGGAGATTGTTAGCAACGCTCCTGTGACGACTACAGCTAAAGAACTACAACGTCGTGCGGTAAGTCGTCATTTCTGCCTTCTTTCAGATTGGTTATTTATGAGCTGGCTAGTCCCGCCCCTCGTGGTGCTCCCTGCCTGTGAGTGACCAGACCCTTCCGCTGTATAGAATAGACAGAGGGAGAGTCTGGCAGGCCAGGCTACAGAACTTGTGACCATAGGTGAGGTAAATCAGTGTAAATCTGGCTCAGCTCTCTCTTCACCACAACAGACCAGTACAATGCACGCATCACTGCAGACGCAGCACGATATCCGCCTATCGATCCCATGCTCCATCATTCCCTCACTCGTGAACAAGACCCCAAGATGCTTCAACTCTTTTACTTGGGGAAGGTCCTCGTCCCTGACCTGGAGAAGGCATTCTACACTTTTACGACTGAAGACCATGGTCTCGGATTTTGAGGAGCTGATTCTCATCCCATCTGCTTCACACTCGGCTGCGACCAACCGCCGTGGTCGCCTTTGGCTACCACCCATCTCACATTGTACCTGACCCCTTTGGCCCCTCTTATTGGTGGTGAGCCCATGGGAAGGGGGACCCACATTTTCTCTTTGGATTGTGCCCAGCCGGGCTCCATGAGTTAAAGCCTGGCCACCAGGCACTCGCCAACATGCCCCACCTCCAGGCCTGGCTCCAGAGGGGGGCCCTGGTGACCCGCGTCCGGGTGAGGGAACACTGCTTCATCATAAGGGGTCTGTGGGCTGCACTTTGTCTGATCCCTCACCTAGGACCTGTTTGTCATGGGTGACCCTACCAGAAGCACAAAACCTCTGACAACTTAGCTCCTAGGATCACTGGGACACTCAAACCCCTCCACCATGATAAGGTGGCTCAGGGAGGGGACAAAATATGACAACTACTTTAATTTAAATTACACAATGGGATATAGCACCATGTTTATTTAGCCTGCAACAACAGCTCAGTCACATTATCCCTGAGATAATCCTAACAAACGTTAGGAGATGTTGCTGATGTAACTCATAATGATCCAAACAAATATAGAGGTCAGCAAAGAAAAGTGCTGAAAAATAATTGGGATTAATGTTTTATAAATTGGACATGAATAAAGAAGCTTAGTGGTAATTGTTATAACAGTTTTATACATGATGTTTGTAATATACGTGAAGTCTGTCACACATCAGTGATGTAACAGATGAAATGTGACATGGCAGTTCAGACTGGGGCTGCTGTAAAAAACATCAGATTTGAATCTGAGTTTGGAAAACATTTGGAGACAAAACATCCCCAGTGACCTGGGTCGGACTTGAAAAAAGTAGATGTGTCATCCAGACTGTCATTAAAAAAAATTGGATAAGGCAAAAAAATCCCAGGAGGATTCCAGTCGGTGTTTAACTGCTGTCTTGTCAGCCCTTTATTTATTTAGTTCTTTAATTAAAAGTTTTTGTTTGTTGAAGTTACTGTTGCTCCTTATCTGCATTTGGGTCCTAATACACCTACTGCTCAGCACAGCCTGTCTTTATCTGTTAATAGAATAGAATAGAATAGAATAGAATAGAATAGAATAGAATAGAATAGAATAGAATAGAATAGAATAGAATAGAAAATGCCTTCATTGTCCCTCAGTGGGAAATTTTGGTGCCACAGCAGGAAGCAAAATAAAGCAAAACAGCGCAGATGACAACAGGAACCAAAGGAGGGTAAAAAACAAACAATAGACGGTAAAATGCTGTACGGTGAACAAGAAAATAAAATGCAAAAATACTTGACAGACTCAAAATATTGAATGTATACACGTTTTAAGGTATAAAATAAAAAATAAAATACTGTGTGGAAAAAGATGTTGCCTTTAGTTCCCATTTTAGTTCATCACACTCCCTTTTTGGGTCACTCTGAGGTAATGAAACATCAAGTAGAAACTACAAATATGATTGCAAGGGGAAATGTCCTGATTATAAGAAATCAAAGGGGCCATATTATAAAAAGCTCAACTTTAATTCAATTCAATTCAGTTTATTTCTATAGCGCCAAATCACGACAAGAGTCGTCTCAAGGCACTTCACAAAGTAAACATTCCAATACAGTTCAGTTCATTAAGCCAATCAGTAAAAACGTTTCCTATATAAGGAACCCAGCAGACTGCATGGAGTCACTAGTGTCAGTGTCTTTTCAGCAAACCTCATACTAAGCAAGCATGTAGCGACAGTGGGAAGGAAAACTCCCTTTTAACAGGAAGAAACCTCCAGAGGATGATCAGCCATCTGCCATGACTCACTGGGGATTGAGAAGACATTTGTTAGCATCTTTTTGTGCTGCCATGTGTGTTTCTACTACCTCTATAATCACTCCAAATGTAAAGAAAAAAAAATCCATCCATCTGTTTTCTGTTAAAACTTATGAAAAAAGTCATAACATGTCCCATTTTTGATGGATTCTTCATTGCTCTCCTGCTGGTACTCAGTCCACTAAGAGCAGGGGGGAAGTGACTGAGGAGAGGGCTACTACTCCACGGATTTAGATCTGGATTATGAAACAAAAATCATCATTTAATCCCTCTTGGAGCCGATATTTTGAGAAGATTGTTGTAAGGTGATTCAACACCATAGAGTGAAGTAATTTCATAGAGAACTAAAATTCACCCAAAGAATATCAAACCCCCTTGAAAGTGCTCATTGAACTTCTGATTTGATCTACATGTCTTTAACTCATAATCTGAATGCTGTTGACTCAGCTTTTTCATGCCTGATGCTGTGACAGCACCTCCTGTGATGCCAAATGATTCTCATCTGATAGTTCTGCTCTTTAGTTGATGATAGAAATTACAGACAACCTGCTGCCTGCATAAAACATGAGTGTTATAATGACAGCGAGTGAAAGGGAGGGTAGGATAGAAACCACAGCCCTCTTAACTTAATATGTTAGTAAAATGCTTTTTCATCGATAAACCTGACCTGTCACAACCTGCAGTATTTTTGTTTTGAGTGCGTTACCTCATGTCTTTCTGGCCTGAAGGCCAGTCCACAAGACACTATGGAATAAAGTCTGATTGACTGTAAATAAACCTGGCAGCTAGAGTTTGGGTTAGGGTTATATCAGGTTGTGTTCCAATGTCATTTAGCAGAAATCCAGTTGTTTTCATTTGGGCGTGGCACTTGGTGGAGGGTGCTTGTAAAGATTTTATTTATTTATTTATTTATTTAACTTTTATTTACCCGGGAAGAAAATCCCAGTATCTATTTTTCAAGGGAGACCTGGTCAAGATAGGCAGCAGCAAGCATCACACAAAGTTACAAAAAAATTCACAGTTAAAAAATGCAGGTATGAACAACATAAAAATTGTAAATTAGTTCAAGTTCAAATAAAAATGGTAAGCAATCTAAATGTAACAGTTATATATTATGGAGCTGATTTATATAAGAACACTCAACGACATTAACTGTCATTTTCCAGTGGGCCAAGCTGTGGCCGTAGGGTCGTCAGTGCCTGTCATGGCGTCAACCCCCGAACCCGCTGGTGGACGCCAGCGGTTAGGGATGCTGTCAAGCTGAAGAAAGAGTCCTCTCAGGTCCTTTGGGCCTGTGGGAGGAGTTCAGTGAGACCATGGAGCAAGACTTCCGTACAGCTTTGAGGAGATTCTGGTCCACCATCCGGTGCATCAGGAGGGGTAACTGTGCGCTACCAACACTGTTTATAGTGGGGACGGTGTGCTGCTGACCTCAACCTTAAAAAGGGGGACCGCTGAGTGTGTTCCAAATACATGGGGATTACACTCCTGAGCCTCCCTGGTAAGGTCTATTCAGGGGTTCTGGAGAAGAGGGTCCATCGGATAGTTGAACTTTGGATCAAGGAGGATCAATGTGGAACACTGGATCAGCTCCACACCCTTAGGGGGCTTTGGAGGGTGCGTGGGAGTTCGCCCCACCAATCTACATGTGTTTTATGAATTTGGAGAAGGCGTTCGATTGCGTCCCTTGAGGAGCCCTGTGGGAGGTACTTCAGGATACCAGGCTGTGGACTGCAGTGTCTTGACCTGAAGAGGTGGCTCTCCTGTGTTGTGCCATACGCTTGTGTAGCCGTTCTTTAGTTTCCCCTATGTAAAGGGCTGGACAGTCCTCACTGCATTGGACTGCATAAACAACGTCACTAATTTTCTGTTTGGGTCTTGTCTTTTGGATGGACCAATTTCTGTCTGAGGGTGATGTTTGGTTTAATGTTTATCAGAATGTTGTGTTTGGAGAACATTTTTTTAAGCTTGGACAGCGTGGACAAGAACATCAAGTTCACCCAGGAGGACAAACAACAACAAACTGCTCTTCTTGGACTGTGCAGGAAACCGACTCACACAGACCAGTATCTGCATTTGGAATCACATCACCCACTTGAACACAAAATGTCAGTTATCACTTCACACCATCGGGCTGAGAATATTCCCACAAAGACTGAAGGAAAACAAAAGGCAGAGAAACACATCAAGAAAGCTCTCCAACACTGCAGATACCAACTGGGCCTACACAATACACAAGGATCAGTCACTCTGAGTTTTTCATGCAGGCTGAACATGAAAATAGTCTCCTACACCTATCTCCTGCATTAGCTTCTGATAAAAAATAGACGGTGAAACTCTAGGATTAAAAAATCCTGACAGATCTACGTCACACTGTCACTTAACATTCATGGACTCACCCATCTTGACTCACGACGGGGAAGGCTGTTGTTGGTTTAGCATCCAGGAAACAGCAGAGAACGTCTCAGCTAGTAGAAGCTAACCATTAGCATTAGCAACTCCACCACACAGCAGAACTCCTTCAGGCTTGTGTTATTGGTGGAGATAAAACAATGCTGCAAGCAAACTGAATTGGTGGTAGAGTTGCATTCCTGTTATCCAATCCCAGGTGAGATGTCCAAATATCAGGAAAAACTACCCCAAATCCTGTCGTCTGAAGCTCAACTCTGATCTGGCTCACTTCTAGTTCCTACAAATGGTGCACCAGGGCTTTTTTTCCCCTGAGTACGACTTACAAGGCATTCATTCCTACTAGAAACCACTGCACATGTATTGATTAAGCGAATGTTTTGTACCTTTACCTATTCAGTGATTCCAACATGTTTGTAACATTCAACACATTCATGACCTATTTGTTTGCCTCTCATAAAGCTTTTCAGAGTTAACAAGTTTGTGCCGTTTACACAAACATCTCAACACCACTAATCCTCTAACCAGTAGACGTGTTCATCCTCACACTCATTTGATCATAAAGCTAAAAAACTATTTCTCCGCTCTCTGGGTTACACAGATTCCTCTGAAAAGCCCAACTCAGCCAATATTCCGACTCAGCCGTCGTTCCACTAATGACTTGCACAGTTTGTGTTTGACGTGGCTGAACCGGATCGGCAGCAGCTGACTGCACACGGAGCCCAGAGCCAGGGGGACTGACAGAGAATCCTAAGTAGGACACACTCCAGGGCTGCGAGAGCAAGCTCCTGATAGCTGCTGGAGCTTTTTCTTTCTCTCTTTGGTTTAACTTCCTCTGCCGGCTCACAGCAAGGATGAAGCGAGGGCGAGCAATGAATCACAATCCGCAGTTTGTCCTTCACCTAATTTCGTACCACCATGGAGGCTCAGGTGATTTAAACCTGCTGAGGGCACACATCCTCATTTCTGTGTGAGCTCCATTTCTCAGTTTGAAGTCCACACGTGGAAGCCATGTTGTCTTTAACATCTAGAATCTGCAATAGAATACACGTATGTTTGTTCATTATTACGTTTTTCAATTGTTTTTTTAATAGTCTGGTGTGTTCTTAAATAATATCAGCAATCAACAATCAAATCACTGTTTATAAAGCTGTCTTCTAAGATTTAGGTTGTCTTACTTGTAAATTAGACAATTACAGTTTTGAGAAATGCTCATTTGTGTGCAAAGTCTGTCTGAATGCCACATTTTAATATTCATGTTCACACAATTGTTTTGCATTAACAGCACAGAATAACACTAGATTTGTCATTAGCACTTAGAAGACAGAATAACACACTGATGTCTAATTTACATGCATATTTAATGGTGTTTGTATCACCAGCTTGGGCTGGTCTCCTGAGCTGAGTTTGGATGTAGATGTAAAATGAAACATTTGCAAACTTTTGTTCTGATTTCTCGATTCTGCCTCCTTAATGCCACAGCCCTGCTCAACTCATTCATAAAGAAAATAAAACAATAATTCTCACATTTTCTAGTCAAACTGACATCGGATGTTAAATGTAGGTAAATGTCACTGGTGTTTTGTAAATAAAACTGTTTTGCTATTAATTTCCCCCTGATGCATTTTTAGTGTGACACGTGGAGCCAAACAGGCAGGAAAAATGAATCTCTGGTTTAATCGTTATAGCTGTTGGCTAAATTCCGCTGATTTCATTCAGCTCAGATCATTTTCCTCTGTGATGAGTTGTGTGATTCTTTGTTACTTTGGTGACATTTATTTTTCATTAAAATGAACTCAGATGTACAGGCATGGCTTCTTTGTGTATTCATTTCACTTTCTTCCTTCAGTTTTTCATATTGTTTATTGTTTGTTTATTTCTGTTTATCTCGGTCATTTTTAAAATTATTAAGTCTATGAATTGAATAATTTCCCCTGAAAAGTTGACTAAACAGAGCTTCATTGGCGATGTAATGTCCTGGTAGAGCACAGTTTAGTTCCTATAGCTGATGTGCAATGGTGGGCGATGGTGGAGTTAAGTGGCTGCCTTGCAATCGGAAGGTCGCAGGTTCACGCCCCGCTCAGTCTGTCGCTGTCGTTGTGTCCTTGGGCAAGACACTTAATCCGCCTTGCCTGCTGGTGGTGGTCAGAGGGACCGGTGGCGCCAGTGTACGGCAGGCCCCGCCTCCGTCAGTGCGCCCCAGGGCAGCTGTAGCTACGATGTAGCTCATCCCCACCAGCATGTGAATGGGTGGATGACTGTGTTGTGAAGCGCCTTGGGGGGTTGTAGAACCCTAAGAAGGCGCTATACAAATACAGGCCATTTACCATTTACCATGATGTGAAAATAACAGAAGGAAAATGACTAAGCAAATAAAACTAAAAAGAATCAGGATGTCAAAGTAAAAGATCAACATTATTACCCTGTAACATTAAATGCTTAATAAGAATAATATCATTTTTATATTTTTTTAAAGTTAACATTTAACTTTCCATAATGTTTATTGCTCAAATAAATACAAATGCAAAGAAAACACTTTTTTTTCTTGGTTTGTGAGGTAAACTATTGATTTGAATCCTTCATAAAAAGGAAATGAAAGAAAAACACACTGAAGCAATAATCTCTCTACATCTAATTCCTTCAGACCTCAGCTGAACCAAACATAAACAGATGACTAAGTGTGACTGTGGATCAGTCAGAAGAGTCTGAGTTTGACACCAAGCTGGTTTGCCAAGTTTCTTGTGATTTTCATTTACAAATAAACAATAGATTTATAATATAAATTTAATCTGAGTTAGTTGTTCTGAACGCTTACGGGAAAAAATACATGTGAAACTAAACATGTGAGAATATAGCCTAGAAAGCCATCTTATAAATGTGGATATACAGTATAGTCTGGCCACGACCCATAGATAGAGCTCAGTCATGGGGCGGAGTCTACAGTTGTCTTTCAAATTGTCTCCACATGCTATTAGACAACAAACAGCATGACGTACTCACCGCTACAGATGTCAGTCAACGGGGCAGTCCACCATACACTATTGAAGAAGATGCAAATACATCCTTTTTTCCTCACATGCACTGATGAGTGATGAGAGAGGTTTTGTATTTAATCCTGGTGGAGATGGGAAGCCAGTGCAGTAAGTGATGAATGTGTGTAATGAGCTCAAGCTTTCACACTCTCATCATCGTTTTTATAACATTGTTAGACATTTACATGAATAGTGTGACATTGACTAACCTACAATGGCTTATTAGAGCGACGCAGGAACAACAAGAAAAAATGAGGAGGAAGTTTTGTTGAGAAAAAATGTTAACTTTAAAAAACATTCAAAAACAATATCTGAAGGATAAAACTGTCTTGAAATAGAAGTGATTTTTGAGTAAATTAAATATGGTGACTCTGTGAGATAAAATATTCTGTATTTTTATGTTTTATGTTGGAGTAGCAGTAGCTCAGGAGGTATAGCGGGTTGTCCAGCAGTTGCATCAATCCCGGCTCCCAGCAGAGAAATCTGCTGTAGTGTCCTTGGGCAAGACACTTCAACCACCATGCCTGCTGGTGGTGGTCGGAGGGAGTGGTGGCGCCTGTGCTCAGCAGCCTTGCCTCTGTGCCCCAGGGCAGCTACACTGTAGCTCATCACCACCAGGGAGGGAATGTGTGTGTGGGGGGGTGAATAACTGATTGTGTTGTAAAGCATCTTGAGGGGGTTCTACTCTATATCAAATACAGGCCATTTACCATTTATATAGCAGTGGAGTAAAGTCCAACGACTAAAACAGAACTATTTTCTTGTTATTTTGACACAAATCTTGTTACCAGAACACGGCTAAACCAGATGTGTTAGTTTGCAAATGTAATTCTCAGCTTCTACAGTGGTTTGAATTACCTTAGACCTGAGATATTAAAACAACATGACGTCCAAAGTACTAGTTTATTTTTGACTAAAATCAAAAGTGAGTCATTCAGATAAGGGACAAACCAAAAGGCTAAAATTATTCATTTGTTCTTCTGATTTAATTGTCAGAAACATAAAAGGGTTCCATTTAAAGAATATGTGTCATACTGAACTCATCCATACATGGAAAAGTATCAAGAATTTACAAATCATGTTCAAATGACTAAAACTTTAACTTAAGTTTTTGTTTTATATGAATTTATTTAGAGCCAGAAACACAAATTCTGAAGAATTTAAATCCAAAGCTGATCATGCTGAGATTTTAAGCTCTATCTTGGGATATTGACATGTGCATAAACACAGAGGAGGATGAAAATGACCCAAACATCTGGGAGGGCATCCAAAACTGAAATATTTCAGAGTTTTTATGAGAAGAAGCTATTTCCTCGACAGGACTCCAGGGGGTATCGGCTCTCTTTACAACACGTCTGAAAAGCAATTTTGAAAAGCTGGAGATCTTAGAGAGAGATGCTCATTGGATCACTTTTAACAGCTCAACAAGACACATATTGTTGTGATTCTGCCAGATAAACAGGAGGAATGGCTCCCCTTTTTAATGCTTAGACCTGTCTGTCGACTATTGACAGGTCTGTCGAATGAACAGCTTTATCGACGCGCTCCACATTTATTCTTCCTGTGGCTGAAAGCTCCACCAGTTGGCAGCTGTCCCTTTCTGCCTCAGACGTAATCATCCCCAAAAGAATTTGAGGCCTCAATCACAGAGCTGCACACTCAACATGCACCGTCAGAGGAGCAGCGTAGCAGGCAGATCTACATGAAACACCTGGGGACAGTCATTACAGCCTCACAGCTGACTACAAGTTGGAATCAAAGAAATTCCCCCAGAAGACCAAAGGGCCTAGCTCGTGTTCCTGCTAAGGCAGCAGATTGCGAGAGGAATAAAAATTAAAATTACTGAGGCTTCCTCTGTAGTTGTCTTTGGGCGACGTGGACAAAGTTCTGCTTTGATGGAGTAAAACTTATTATTAAAAATAATTTGTTGTAATTTTTCCCTATAATTATTGAGTCACTAATTTCTCCCACATTGTTTTCTTTATGATTAAATCAGTGCTTGGCTCTTTCTGGCAGAGCAGCAATCAAGAGGTTTCCCCCTTTCAGGAATTATTTAGGATTTTTTTTAGAAATTCATAAAAGTGATAGTCTGACCCTGTACTGCAGGAGTAGACAGTCCCTTTCCCCGAGGGCTGGTACCTAGCATGTTTTAGTTGTTTCCCTGCTCCAACAGAGCTGATTCACCTGTTCAGCAGCTCATCAGGCTCTGCAGAAACCTGTTAATCCCCTGTTGATTAAAATCAGGTGTGGTGTGAAGCAGGGAAACAACTAAAACATGCTGGATACCGGCCCTGTGGCAAGGAAGTTTTTTTTTTCTTTTGCTAAGCCTGCCCACCGCCCAGTGCACCTTGACTTCATTGCTGCTCTGCATTAGCCAATAGCATTATACAGTTGTCAATCACAGAGGTTGCATGCACGCCAGGGGGGGGGGGGGGGGGGGGGGGGGGGGGGGGGGGGGGGGGGGGGGGGGGGCTTAAGCCCAGGTTGTTTTTTCAAAAGCCCCGGGTCTTTTGTGATACATGGGCGAAGCGGGGGAGGGACGGCGCGGTGGCTGCGGGAGGGAACTAAAGCCTCTGGATTAAAGTCAAGTTACATCTAAGCCAGACACCCACTTCACCTGCAGCCACGTGATCTCACAAGAGAAAGTTCTTTTCATGGTTGTTTGGCTTGTGGACTGATGAATTTTGCTTGGTGGGAAGTTACAGAGAGAAAGAAGGTAAGAAAGACTAAAATAAAAATAACATACCAGACAAGAATGGAAAAAAGTATGTTGCAAAGAATATATTGTAAGAAAATTACATTTCATTAATTAATTATATTTTTCAAATAATTTCGAGTTATCTAAACTATTCATTAGAGAACCGCCAAGGAGAAACAAATCCAGGAAAAGTATTGATAGTCTGAGTAGCTGTGTGATTTTTTTTTATTTTCAGTTTCTACCTGCTATGGCTAAACTAAATACTTTCTAAATATACTAATCCCAGATATAGTAAGTCATGCAGTGTTTTATCACAATTAGGCTAGTTGCTGGTGAAAGTTCTGTCTTAATGAATATTCCTCCTCCCTTCCCTACGAGGAGTCGTCAACGTCGTTAGCCCGTATTGTGTTAGACTGGTTGTTTTGATTAGATGCGGACGGGTGTGACCTAGACTGAAACTGTTTTAAAATCAGGCTCAATGTAGGTGCTAGAAAGGCGAAACCCGAGGACCCCCCTCTGCTTAATTCAGGTCTTTCCTGTTTGACATAGATGGCTTTCTTTATTCCTCTCCTCTGGTTTCTCCTCCTGCATCTAATCAAAGCAACTAGTCCAACACAATAGGGCTTGATGGGGTAGGGAGGAGGGTTATTCATTGGTAGTTTCAGCTTGTTAAGCAACAATCGACAACTATGAGGATGGGAAGCGAAATCTCATGTTGCCATAATAAAGAGGATTTACCAGTGTAGCGAAAGTCAGGAGCAAAGACCATCATCTTGTTTTGATTCTGGTCCAGTCCTGAAGCCCTGATTTTGAACCATTAACACTTCTGGTGTTTAATATGTCTTGTTCACATTCATTATAGTTTTCCTCATCAATATTATTGCATTCATTATACTGTTGTTGAATAAATCTAGAATTACACTGCACAGCACATTATTTCTGCCATCGACAAGTAGTTCATGTAATAAAAAGTAAGAAGATGGCAGCATGTATCCCAAAAAGTCTTTGGTTTATTTTCTGCTCTGTTTACTTCGACTACGAAGGTTTCACAGGTAATAACGTACTTTCTTTATTAGTTAAAGCCACAATGTGTAATATTTTTACCTGTTTACTACCAAATTCTGTGTATCCAGTGCACAAACTTGTCCCTTTTCATTAATATTTCTCACCAACATCAATTCTAAATATTCCTCTCAGCTTCAAATTTTACATTTTTAATACATAAATTGTGGTCGACGCTCCATGGTCATCCTCCATCTTGAAATACGGTAGCTATTTAGGGACATGTGAGCTCCACGTTATGCGTTTGCACTATGACTGTAACCTGAAAGAAACAGCAGAGGGCAGCAGTGCGCCGTGGAAGCATGGCGTCTGACAATGCAACTAAGAAGAGACGAGACTAGCTGCTACACCGTTGCTGTACTTTGTTAGTTTGAATAACAAACAATGAAATCAAAAGACACATCAAATATGTCAGGTCTTATTGATTTCCAACACTCAGCAGCCGCATATGATGAGAACCCCGCCCGCAACAGCTAGACACCAGCCTCCAAGTGTTTTTATGACTCACCTCAGCTGATCTTTTCTTCATAATAAAGCTCCCAATCCGGTCCCAACGTATCAGTTCCAAAGTCCTTCTTCAAGAAAGCTCCTTCTATTAAAGTCTCCTCTCTTACCGCAGCCTGCCGTGTCTCTCCCAACGGTGGTCCGCTAGCCGGTAGCCATGTTAGCATTAGTTACCGGTACTTTATTTCCACAGCGTGTCCCCGGCTCCAGCCAAACCTCATCGGCTATCCGATCGCTAAACAGCCAGTGGTTGATGTTAGCTCCATCTCGATCCTCACTGCGGCGCACACCGATCAGCTGATGGCTAACCGGCAGACTCTTGTTTACTCCGCTGCTCTGATCCACATGACACCGGACGCCACAGCTGATGCCACCCCTCCTCCGTGTGTGAATCGGTGACAGGCAGCTATGCTAGCTTCCTTCAGCACTGGTAGGTTGATACAACAGCTAACAGCAGTGTTTCCCCTAGAAATGTTCACAGCCGTGATGTTTGTTGACTAAGGGGGGTGTAGGATAGCGCATTAAGACTGAACACTCATTAAAAAATGCTTTTTACCTGCTTGAGTAGTTATATGATTTGTGTGGGTTAGGCTACAGAGACTGGAAATAAATCAATCTCGTGCTTTTTTATAAAAAAACGAACCAGATGGCTGGAGTGAACGCTGGAGTTGTTGCCTTTTTGAGTGGGCCACCGTAGCTGCAATACTTACTCGAAACTGCATGGCGCTAAAGAGTCGCAGTTTTTACCATGATTTCTATGAATATTACTGATAGGGCCTTTAAGCAACTGGAAATCTGCGCGTGAGTTTTATTTAGAAATTTGCAGATGATTTACACTGCTTCTGTGTTTGACTTCCTCTCTGGTCTGATCTAAACTGCTGAGCTTGACGTGTTCTGGAAGCTTAGCGCGTACGTTAAACAGATTGGAAGCGTAAATTCTGGGATGCGTCCAAAACGCAATGCTTCGCAGCCAGTGGCAAAACTGCAATTAGATATTGGCTAATTGCTGCATACTACGCTTCGCAGATATTAGGCGATGCTTACCTCGTCTGGTGGAAAGAAAAAGTAACACCTCACAGTGTTGCACTTGATGACAAATAAAAAATAAATTTTAGTATGCAACAGGATGAGCTAACCCTAACCCTAACTCATGTACAACACTGTTCTACAAGCAGTTTTATATCTGACCAGTCAGCCGGATCTGTAATTGACATGCTTGACTTTTGACATTTATTTGGTCCAGGTATTGATTATGTTAAATAATAACTGCTTTCAAATATTTTGCAGGCAAACATGCAAGAAGATAATTTATAAAATAATAATAATTATTATTGTTATTATTATTATTAGTAGTAGTAGTTTTAGTAGTAGTAGTATTAGTAGTAATAGTAGTAGTAGTAGTAGTAGTAGTAGTAGTAGTAGTAGTAATAGTAGTAGTAGTAGTTTTTCATTATATCTGTGAAAGCTGCTATATGTTCTTGTTTTAATCAAGATAAATTTCAAAGAAACAAATGGATCCATTTTGTTTGCAATCACCTTTAATGTGGTTTTTGTTCACTTTTCTTATCTTTTATTTATCCTCCCTTCTATTCTCGATAAGACACGACTTTTTTAAACATCAATAATTACCAGAGATAATTGTGTGTACGACCAATCAAACACTTGCTTTGTTCTTATCAGGCACCTATGAGGACAACTAGTGGCTCAGAGAAGCAAAAGAGGCTATTTTCTCTTCTTGCAGACTGTCAGCTGAAGTAATGTGCATCGTGATCAGGTCTGGAGTAGGGTTGAGTAAAAATGGTGTGGGTTAAGAAGGAATAAGAAAGCTCCCTCTGGACAGACATCTGAGCAGAGAAACAGTCTGACTTTCAATTAACTTTCCTGTTCTCCCTCCATCTCTCCACATTTGCATCACAGACCTCACACAAATTGTTGTTTACGAGAAAGAAATTGGAACCTAGAGAGGCACTTGACTTTGTAGAGGACATCCTGTTAAGAAAATGATCAACCTCCCCAAAATGCCCAAAGTCTGTGTCGAGGTGTGGGGCATGGTAGATGTCACAGCGTGAATGAGGACAGTTCATCCAGGGGTTAACATCAAGTGCAGAGACACATCTATGAGTGCATTTTCACAGTTTGAGTTCTGCTCCCATGATTACCTCTCTGGTATAGCCTTCAGTTTATGTAATGAAAACAAGAATCCATTCTCTTGTTTGCATACAAATTTCTATTGTCTGAATCATTTTTATAAAAGTGGAAAAAATTCATTGTTTTTGGGGTCACTTCATTTTTAACGTTTGCGTTAACCCTTTAAAACCGGACACATTAAATATCTGGAATAATATGTGGAAAATCAAACAATTTGCTGTCTTAACTTACGTTAACATTTACATAATTATCTAGTTTTTATTATTTGATTAAATACCTTTACAATAAGAAAGAAAATAAGATTTGTATAAGATTCAATATAAAAGGTTTTTCAATAAACTACTAATCATGTTACAGAGGCAGGGTCCAGAAGCTATTTCCTTCTGAGCCCAGAGCTTTCTGAGTGTGATTGTTTTTATTTCAGATTAGCAGGACTTCATATATAGTAAAAATACTCTATGTCTTTATATAAAAAAATCAAAAATATACAGCAGTGTGCAAAAGTTTTAGACATGTGCAGAAAAATGCTGTAAACAAAGAAATGGAAGTTTTAATCATTTATTTTAATCAATCAACAAAAACAGTGAATGAACAAAAGAGCAATCTAAATCAGATCAGTATCTGGTGTGACCACCCTCTGCTGTCATAACATCAGATCTTCTAGCTACACTTGAACACAGCTGTTGAAGGAACTGGGCTGGTAGGTTGTTCCAGACATCTGGAGAACTAACCACAGATCTTCTGTGGATGGAGGCTTCCTCACATCCTTCTGTCTCTTCATGGAATCCCAGATCAGGGCTCTGTGGGGGCCAGAGCATCACTTCCAGGACTTCTGGTTCATCTTTATGCTGAAGATGGTTCTGAATGACTTTGACTGGATGTGTTGGGTCACTCACTTAGCATTTTGTAAATTGATAAACAAAAATAAATAAACAATTATTTATGTCTCTGAAAGCATTCTCTGTTCACAGTATTTTTCACACCTGCCTAAAACTTTTGCACAGTATTGTATATTAATATTGTACGTGTTTAATATTTAGTAATTCAAAATTAAAGTTTTTGAAATGTTTATTTCTTGAAATAAATAACTATAAAAGAAGACATTATTAGTTAAAACCCAGTCGCCTTAAATTATAAAATCAAATCTTAGCTGAACAGAATAAAAACTATTATAGTACAGGAAGCAAAAGTCCTCCTCAGGGAAGGCAGGGTGCTGGGAGATAATGTGGTGTTATAGCGTTAGGTACTTATTTAACAATTTTCTAAATAAAGGCTTCAAATTCCTTGAAGTACATGTCACCAGAGTTTTAAACTTGTGTTATATTTGTATTTTGATCAAATCAGGATAATTACATGATGCTGGATCAGTGTTGTAAATAACTTTCAACTTCTTGCACACAAAAAGCTCAGTTTCTGTAAAAATGCTACTTTCTGATAGCTTTAGAGGCTATCTTAGATCCAGTTAACTAAGATTTAATCAGTTGTAGACATTCATTTAGTGATTATTATCGGAGAGTTTTATACACTCTGCCCCCTGTTTTCAGAGATTTTATAAAACAATCAGACAAATGAATCCCACCTTTTGGCAGCAGGCAATAATGATGATAATATCTATTTATTTCCAAGAACCCAACATGACAGATTCTTTTTTATTGTATTAATCAGTCAATTTTACGTTTTAAAACCTGCAACCAATAAATGTTTTCTGCACCTTTATTTTCCAATAAGGTCTGATAATGCATTCGACCCTAAATGAACCCAACGCTGCAGTTACAGATACATTTCTTTGGTAGACAAATTGTTGAGTGAAAATAATATGAATTCTTTTCCACCTTCACAAACACATCAACTTCGCCCCTTATTTCCCATTAAAATAATCTGGTTGCAATTACATTTTCTTGGAGCCGTATAATAGCCATCACAGGCTGGTATTATGCCTTTAATTTGGATTTTTTTTTTCCACCCAATAAAAAAGCAATTTTCCAAAGATTGATATAAATTCTTAAAGTCATATTTTAGTTTTTCACTAAATAATTTTGAGTTTAGAACAGCAACACCTCTTCATTTATAGATCACATTCCTATTCTTCAGACACATAAAGAATTAGATAAATTCCAACACTGAGACGCTGCAAGGCATTAAAAGCAGTAATTACCAAACTGAGGGGAAAACAACTTGATAACCTGATTGTCTATTGATTCTCTCTGTTCTGCTGTAAATAGATATTCCATTGCCCGGGGCAATTTGTGCAGCGGGTCCAGCCACCAGTTTGCAGGTACATGCATTAAACACAACTGCTCCTGCAGCATTTCATATTGGCTGTTTGTCTCAGACATCCTTTAAAAACCAGCAGTAGTCATGTCTGTCTGCTGCTCCTACAATATGAACTGCTATCCTCCCGCAACTTATGCAACTTACTCTAGAATCAGCAGGACTTTGATGTCTGGGTCATAATTTCAAAAGAAAAGTCTTCTCTTTCAGGTTTTCAGAAGATGAAAGATAAGCCCAGCTATTTATGCTCCATTATTTAATGGTGCATGAGCCCAGTAAAATGGAAAAACCATTTGTCTTGGCTGCTGCAGCGTCTTTGTATCCTCTATTGATCTAGATCCTCATTCTTCCCCACGGAGAAGATTGGTGTCGCCGCGTGACCACCGTACAGGCTGTCTTTGTTTAAAAAACAGATTGATCACTGGGATTTTTTTGTTTCTGCTCCAAGTGGATAGGTCCCCCTGAATCTTAAACACGAAGAGAAGACATGGAGCTCAACGATATTTGGCTCTTTATTCATGAACTGAACAGGAAACGTTGACGCAGATTGATTTTGTTTTGTTGTGGCGCTGTGTGATAAGCAGGCTGAAAATAATGACTATTGTCTCATTAATGGATAGAGAATGCATTATTGGTCATGCATTGCCAATGAATTATGCATAAGGAAAGCGTAGTCTCTCTGGCGGTGGACTACATATCATCTGAGAGGCCGAATCATCTTGTAGCAAATGTTTGATCATGTCTTCGTCACCTGATGATACTTCGAGACAAAGACTGAACTCCTCTGTAAATGAATCACATTAACAAAGCAGAATTGTGAGGAAAAGTTGAAGTATTCCATAATGAGCTAGGTGCCACATTTTTTAGATTCATGATTGATTGCAGGTGTCTCAAACATTGACCAAGATCCTGTTCTGTTCTTTTTGTTCAAACTAAACTGTTTGCCCTGACTATTGGTGCAAACTATGAAACCATCTCTTGTAATGGACTCCCTCCAACATCTGAGAGCTCTAATTCTGACCCTACATCTAATAGCCATGTCTAAGTGCAGTCTTAATCTTTTAAATATCTGGCCCAACATGAAGACTGAAAGGTTATTCAGCTTTTAAATAAGAGATTCCTTATTGATTAAAGGCACATAGTGAGTCTCTGCCTCAAGTGGAGGAGTGCTGGCATCCTTCTGCCTTGTTCCTGAGCGATGGTAGGATGGAGAAGAAAACAACGGACCTACAGATCAGGACTTCATCTGTAAGAATGAGGACGTTGATCCAGTTTGTCATGTTGAAGAAGCTGAGCTGAAAGGTTCTAGATTTAGTGGTCCATTAAAACACTCACCTGGTCATGAGATTAGAACTGCCACCAAAAAAATTGGATCCAGAATTCCTCTCTTCTTCATAATAATAATTTTATCTTTCTTCTAATTACCCTTTGAGTGATGGTGCTGCTGTGACAAGTGAATTTCCCCAATGTGGGATCAATAAAGTCTATTCTATTCTATTCTATTCTGGTCATTGGGAAAAGACTGATCATCTCTGGTCTAGAAACACCTTGGGATGCCCCAGGAGGAGCAGTAGAGAGTCACTGGGAAGAGGGAGGCCTAGGTTTTCCTGCTGGGTTTAGTACCCCCATAACCCAATCTGAATGGACGGACGGACGGACGGACGGACGGACGGACGGACGGACGGACGGTATCATGCTGTACATCCGTGTTTGTATTTATATTCTGAGAGTTTGATTAAATGTGTCTCATGGTTTTTCACTGAACTCATTCAGACCTAAGGAGACATCTAAATGTGAAAACTCCTTTGTTGCTTCATGTTTGCCGGATTAAATATGGCTGTTAACCCTTTGGGTCCTAGGCCTTTTTGTTTTTTCGGTTGTTTTTTTTTTTTTTTAAATCTGCTCAAAAATGACATTCCTACACTTTATTGAGTATATTTCTGTAACCACAAAGTCTATTTGTTTACGTTTGGTATCATTTTAAAGGGAACTCTTGTGGGATTTATTGAGATGTGTAAATATTAGTATATGTGTTATTAATGAAGTGTGAATGGACATGGGACATTGTAAACAAGTTGATATTTCTTCTTTGCCGCTTAAAAAAATCTGATTTCAGGATGAATATCTCTTTGGGAAAAGGCAACAGTAGCATCAAAACTCAATGAATTCAATTATATATCTTGACATCAGCTGTACAAAGTTTGAGTTTGATAAAATGAAGATCAACAATTTTACAGAGGTTCATATACAGACACTTCAGGCGAGGTCTCTAATGGCACAATTTGGCACAATCTGTGCAATTTGTCTTTTCCCTTATATAATGAGATATTTTTAATTATGTGACTACATTGTTTCTAAACAATCAAATGCAACAGTTTTTATCTTTTTTTTTTTTTTTTTGAAATTTTGAATTTTTATCCCTAAATTTGGAGCTTTTCCAGAAGCTTCATTGACTTGATCTGATTTTCGGGGACAAACAAATATTCTGCCTGTTGAACGACCAATCAGAAAAGCAAGGTGACGGAAGCGTGCAGCATGCTCCTCCTCTGCCATGTTTGTTTATTTCAAAGTCACATTTTATTTTGTAAGATAGCAGGAAATGTTTGTGAGTGCAAGTGGTTCATGTGTAGTGTGTCGTATTTGCTGAGTTGCTGCACTATAGGACCAAAACTGGTAAATCCCTGACTTCTTATCACCACGTGTTGAATATTTAAAAATCCTGCTGTGTGAACTGGGCTTAAAACACAACCCAGTGACCTCCTAAACAACCTCTGCAAACTCTTCACAACATATTTTACAACATTCTGACCGTTAAGGGAATGCTGCAGGGTCATGCTAACTCAAAAAGAAAAATAAATTATAAATCATGTTCTGAAAAAATTCATTTAAGTCAGACTGACCAAAAAATGTTGAGTCAAAGCAAGAAAAATGACTCATTTCAGCAACATGAGACAAAAATGAGAACATGAATGAAAGGTGACTGGAAAGGAGTGTGTTGGTGCAGGAGTCCATCACACAATTCATTTGTTCCTGTCGGTCCACTAAACCCTCTGGGCTTTTACAGTTAATTACCTTCTCTTGTACACAAAAAGACACATAACAGTCAGCGAAGCAGCAGGCTGTTTGAAGTCAACATGAATAGCTGAGAAATCGGAGTGTTTTGTGACAAATTCATTGAAAGTTCCTTTTCTTGCTTTCATTCCTGGCTTTTAGCGTGACACCCTTTTTACAGCAAACACAACCAGATAATAAAAGGAGTCTGTGGGGGGAAATGAGTTAGGTTTTTACTTTACTCAGTTTTATTCACAACTATCTGGTATGTTTAAGTAATAATTCATTAACAGGAGTTGGTTCCTGTGAAATAGGATTTCTGGATACATTTTTAATTTAACAAACCATTCAATATGGATAAAAACACTTTGGCAACATCTAATCTAATTCTGAGAGAAATAATTTAATACCTCATAGATTTCTTCTAGTTTTTTGTTTTTAGTCACTGAAATGTTTCAGATCAAAAACATTTCAGTTTCAGACAAAGACAACCTGAGTAAAAACAAAATGCTGTTTTCAAATGATGATTTATTTTATTAACGGAACAAAAAAAACCAAACTGGTCCTGTGTGACTAAATAACTGATGCTGAAACCTAACGGGTTGTAACAACCTTAGGGGAGGCAACTACATCCACTGTTTGTGATAACTGATGATGAGTTTCTCACATCAATGTGGAGAATTTTTGTCCTACTCTTCTGTAGAGTTACTTTAATTCTGCCCCATTAGAGGGTTTTCAGCATGACCTACCTGTTTAAGGTCAAAGGTCAGACATTCTCCTTCTGGGTTTTCTACTAGAGAGCAGAACTTATGGTCCCATAATTTACATCAAGTGGTCTTGAAGCAGGGTTAAGGTTAAGCAAAGCATCTCCAGACCATCACACTACCACCTCCATGTCTGACTGTTATGTTGCTGTCTTTTTTTATGCAGAGTTACCATTTGGGACCCCTTCCACAATGGCCCACATTAGTCTTGTCAGTCGATAAAATATTTTCCCAGAAGTCTTTAGGATCTAAAAGATGTTTTTAAGTTTTGACCTTGGAATTCTCTCAGGGAGGCCATTTTGCCTGAATCATGACCTCTGACCTCAACCATAACCAAAAAAGTCTCGCAGAGCTTTAGATGTTGTTCTGAGTTTATTTGTTTTTAATTTCTGTAGAATGAGGTAAGCTGTGTTACAGTGGCGGCTGGTGATTTTTTTTTGGGTGGGGCGCATTTCTTTAATTTTTTTTAATGTTTGTTCTTGTGAATTGCCTCGTGATTTTTATCTTGAGATGCGCTATATAAAAGATTGTTTTTTCTTTTTTTTGCAAGTAAGTTTTTCAGATGCGCTAACCACAGATCACCACTAGAGGACACCAAATTACCATATGTGCATCACACAACTTGAACCCAAAGGACACGGTACCGGGTCCACGAGCACTTCCAGCAGCAACGTTGTTCCAAAAACATGCTTAATATTCACAAATATATGCAAACTGCACACGTACTTAACGGGAAGAGGCTCTTCTAAACGACATAATCCACATTTTCTACCTCAACACCACCCAATGACTGCTGAATGAAAAGCTAAACAAAGCTAATGAAGTCAGAAGCATAAATTCAGTCTTACCTTTGCCGGTTAATGGTCATAATAATCCGTGTTCTAGTAAAAAATATCCACTTGGTTTGTGGAATCAAATGTCTCAAATTCCCCAACATCACACTGAGTGATTCCTGACTGTTTTAGGCTGTTTTCATCTGCTGGAGAGTGTTTACAAATCTCCAACACAACATTTCATCATTTTCCAGTTTTCCATAATAAGAAAAAACTCCACAATGTGTACTCAGCTGCTCTAAAATGAACAAAGAACAGTGAGCTAAAAAAAACAAACAAAAGAACGATTAAACCTGTGGAGAGCTTCCGGCTCTGGGTGAACATCCTGAGCTGAGCTGAGACTCCACCCAGTTTCAGTCGCAAACCTCTGCAACCAAAGGCTCTCCTATTCATCTAAGTCGATGGTAAAGATTGCTACGACCAAAGGGAACAGGAAATACGTCACAACACGATTCGGTTGTGGTAAAAGTGTGATAGAATATTTTTAAACTACACTTAAATGCAGATAATATATATATCTTCTTCTTCTTCCTCCTGTGAGACTTGTGGGGCAGCGCCGTAGCGCCCCCTATGGACGAGATGCCACTAGTGTGTTATTTATTATGGCTTTTAGAAAACTTCATGTTGTCAGACGGGTTTAATTGAGATGATTTCTTAATTCCACAGGTCTGGTAGTGATCAGGTCTGGGTGTGGTTACAGGAATTGAACTCCAGCTTTCCAAAATAATGTGTTAAATCAGTTAATTCATGACTAAACAAGGGGAGCAGCTACTTTTCAAAAAGTACAGGTTAGTTTAAAAAGCTTTATTCATTCAATAAATGAAATCATAATTTGAAAAATGTATTTTTAATTCACTTAAGTTATTCTTTTCTGAAATGGACTTTTAACAGCAAAAAGAACAAGAAATCTTTAATAGGTTCACTAATTTTTCACTTGGCTCATTTCTGTGTCAAATAAACAAAGTGTTGAAAAAAGCTTCAAATCTTTGTAGAGCAGCACAAATGCAGCAGCCTTCAGAAACCACAGCTCTGCAGCTGGAATTTAATGTGACACTTGAGATCCCAACTTATTGGAATGCGATATTCACACCAGCAGTAACTTCGGCTGTCTAATCTCGTCGTCCCCTACAGATTTATAAAACTGTCATTTGGAGGTAATTTGCAGACAGGCAGCAGGTGAGAGCGCTGGTGCAGAGCCACAAGTTCTGCAGGAATCCTCCTCATGGCCACGCCTGTTTTCTGACTCTGATCATTTTAACAACTCCAATTCTGCTTCAGACGCTTGAAGGACAAACGTTAAAGTTTCTCCCTGACAACAAAAAGAGCTTTAAGAAATAAGTAAAAATGCAACAAGTTGAAATACCACTAAGTGTTTTAAACTTTGAAGCCAGCTCATCAGTGAGCGTGATTTTGTCCCAACAAACCCTTCTGACAGAACATTTACTGCTATGTGTAAGGAGTGAATCCCAGTTGTGCGGATGTCAGTGTAAACACATCATCCTCCTGTCTGCAGGCTCTCTCTCCCGACGTCTGGAGATGGAGCGCTGATTGCCTGTCCCCCCGCCGTCCTACAGCACAGGACTGATCTGCAGGCGCGAGGACAGCAGGCCATTATTCAGTCTTTAGATGTGCTGCCTCTTATCAGCGCGCTGAGTTGACTGAGGCAGCTGCTCTTGTCAACATGCCAGCTCCAAAACATCCTCAAGGGGACAAGATTTGACGGGCCCCTCAAACAAAGATGCACAAACACACAACATCTTCCAGGCGTGCACACGTGTAACCGCCCCGACTCATTCCACTCAACATTTGTCGCTCACAGGAGGGCGGGCTGTCAGCGTGGAGGGCGTGGAGGAGGCGTTTGGCAGCTGGCAGAAGCAGAATTAGGATCTGTGGTCATCCAAAACAGGATGAGGATTACTAAAGAGAAAAACTTCCTCCCATGTTTCCCTGTTTGGGCTTCAGTTCCAGCTGTGTGTTAAGTAACTTTGTGGTTTAAAGCTACAGAAACAATAGTGATGAGGCTGAGTCAGGAGATGCTTTAACAGATAATCCATACAAAGGAGATGAGAGGCTTATAGTTTGTTCCCTGCAATCAAATCATATCACAGCTTTTCATTTGAAAACAACATTTTTACGGATGAAAATTGTGTAGTTTGTTCCTGAGGTAGACCGTCCTTTGGGAAATGGTCAGAAAGTAAATGCATGTCCTCAAATGCAAAGACTAAGTCTTTTTACTTTCATCTACTACGTTTTAATGCCCTGGGATTGTGTTGTTCACCCAGCTAAAAATAATCTGAAATAGCATAAAAATTAGTGTTGGGTTGATTATTCTTTTGGTGTAACAATGCCTCTTGGTAAAAATCCTTTTGGAAAGCCTAATTAGTTCTCTTTACTACATGGTAGAAATTGTATAAATGGCTGCGCAGCATGAAGAAAAATATTGGATGACAATATTAAATTTCATTGCGCCATTGTTTAAATATGTGAATGCAATTTAACAAATAAATTTGGATTTTATTATAAATGTGGCCAACCAACACTAAACTGTGTTTTAACATTGGCTACCATATCTATGCAGACGACTGCCAGATCAAACATTGTCAGCGGTTAACTGGTTGTCTTGCTGCAGTGAAGGGTGGCTATCTGCTAACTTCCTGAAATTAAATGAGGCAAAGACAGAGGTGATTCTATTTAACCCAAGAAATCTAACCCGCACATCGTTGGTTCCAAATTTTCCAACTTTCAACCTCCAGCAGTGCTGGATGCAGGACTTACGATGGTGCCACAGATAAATGCAGTGGTGAGGGCATGTTTTTTCCTGTTGCAATGTCTAACTCGTTTGAAATCTGTGTTGAAAACAGCGGCATCTGGAATCTGTAATTCAAGCCTTCATCACTTGTTGATTAGACTATGCAATTCTCTACTTGTCGGTGCGCCTGCCTCGGCCATAAACAGACTGCAGTTAGATTCTTGACCAACACAAACCGGTGGAGTCATGTTACTCTGATTCTGGCCTACCTGCATTGGCTCCCGGTCCTGTTTAGAGTACTGTTTAGGCTCTTGCTTTTTGTTTTTATGGCCTCGCATCAAAGTACCTGTCTGATAGGGATGGGACGATACACTTAAACTAACGATACGATGCACCTCGATATGTCATAGTCACGAAACGATATGTCACGATACGATATCAAAAAAGAAGAAAAAAAAGGAAAAATATTGTATAATAACAACTTGTTTATTTTTGTTTCAGTTGCACATAGGGAAACACAAGGCCTAACAGGCCAAACACAAACAAGAACACTCCCTTAGTGCTGCTCTAACCCTAGGTTAAGTTACCTCAGAACTGGTTCTTCTTCAAAAAAACTAACATATCAACATGTTCTGGTGTAATCAGTGACCTTTGAGCAGAAACAATGTCTCCTGCCGTGGAAAAGACACGCTCACTGGGCACTGATGTAGCAGGAATGCAAAGGTAGGCTTTGGCAAGGGGGGCAAGTATGGGGTAAGCATAAGCATTAACTTTCCACCACTCAAGTGGACTTCTGTTGAGTGGNTACGTCTTTTTATTATTAAAACCAACTAATCAGAACTTATTTATTGCATGTTTTGTCTCCAGTTTGCTCTCCATTCAGCAGCAGTTACCAGTGCAGATGTGAGGACCAGTATCGTTGGACATGTGACCAGTGTCAAATGTACGGATCGTGTGACAATATTACTGATGACACATGTGGATGCATCAATGCCATTCCTCCTTATGGAGAGTTCTGCCAGTCTGTGACTCAATACAGTAAGTTCATTGTTACAATACTGTTGTCAAGTAAGTGTAAGATGTGTTTTACCATTTAACGCTTTTGGCTTCCTATCCTTTAAAGTAAACAAAACAACAAGGGCAGTACATTGGTTACGAGAACAAGAACAGAAGGGTATTCCTACCTGCTACATTTTGATCAAAGATCAAAAAACAGCCATGCTTTGTTTAAATTTTACCTATGGTAGTTTGCCTCAACTTCCTCAAATGTAACAAAGGTCCTTCTCAATGGCCTCTGACTGTTTCCCCACACCTGAGTTTTTGTTACTTCAACTACTAAATCTGTAGTGTCTCTGGCGGTATGGTACCTGTCAGATACTTCAGTTGACCTCTAGGACAGTCAAGTCTCAAGAGGCTCCTTGGTCAACCTGATAGCTTCAGTTACTGCTGGTGTCCACTAACAAGTCAGCCATTTGCCTCTGAGACAGGCATCATTGTCTCTCTGGCTACAGGTCCTGTGACCTGCATTTTCAATAGAGGCTCTGAACATTTGGCCCATTTGGATTACGTCAACGTCCCCAGGCACATGCACAAAACTGTAACCATGTATGAGTCAACGATCCTACGGACATATGGCTGTGACATACATTCTCAGTTCATCATCAGGGTTTATTTGGGCTTACTAGCTCTATCTGCCGTTCTCCCCGGCAATTTTCTAATGTTAGTATATGAAAATCTGGTGGTATAAAAATGAAAAGCTGAAAGCAATTTTATTTTGGTAGTCTGGTTTCGGTTGCACATTTGTTTACTTGACTTTTGTCAAAAATCATTGGTAAAATCCTCGTAAACAAGCTCTTACGGCGAGTCCTGTATTTTTGATCTACTGCTGCTAAGTTTAGTTTTAGCTTTTATTTCGTGCTAACATGTTTGCTAGGCAACAGAACATATGCTGGCGTAGGGACTAGGGATGGGACGATACACTTAAACTAACGATACGATGCACCTCGATATGTCATAGTCACGAAACGATATGTCACGATACGATATCAAAAAAGAAGAAAAAAAAAAGGAAAAATATTGTATAATAACAACTTGTTTATTTTTGTTTCAGTTGCACATAGGGAAACACAAGGCCTAACAGGCCAAACACAAACAAGAACACTCCCTTAGTGCTGCTCTAACCCTAGGTTAAGTTACCTCAGAACTGGTTCTTCTTCAAAAAAACTAACATGTCAACATGTTCTGGTGTAATCAGTGACCTTTGAGCAGAAACAATGTCTCCTGCCGTGGAAAAGACACGCTCACTGGGCACTGATGTAGCAGGAATGCAAAGGTAGGCTTTGGCAAGGGGGGCAAGTATGGGGTAAGCATAAGCATTAACTTTCCACCACTCAAGTGGACTTCTGTTGAGTGGGATAGGAATCCCACTCCTGTAGGAGAGTATCTCCATTTCAATCCCTCTGATGGACTGCACTGTCTCAACAGTAGTGTAGGAGCTCCCAAGGAGATCTTCTAAAGCTGTCTTCTTTGGTGGGGGAGGCTGTGTCACGTCCTGCATCTGCCTTTCTCCTACTGGCTCTTCCTGGCTCTGCTCTGCTCCCTGTGCTGCCTCAACCATGAACCTGGCCTGCTCTGCTGCTGCCCCTGATGTTGAAGCACTGGCCCTAGTGGTTCTTTCATCAGTGTAACTGGTCTGAAAATAAATAAAAATAAAAATACAAAAACTAGTTAAACATTTCTGTCCTTCACTCTCACTCTCTCTGATTGACTAATAAAAAAGTTGAGAAATAAGTTTTCAGACTCTGGCCTACACATACAGAGATACACACAGCAGGACACCTCGATTTTTTTAAAATGAAAGTTAGCCTACCTGGTTGTGCTGCTCATGAAGTGCTGAAGCTTTTTCACGTATTCGGGCATAGATGGACTCACGTTGTTCATCATTCAGATGGGACAGGC
Source organism: Aphyosemion australe (assembly GCA_006937985.1). NCBI lineage: Eukaryota > Metazoa > Chordata > Actinopteri > Cyprinodontiformes > Nothobranchiidae > Aphyosemion > Aphyosemion australe. The sequence continues at coordinate 1,136,201 of SSNS01000071.1, read as the reverse complement.
TTCTGAATCGTGGGTCAAGCGCTGTGCACTCCTGCAGCATGTCATTACAGTCCCCGGTGTACCGGTCCGAGATGTCGAGTAAGGTGGCGCTTTTAATGTTGGCGATGGTCTGTGTGTCATTTTTGTCTGGTGACATGCTTTGCTCGATCATGAACTTCAGTGGCATTATCAGCGAAACAGTGGGCTCTTTTTCATCACAGACAACTGTTGTGGCTGTCTTCAGTGGCTTAAGCAGTTTCACTATGTCTTCTACATCTGATATATCAGTGTTATCCAAAGTGTCGATTTCTCTCGCATTCCTTCGGATTTCTGGGCAGCTCAGCGCTGCTGAGACAGCTGCTTGTTGCTCCAGGTAGCGTGCCAGCATGTCGTACGTGCTATTCCACCTGGTCTGGACATCGGTGATGAGTTTATGCTGAGGCAGCTCCAACTGGGTTTGCTTGTTGGTCAGGACTGCGGTGGCCGTGGTGCTCTTGTGAAAGAATGTAGTTATTCTTCGCACACGACCAAGAAGGCGCGCAACGCGGGATACAGCCAAGCCTCGCTTAGTGGCCAGATTCACAACATGCGCCAAGCACTTGATGTGAGGGTGGAGACCGCTCTCTCTCACAGCAATGTCCATGTTGCTCGCGTTGTCTGTCACACAAGCAATGGTTGTGTGTGGCCTGGTTAGCTCCCACTCACTCAGTGCATTTCTCAACATGTGAGCTATGTTTACACCAG